>JANJXV010000422.1:600000-863911 GCA_024803745.1 Megascapheus bottae
AGCTGTGTGAAGTCAGAATGGAGGTGTGTGAAGTCACAGAATGGAGGTGTGTGAACTCAGAATGGATGTGTGTGAAGTCACAGAATCTAGGTGTGTGAAGTCATAGAATGGACGTGTTTGAGTCACAGAATGGAGCTGTGTGAAGTCACAAAATTGAGGTGTGTGAAGTCACAGAATGGAGGTGTGTGAAGTCATAGAATGGAGGTGTGTGAAGTCAGAACGGAGGTGTGTGAACTCAGAATGGAGGTGTGGGAAGTCACAATGGAGGTGTGTGAAGTTATAGAATGGAGGTGTGTGAAGTCACAGAATGGAGGGGTGTGAAGTCAAAGACTGGAGGTGTGTGAAGTCGTAGAATGGAGGTGTGTGAAGACATAGAATGGAGGTGTGTGAAGTCATAGAATGGAGGTGTGTTAAGTCACAGAACGGAGGTGTTTGAACTCAGAATGGAGGTGTGTGAAGTTACCGAATGGAGGTGTGTGAAGTCATAGAATGGAGGTGTGTGAAATCATAGAATGGAGGTGTGGGAAGTCAGAGAATGGAGCTGTGTAAAGTCAGAATTGAGGTGTGCGAAGTCACAGAATGGAGGTGTGTGAAGTCATTTTATGGAGCTGTGTGAAGTCAGAATGGAGGTGTGTGAAGTCACAGAATGGAGGTGTGTGAACTCAGAATGGAGGTGTGTGAAGTCACAGAATCTAGGTGTGTGAAGTCATAGAATGGACGTGTTTGAGTCACAGAATGGAGCTGTGTGAAGTCACAAAATTGAGGTGTGTGAAGTCACAGAATGGAGGTGTGTGAAGTCATAGAATGGAGGTGAGTGAAGTCAGAACGGAGGTGTGTGAACTCAGAATGGAGGTGTGGGAAGTCACAATGGAGGTGTGTGAAGTTATAGAATGGAGGTGTGTGAAGTCACAGAATGGAGGGGTGTGAAGTCAAAGACTGGAGGTGTGTGAAGTCGTAGAATGGAGGTGTGTGAAGACATAGAATGGAGGTGTGTGAAGTCATAGAATAGAGGTGCGTGAAGTCACACAATGAAGGTGCGTTAAGTCACAGAATCGAGGTTGGTGAACTCAGAATGGAGGTGTGTGAAGTCACAGAATGGAGGTGTGGGAAGTTATAGAATGGAGTTGTGTGAAGTCACAGAATGGAGGTGTGTGAATTAATAGAATGGAGGTATGAGAAATCATAGAATGGAGGTGTGTGAAGTCACAGAATGGAGGTGTGTGAAGTCACAGAATGGAGGTGTGTGAAGTCACAGAATGGAGGTGTGTGAACTCACAATGGAGGCCTGTGAAGTCATAGAATGGAATTGTGTGAAGTCATAGAATGGAGGTGTGTGAAGTGAGAACTGAGGTGTGTGAAGTCACGGAATTGAGGTGTGTGAACTCAGAATGGAGGTGTGTGAAGTCACAGAATGGAGGTTTGTGAAGTCATAGAATGGAGGTGTGTGAAGTCATAGAATGGATGTTTCTGAAGTAGAATGAAGGTGTGTGAAGTCATAGAATGGAGGTGTGTGAAGTCAAAATGGAGGTGTGTGAACTCATAAAATGGAGATGTGTGAAGTCATGGAATGGAGGTGTGTGAAGTCCAAGAATGTAGGTGTGTGATGTGAAAAAATGGTGGTGTGTGAAGTCAGAGAATGCAGGTGTGTAAAGTCAAAGAATGGAAGTGTGTGAAGTCAAAATGGAGGTGTGTGAAGTCACAGAATGGAGGTGTGTGAAGTCACAGAATGAAGGTGTTTGAAGTCAAAATTGTGGTGTGTGAAGTCCCAAATGGAGGTGTATGAAGTCAGAATGCGGCTGTGTGAAGTCATAGAATGGAGGTGTGTGAAGTCAGAATGGAGGTGTGTGAACTCATAGAATGGAGTGTGTGAAGTCACAATGGGGGTGTGTGAAGTCATAGAATGGGGGTGTGTGAGGTCAAATTGGAGGTGTTGAATTCACAGAATGGAGGTGTGTCAATTCAGAAATGAGGTGTCTGAAGTCATAGAATTCAGGTGTGTGAAGTCAAAATGGAGGTGTGTGAACTCATAGAATGGAGGTGTGTGAACTCATAGAATGGAGGTGTGTGAAGTCATGGAATGGAGGTGTGTTAAGTCAAAGAATGGAGGTGTGTGAAGTCAAACAATAAAGGTGTGTGAAGTCACAGAATGGAGGTGTGTGAAGTCAAAAAGGTGGTGTGTAGCGTCACAAATAGAGGTGTGTGAACTCATAGAATGGAGGTGTGTAAAGTCAAAGAATGGAGGTGTGTGAAGTCATCGAATGGAGGTGTGTGAAGCCATGGAATGGAGGTGTGTGAAGTCACAGAATGGAGGTGTGTGAAGTCAGAATGGAGGTGTGTCAAGTCATAGAATGGAGGTGTGTGAAGTCAGAATGGAGGTGTGTGAAGTCATAGAATGGAGGTGTGTGAAGTCAGAATGGAGGTGTGTGAACTCATAGAATGGAGGTGTGTGAAGTCACAATGGAGGTGTGTGAAGTCATAGAATGGAGGTGTGTGAAGTCACCGAATGGAGGTGTGTGAAGTCATAGAATTGAGCTGTGTGAAGTCAGATCGGAGGTGTGTGAAGTCACAGAACTGAGGTGTGTGAACTCAGAATGAAGGTGTGTGAAGTCACAGAATGGAGTTGTGTGAAGTCATAAAATGGAGGTGTGTGAAGTCATAGAATGGAGGTGTGTGAAGTCATAGAATGGATATTTGTTAAGAAAGAATGAAGGTGTGTTAAGTCATAGAATGGAGGTGTGTGAAGGCACAGAATGGAGGTGTGTGAAGTCAAAGAATGGAGCTGTGTGAAGTCTGAATGGAGGTGTGTGAAGTCACAGAATGGAGGTGTGGGAACTCAGAATGGAGGTGTGTGAAGTCACAGATTGGAGGTGTGTTA
Organism: Megascapheus bottae; assembly: GCA_024803745.1. Classification (NCBI taxonomy): domain Eukaryota; kingdom Metazoa; phylum Chordata; class Mammalia; order Rodentia; family Geomyidae; genus Megascapheus; species Megascapheus bottae. The sequence goes on from JANJXV010000422.1 coordinate 602,876, forward strand.
AGTCACAGAACGGAGGTGTTTGAACTCAGAATGGAGGTGTTTGAAGTCACAGAATGGAGGTGTGTGAAGTCATAGAATGGAGGTGTGTGAAATCATAGAATGGAGGTGTGGGAAGTCAGAGAATGGAGCTGTGTGAAGTCAGAATGGAGGTGTGCGAAGTCACAGAATGGAGGTGTGTGAAGTCATAGAATGGAGGTGTGTGAAGTCACAGAATGGAGGTGTGTGAAGTCATAGAATGGAGCTGTGTGAAGACAGATTGGAGGTGTGTGAAGTCACAGAATGGAGGTGTGTGAACTCAGAATGGAGGTGTGTTAAGTCACAGAATTGAGGTGTGTGAAGTCATAAAATTGAGGTATGTGAAGTCATAGAATGGATGTGTGTGAAGTCATAATGGAGGTGTGTGAAGTCATAGAATGGAGGTGTGTGAAGTCAGAATGGAGGTGTGTGAACTCATAGAATGGAGGTGTGTGAAGTCACAATAGAGGTGTGTGTAGTCATAGAATGGAGCTGTGTGAAGAGAGATTGGAGGTGTGTGAAGTCACAGAATGGAGGTGTGTGAACTCAGAATGGAGGTGTGTCAAGTCACAGAATGGAGGTGTGTGAAGTCATAGAATGGAGGTGTGTGAAGTCATAGAATGGATGTGTGTGAAGTCATAGAATGGATGTTTGTTAAGTAAGAATGAAGGTGTGTTAAGTCATAGAATGGAGGAGTGTGAAGGCACAGAATGGAGGTGTGTGAAGTCATAGAATGGAGCTGTGTGAAGTCAGAATGGAGGTGTGTGAAGTCACAGAATGGAGGTGTGTGAACTCAGAATGGAGGTGTGTGAAGTCACAGAATGGAGGTGTGTTAAGTGACAGAACGGAGGTTTTTGAACTCAGAATGGAGGTGTGTGAAGTCACAGAATGGAGGTGTGTGAAGTCATAGAATGGAGGTGTGTGAATTCACAATGCATTAGTGTGAACTCATAGAATGGAGGTCTGTGAAGTCACAATGTAGGTGTGTGAAGTCACAGAATGGAGGTGTGTGAAGTCACAGAATGGAGGTGTGTGAAATCACAGAGTGTTGGTGTGTGAAGTCATATAATGGAGTTGTGTGAAGTCACAGAATGGAGGTGTGTGAAGTCAGAATGGAGTTGTGTGAAGGCATAGAATGGAGGTGCGTGAAGTCAGAATCGAGGTGTGTGAAGTCATAGATTGGAGGTGTGTGAAGTCAGAATGGAGGTGTGTGAACTCATACAATGGAGGTGTGTGAAGTCACAATAGAGGTGTGTGAAGTCATAGAATGGAGGTGCGTGAAGTCTCAGAATGGAGGTGTGTGAAGTCATAGAATGGAGCTGTGTGAATTCAGATTGGAGGTGAGTGAAGTCACAGAATGGAGGTGTGTGAACTCAGAATGGAGGTGTGTGAAGTCACAGAATGGAGGTGTGTGAAGTCATAGAATGGAGGTGTGTGAAGTCATAGAATGGAGGTGTGTGAAGTCATAGAATGGATGTTTGTTAAGTAAGAATGAAGGTGTGTTAAGTCATAGAATGGAGGTGTGTGAAGGCAAGAATGGAGGGGTGTGAAGTCATAGAATGGAGCTGTGTTAAGTCAGAATGGAGGTGTGTGAAGTCACAGAATGAAGGTGTGTGAACTCAGAATGGAGGTGTGTGAATTTACCGAATGGAGGTGTGTGAAGTCATAGAATGGAGGTGTGTGAAATCACAGAATGGAGGTGTGGGAAGTCAGAGAATGGAGCGGTGTGAAGTCAGAATGGAGGTGTGTGAAGTCACAGAATGGAGGTGTGTGAAGTCATTTTATGGAGCTGTGTGAAGTCAGAATGGAGGTGTGTGAAGTCACAGAATGGAGGTGTGTGAACTCAGAATGGAGGTGTGTGAAGTCACAGAATCTAGGTGTGTGAAGTCATAGAATGGAGGTGTGTGAAGTCATAGAATGTAGGTGTGTAAAGTCATAATGGAGGTGTGTGAAGTCACAGAATTGAGATGTGTGAAGTCACAGAATGGAGGTGTGTGAAGTCCTAGAATGGAGGTGTGTGAAATCACAGAATGGAGGTGTGTGAAGTCAAAAATGTGGTGTGTAGAGACACAAATGGAGGTGTGTGAACTCATAGAATGGAGGTGTGTGAAGTCAAAGAATGTAGGTGTGTGAAGTCATTGAATGGAGGTGTGTGAAGTCATGGAAAGGAGGTTTGTGAAGTCACAGAATGGGGGTGTGTGAAGTCAGAAAGGATTTGTGTGAAGTCATAGAATGGAGGCGTGAAGTCAGAATGGAGGTGTGTGAAGTCATAGAATGGAGATGTGTGAAGTCACAATGGAGGTCTGAACTCATAGAATGGAGGTGTGTGAAGTCACAAAGGTGGTGTGTGAAGTCATAGAATGGAGGTGTGTGAAGTCACAGAATTGAGGTGTGTGAAGTCATAGAATGAAGCTGTGTGAAGTCAGATTGGAGGTGTGTGAAGTCAAAGAATGGAGGTGTGTGAACTCAGAATGGAGGTGTGTGAAGTCACAGAATAGAGGTGTGTGAAGTCATATAAAGGAGGTGTGTGAAGTCATAGAATGGATGTGTGTGAAGTCATAAGGAGGTGTGTGAACTCACAGAATTGAGGTGTGTGAAGTCACGGAATCGAGGTGTGTGAAGTCATAGAATGGAGGTGTGTGAAGTCATTGAATGTATGTTTGTTAAGTCAGAATTAAGTTGTGTGAAGTCATAGAATGGAGGTGTGTGAAGGCACAGAATGGAGGTGTGTGAAGTCATAGAATGGAGCTGTGTGAAGTCAGAATGGAGGTGTGTGAAATCATAGAATGGAGGTGTGTGAAGTCAAAGAATTGAGGTGTGTGAAATCAGAATGGAAGTGTGTGAAGTCAGAATGGAGGTGGGTGAAGTCATAGAATGGAGGTGTGTGAATTCACAATGCATTTGTTTGAACTCATAGAATGGAGGTCTGTGAAGTCACAATGTAGGTGTGTGAAGTCACAGAATGGAGGTGTGTGAACTCATAGAATGGAGGTGCGTGAAGTCAGAATGGAGGTGTGTGAAGTCATAGAATGGAGGTGTGTGAAGTCAGAATGGAGGTGTGTGAACTCATAGAATGGAGATGTGTGAAGTCACAATGGAGGTGTGTGAAGTCATAAAATGGAGGTGCGTGCAGTCACAGAATGGAGGTGTGTGAAGTCATAGAATGGAGCTGTATGAAGTCAGATTGGAGGTGTGTGAAGTCACAGAATGGAGGTTGTGAACTCAGAATGGAGGTGTGTGAAGTCACAGAATGGAGGTGTGTGAAGTCATAGAATGGAGGTGTGTGAAGTCATAGAATGGATGTGTGTGAAGTCATAATGGAGGTGTGTGAAGTCACAGAATTGAGGTGTGTGAAGTCACAGAATGGAGGTGTGTGAAGTCATAGAATGGAGGTGTGTGAAGTCATAGAATGGAGGTGTGTGAAGTCATAGAATGGATGTTTGTTAAGTAAGAATGAAGGTGTGTTAAGTCATAGAATGGAGGTGTGTCAAGGCAGAGAATGGAGGTGTGTGAAGTCATAGAATGGAGCTGTGTGAAGTCAGAACGGAGGTGTGTGAAGTCACAGAATGGAGGTGTGTGAACTCAGAAAGGAGTTGTGTGAAATCACAGAATGGAGGTGTGTTAAGTCAGAGAACGGAGGTGTTTGAACTCAGAATGGAGGTGTGTGAAGTTACCGAATGGAGGTGTGTGAAGTCATAGAATGGAGGTGTGTGAAATCATAGAATGGTGGTGTGGGAAGTCAGAGAATGGAGCTGTGTAAAGTCAGAATTGAGGTGTGCGAAGTCACAGAATGGAGGTGTGTGAAGTCATTTTATGGAGCTGTGTGAAGTCAGAATGGAGGTGTGTGAAGTCACAGAATGGAGGTGTGTGAACTCAGAATGGAGGTGTGTGAAGTCACAGAATCTAGGTGTGTGAAGTCATAGAATGGACGTGTTTGAGTCACAGAATGGAGCTGTGTGAAGTCACAAAATTGAGGTGTGTGAAGTCACAGAATGGAGGTGTGTGAAGTCATAGAATGGAGGTGTGTGAAGTCAGAACGGAGGTGTGTGAACTCAGAATGGAGGTGTGGGAAGTCACAATGGAGGTGTGTGAAGTTATAGAATGGAGGTGTGTGAAGTCACAGAATGGAGGGGTGTGAAGTCAAAGACTGGAGGTGTGTGAAGTTGTAGAATGGAGGTGTGTGAAGACATAGAATGGAGGTGTGTGAAGTCATAGAATGGAGGTGCATGAAGTCACACAATGAAGGTGCGTTAAGTCACAGAATCGAGGTTGGTGAACTCAGAATGGAGGTGTGTGAAGTCACAGAATGGAGGTGTGGGAAGTTATAGAATGGAGTTGTGTGAAGTCACAGAATGGAGGTGTGTGAATTAATAGAATGGAGGTATGAGAAATCATAGAATGGAGGTGTGTGAAGTCAGAATGGAGGTGTGTGAACTCATAGAATGGAGTGTGTGAAGTCACAATGGGGGTGTGTGAAGTCATAGAATGGGGGTGTGTGAGGTCAAATTGGAGGTGTTGAATTCACAGAATGGAGGTGTGTCAATTCAGAAATGAGGTGTCTGAAGTCATAGAATTCAGGTGTGTGAAGTCAAAATGGAGGTGTGTGAACTCATAGAATGGAGGTGTGTGAACTCATAGAATGGAGGTGTGTGAAGTCATGGAATGGAGGTGTGTTAAGTCAAAGAATGGAGGTGTGTGAAGTCAAACAATAAAGGTGTGTGAAGTCACAGAATGGAGGTGTGTGAAATCACAGAATGGAGGTGTGTGAAGTCAAAAAGGTGGTGTGTAGAGTCACAAATGGAGGTGTGTGAACTCATAGAATGGAGGTGTGTAAAGTCAAAGAATGGAGGTGTGTGAAGTCATCGAATGGAGGTGTGTGAAGCCATGGAATGGAGGTGTGTGAAGTCACAGAATGGAGGTGTGTGAAGTCAGAATGGAGTTGTGTCAAGTCATAGAATGGAGGTGTGTGAAGTGAGAATGGAGGTGTGTGAAGTCATAGAATGGAGGTGTGTGAAGTCAGAATGGAGGTGTGTGAACTCATAGAATGGAGGTGTGTGAAGTCACAATGGAGGTGTGTGAAGTCACAGAATGGAGGTGTGTGAAGTCACCGAATGGAGGTGTGTGAAGTCATAGAATTGAGCTGTGTGAAGTCAGATCGGAGGTGTGTGAAGTCACAGAACTGAGGTGTGTGAACTCAGAATGAAGGTGTGTGAAGTCACAGAATGGAGTTGTGTGAAGTCATAAAATGGAGGTGTGTGAAGTCATAGAATGGAGGTGTGTGAAGTCATAGAATGGATATTTGTTAAGAAAGAATGAAGGTGTGTTAAGTCATAGAATGGAGGTGTGTGAAGGCACAGAATGGAGGTGTGTGAAGTCAAAGAATGGAGCTGTGTGAAGTCTGAATGGAGGTGTGTGAAGTCACAGAATGGAGGTGTGGGAACTCAGAATGGAGGTCTGTGAAGTCACAGATTGGAGGTGTGTTAAGTCACAGAACGGAGGTGTTTGAACTCAGAATGGAGGTGTTTGAAGTCACAGAATGGAGGTGTGTGAAGTCATAGAATGGAGGTGTGTGAAATCATAGAATGGAGGTGTGGGAAGTCAGAGAATGGAGCTGTGTGAAGTCAGAATGGAGGTGTGCGAAGTCACAGAATGGAGGTGTGTGAAGTCATAGAATGGAGGTGTGTGAAGTCACAGAATGGAGGTGTGTGAAGTCATAGAATGGAGCTGTGTGAAGACAGATTGGAGGTGTGTGAAGTCACAGAATGGAGGTGTGTGAACTCAGAATGGAGGTGTGTTAAGTCACAGAATTGAGGTGTGTGAAGTCATAAAATTGAGGTATGTGAAGTCATAGAATGGATGTGTGTGAAGTCATAATGGAGGTGTGTGAAGTCATAGAATGGAGGTGTGTGAAGTCAGAATGGAGGTGTGTGAACTCATAGAATGGAGGTGTGTGAAGTCACAATAGAGGTGTGTGTAGTCATAGAATGGAGCTGTGTGAAGAGAGATTGGAGGTGTGTGAAGTCACAGAATGGAGGTGTGTGAACTCAGAATGGAGGTGTGTCAAGTCACAGAATGGAGGTGTGTGAAGTCATAGAATGGAGGTGTGTGAAGTCATAGAATGGATGTGTGTGAAGTCATAGAATGGATGTTTGTTAAGTAAGAATGAAGGTGTGTTAAGTCATAGAATGGAGGAGTGTGAAGGCACAGAATGGAGGTGTGTGAAGTCATAGAATGGAGCTGTGTGAAGTCAGAATGGAGGTGTGTGAAGTCACAGAATGGAGGTGTGTGAACTCAGAATGGAGGTGTGTGAAGTCACAGAATGGAGGTGTGTTAAGTGACAGAACGGAGGTTTTTGAACTCAGAATGGAGGTGTGTGAAGTCACAGAATGGAGGTGTGTGAAGTCATAAAATGGAGCTGTGTGAAGTCAGATTGGAGGTGTGTGAAGTCACAGAATGGAGGTGTGTGAAGTCATAAAATGGAGCTGTGTGAAGTCAGATTGGAGGTGTGTGAAGTCACAGAATGGAGGTGTGTGTACTCAGAATGGTGGTGTGTGAAGTCACAGAATTGAGGTGTGTGAAGTCATAAAATTGAGGTGTGTGAAGTCATAGAATGGATGTGTGTGAAGTCATAATGGAGGTGTGTGAAGTCACAGAATTGAGATGTGTGAAGTTACAGAATGGAGGTGTGTGAAGTCATAGAATGGAGGTGTGTGAAATCACAGAATGGAGGTGTGTGAAGTAAAAAATGTGGTGTGTAGAGTCACAAATCGAGGTGTGTGTACTCATAGGATGGAGGTGTGTGAAGTCAAAGAATGAAGGTGTGTGAAGTCATCGAATGGATGTGTGTGAAGTCATGGAAAGGAGGTGTGTGAAGTCACAGAATGGAGGTGTGTGAAGTCAGAAAGGATTTGTGTGAAGTCATAGAATGGAGGTGTGTGAAGTCAGAATGGAGGTGTGTGAAGTCATAGAATGGAGGTGTGTGAAGTCAGAATGGAGGTCTGTGAACTCATAGAATGGAGGTGTGTGAAGTCACAATGGAGGTGTGTGAAGTCATAGAATGGAGGTGTGTGAAGTCACAGAATGGAGGTGTGTGAAGTCATAGAATGAAGGTGTGTGAAGTCAGATTGGAGGTGTGTGAAGTCACAGAATGGAGGTGTGTGAACTCAGAATGGAGGTGTGTGAAGTCACAGAATGGAGGTGTGTGAAGTCATAGAATGGAGGTCTGTGAAGTCATAGAATGGATGTGTGTGAAGTCATAAGGAGGTGTGTGAAGTCACAGAATTGAGGTGTGTGAAGTCACAGAATCGAGGTGTGTGAAGTCATAGAATGGAGGTGTGTGAAGTCATAGAATGGAGGTGTGTGAAGTCATAGAGTGGATGTCTGTTAAGTAAGAATGAAGGTGTGTTAAGTCATAGAATGGAGGTGTGTGAAGGCACAGAATGGAGGTGTGTGAAGTCATAGAATGGAGCTGTGTGAAGTCAGAATGGAGGTGTGTGAAATCATAGAATGGAGGTGTGTGAAGTCACAGAATTGAGGTGTGTGAAATCAGAATGGAGGTGTGTGAAGTCAGAATGGAGGTGTGTGAAGCCATAGAATGGAGGTGTTGAATTCACAATGCATTAGTGTGAACTCATAGAATGGAGGTCTGTGAAGTCACAATGTAGGTGTGTGAAGTCACAGAATGGAGGTGTGTGAAGTCACAGAATGGAGGTGTGTGAAATCACAGAGTGTTGGTGTGTGAAGTCATATAATGGAGTTGTGTGAATTCACAGAATGGAGGTGTGTGAAGTCAGAATGGAGTTGTGTGAAGTCATAGAATGGAGGTGCGTGAAGTCAGAATGGAGGTGTGTGAAGTCATAGATTGGAGGTGTGTGAAGTCAGAATGGAGGTGTGTGAACTCATGGAATGGAGGTGTGTGAAGTCACAATAGAGGTGTGTGAAGTCATAGAATGGAGGTGCGTGAAGTCTCAGAATGGAGGTGTGTGAAGTCATTGAATGGAGCTGTGTGAATTCAGATTGGAGGTGAGTGAAGTCACAGAATGGAGGTGTGTGAACTCAGAATGGAGGTGTGTGAAGTCACAGAATGGAGGTGTGTGAAGTCATAGAATGGAGGTGTGTGAAGTCATAGAATGGAGGTGTGTGAAGTCATAGAATGGATGTTTGTTAAGTAAGAAAAAGGTGTGTTAAGTCATAGAATGGAGGTGTGTGAAGGCAAGAATGGAGGGGTGTGAAGTCATAGAATGGAGCTGTCTTAAGTCAGAATGGAGGTGTGTGAAGTCACAGAATGGAGGTGTGTGAACTCAGAATAGAGGTGTGTGAATTTACCGAATGGAGGTGTGTGAAGTCATAGAATGGAGGTGTGTGAAATCACAGAATGGAGGTGTGGGAAGTCAGAGAATGGAGCGGTGTGAAGTCAGAATGGAGGTGTGTGAAGTCACAGAATGGAGGTGTGTGAAGTCATAGAATGGAGCTGTGTGAAGTCAGATTGGAGGTGTGTGAAGTCACAGAATGGAGGTGTGTGAACTCAGAATGGAGGTGTGTGAAGTCACAGAATGGAGGTGTGTGAAGTCATAGAATGGAGGTGTGTGAAGTCATGGAATGGAGGTGTGTGAAGTCATAGAATGGATGTTTGTTAAGTAAGAATGAAGGTGTGTTAAGTAATAGAATGAGGTGTGTGAAGGCACAGAATGGAGGGGTGTGAAGTCATAGAATGGAGCTGTGTGAATTCAGAATGGAGGTGTGTGAAGTCACAGAATGGAGGTGTGTGAACTCAGAATGGAGGTGTTTGAAGTCACAGATTGGAGGTGTGTTAAGTCACAGAACGGAGGTGTTTGAACTCAGAATGGAGGTGTGTGAATTTACCGAATGGAGGTGTGTGAAGTCATAGAATGGAGGTGTGTGAAATCACAGAATGGAGGTGTGGGAAGTCAGAGAATGGAGCGGTGTGAAGTCAGAATGGAGGTGTGTGAAGTCACAGAATGGAGGTGTGTGAAGTCATTTTATGGAGCTGTGTGAAGTCAGAATGGAGGTGTGTGAAGTCACAGAATGGAGGTGTGTGAACTCAGAATGGAGGTGTGTGAAGTCACAGAATCTAGGTGTGTGAAGTCATAGAATGGAGGTGTGTGAAGTCATAGAATGGAGGTGTGTGAAGTCATAATGGAGGCGTGTGAAGTCACAGAATTGAGGTGTGTGAAGTCACAGAATGGAGGCGTGTGATGTCATAGAATGGAGGTGTGTGAAGTCAGAACGTAGGTGTGTGAACTCAGATTGGAGGTGTGGGAAGTCACAATGGAGGTGTGTGAAGTTATAGAATGGAGGTGTGTCAAGTCACAGAATGGAGGGGTGTGAAGTCAAAGTCTGGAGGTGTGTGAAGTCGTAGAATGGAGGTGTGTGAAGTCATAGAATGGAGGTGTGTGAAGTCACACAATGAAGTGCGTTAAGTCACAGAATCGAGGTTTGTGAACTCAGAATGGAGGTGTGTGAAGTCAAAGAATGGAGGTGTGTGAAGTCATAGAATGGAATTGTGTGAAGTCATAGAATGGAGGTGTGTGAAGTCATAGAATGGATGTTTCTGAAGTAGAATGAAGGTGTGTGAAGTCATAGAATTGAGGTGTGTGAAGTCAAAATGGAGGTGTGTGAACTCATAAAATGGAGATGTGTGAAGTCATGCAATGGAGGTTTGTGAAGTCAAAGAATATAGGTGTGTGAAGTCCAAAAATGGTGGTGTGTGAAGTCACAGAATGGAGGTGTGTAAAGTCACAGAATGAAGGTGTTTGAAGTCAAAATTGTGGTGTGTGAAGTCCCAAATGGAGGTGTCTGAAGTCAGAATGCAGCTGTGAAGTCATAGAATGGAGGTGTGTGAAGTCAGAATGGAGGTGTGTGAAGTCATAGAATGGAGGTGTGTGAAGTCAAAATGGAGGTGTGTGAACTCATAGAATGGAGGTGTGTGAACTCATAGAATGGAGGTGTGTGAAGTCATGGAATAGAGGTGTGTTAAGTCATGGAATGGAGGTGTGTGAAGTCAAACAATAAAGGTGTGTGAAGTCACAGAATGGAGGTGTGTGAAATCACAGAATGGAGGTGTGTGAAGTCAAAAAGGTGGAGTGTAGAGTCACAAATGGAGGTGTGTGAACTCATAGAATGGAGGTGTGTAAAGTCAAAGAATGGAGGTGTGTGAAGTCATCGAATGGAGGTGTGTGAAGCCATGGAATGGAGGTGTGTGAAGTCACAGAATGGAGGTGTGTGAAGTCAGAATGGAGTTGTGTCAAGTCATAGAATGGAGGTGTGTGAAGTCAGAATGGAGGTGTGTGAAGTCATAGAATGGAGGTGTGTGAAGTCAGAATGGAGGTATGTGAACACATAGAATGGAGGTGTGTGAAGTCACAATGGAGGTGTGTGAAGTCATAGAATGGAGGTGTGTGAAGTCACAGAATGGAGGTGTGTGAAGTCATAGAATAGAGCTGTGTGAAGTCAGATTGGAGGTGTGTGGAGTCACAAAATTGACGTGTGTGAACTCAGAATGGAGGTGTGTGAAGTCACAGAATGGAGGTGTGTGAAGTCATAGAATGGAGGTGTGTGAAGTCATAGAATGGAGGTGTGTGAAGTCATAGAATATATGTTTGTTAAGTAAGAATGAAGGTGTGTTAAGTCATAGAATGGAGGTGTGTGAAGGCACAGAATGGAGGTGTGTGAAGTCATAGAATGGAGCTGTATGAAGTCTGAATGGAGGTGTGTGAAGTCACAGAATGGAGGTGTGTCAACTCAGAATGGAGGTGTGTGAAGTCACAGAATGGAGGTGTGTTAAGTGACAGAACGGAGGTGTTTGAACTCAGAATGGAGGTGTGTGAAGTCACAGAATGGAGGTGTGTGAAGTCATAGAATGGAGGTGTGTGAAATCATAAAATGGAGGTGTGGGAAGTCAGAGAATGGAGCTGTGTGAAGTCAGAATGGAGGTGTGCGAAGTCACAGAATGGAGGTGTGTGAAGTCATAGAATGTAGGTGTGTGAAGTCACAGAATGGAGGTGTGTGAAGTCATAGAATGGAGCTGTGTGAAGAGAGATTGGAGATGTGTGAAGTCACAGAATGGAGGTGTGTGAACTCAGAATGGAGGTGTGTGAAGTCACAGAATTGAGGTGTGTGAAGTCATAAAATGGAGGTGTGTGAAGTCATAGAATGGATGTGTGTGAAGTCATAATGGAGGTGTGTGAAGTCACAGAATTGAGGTGTGTGAAGTCACATAATGGTGGTGTGTGAACTCATAGAATGGAGGTGTGTGAAATCATAGAATGGAGGTGTGTGAAGTCACAGAATGGATGTTTGTTAAGTAAGAATGAAGGTGTGTTAAGTCATAGAATGGAGGTGTGTGAAGGCACAGAATGGAGGTGTGTGAAGTCATAGAATGGAGCTGTGTGAAGTCAGAATGGAGGTGTGTGAAGTCACAGAATGGAGGTGTGTGAACTCAGAATGGAGGTGTGTGAAGTCGCAGAATGGAGGTGTGTTAAGTCACAGAATGGAGGTGTGTGAACTTAGAATGGAGGTGTGTGAAGTCACAGAATCTAGGTGTGTGAAGTCATAGAATGGAGGTGTGTGAAGTCATAGAATGGAGGTGTGTGAAGTCATAATGGAGTCGTGTGAAGTCACAGAATTGAGGTGTGTGAAGTCACAGAATGGAGGTGTGTGAAGTCATAGAATGGAAGTGTGTGAAGTCAGAACGGACGTGTGTGAACTCACATTGGAAGTGTGGGAAGTCACAATGGAGGTGTGTGAATTTATAGAATGGAGGTGTGTGAAGTCACAGAATGGAGGGATGTGAAGTCAAAGACTGGAGGTGTGTGAAGTCATAGAATGGAGGTGTGTGAACTCAGAGAATAGAGGTGTGTGAAGTCACAGAATGAAGGTGCGTTAAGTCACAGAATGGAGGTTTGTGAACACAGAATGGAGGTGTGTGAAGTCACAGAATGGTGGTGTGGGAAGTCATAGAATGGAGTGTGTGAAGTCACAATGGGGCTGTGTGAAGTCATAGAATGGGGGTGCGTGAAGTCAAATTGGAGGTGTGTGAAATCAAAGAATGGAGGTGTGTCAACTCAGAAATGAGGTGTGTGAAGTCACAGAATGGAGGTGTGTGAATTCACAGAATGGAAGTGTGTGAAATCATAGAATGGAGGTGTGTGAAGTCAGGATGGAGGTGGCTGAAGTCACAGAATGGAGGTGTGGGAACTCAGAATGGAGGTGTGTGGTCACAGAACGGAGGTTTCTGAAGTCATAGAATGGAGGTGCGTGAAGTCATAGAATGGATGTTTCTGAAGTGAGAATGAAGGTGTATGAAGTCAAAGAATGGAGGTGTGTGAAGTCAAAATGGAGGTGTGTGAACTCATAGAATAGAGGTGTGTGAACTCATAGAATGGAGGTGTGTGAAGTCATGGAATGGAGGTGTGTGAAGTCAAAGAATGGAGGTGTGTGAAGTCAAATAATAAAGGTTTGTGAAGTCACAGAATGGAGGTGTGTGAACTCACAGAATGGAGGTGCATGAAGTCAAAGAATGGAGGTGTGTGAATTCATCGAATGGAGGTGTGTGAAGTCATGGAATGGAGGTGTGTGAAGTCAGATGGAGTTGTGTGAAGTCATAGAATGGAGGTGTGTGAAGTCAGAATGGAGGTGTGTGAAGTCATACAATGGAGGTGTGTGAAGTCAGATGGAGTTGTGTGAACTCATAGAATGGAGGTGTGTGAAGTCACAATGCAGGTGTGTGAAGTCATAGAATGGAGGAGTGTGAAGTCACAGAATGGAGGTGTGTGAAGTCACAGAATGGAGGTGTGTGAAGTCATAGAATGGAGGTTTGTGAAGTCATAGAATTTAGGTGTGTGAAGTCATAGAATGGAGGTGTGTGAAGTCACAGAATGGAGGTGTGTGAAATCACAAAATGGAGGTGTGTGAACTCAGAATGGAGGTGTGTGAAGTCACAGAATGGAGGTGTCTGAAGTCATAGAATGGAGGTGTGTGAAATCATAGAATGGGGGTGTGTGAAGTCACAGAATGGAGGTGTTTGACATCAGAGAATGGAGGTGTGTGAAATTAGAATGGAGGTGTGTGAAGTCACAGAATGGAGGTGTGTGAAGTCAGAATAGATGTGTGCGGCGTCATAGAATGGAGCTGTGTGAAGTCAGAATGGAGCTGTGTGAAGCCATAAAATGGAGGTGAGTGAAGTCAGAATGGCGATGTGTGAACTCATAGAATGATGGTGTGTGAAGTCACAATGGAGGTGTGTGAAGTCATAGAATGGAGGTTTTTGAAGTCACAGAATGGAAGTGTGTGAAGTCAGAGAATGGAGGTGTGTGAAGTCAGAATGGAGGTATGTGAACTCATAGAATGGAGGTGTGTGAAGTCACAATGGAGGTGTGTGAAGTCATAGAATGGAGGAGTGTGAAGTCACAGAATGGAGGTGTGTGAAGTCATAGAATTGAGCTGTGTGAAGTCAGATTGGTGGTGTGTGAAGTCACAGAATTGAGGTGTGTGAACTCAGAATGGAGGTGTGTGAAGCCACAGAATGGAGGTGTGTGAAGTCATAGAATGGAGGTGTGTGAAGTCATAATGGAGGTGTGTGAAGTCACAGAATTGAGGTGTGTGAAGTCACAGAATGGTGGTGTGTGAACTCATAGAATGGAGGTGTGTGAAGGCATAGAATGGAGGTGTGTGAAGTCATAGAATGGAGCTGTGTGAAGTCTGAATGGAGGTGTGTGAAGTCACAGAATGGAGGTGTGGCAACTCAGAATGGAGGTGTGTGAAGTCACAGAATGGAGGTGTGTTAAGTGACAGAACGGAGGTGTTTGAACTCAGAATGGACGTGTGTGAAGTCACAGAATGGAGGTGTGTGAAGTCATAGAGTGGAGGTGTGTGAAATCATAAAATGGAGGTGTGGGAAGTCAGAGAATGGAGCTGTGTGAAGTCATAATGGAGGTGTGCGAAGTCACAGAATGGAGGTGTGTGAAGTCATAGAATGGAGGTGTATGAAGTCACAGAATGGAGGTGTGTGAAGTCATAGAATGGAGCTGTGTGAAGACAGATTGGAGGTGTGTGAAGTCTCAGAATGGAGGTGTGTGAACTTAGAATGGAGGTGTGTGAAGTCACAGAATTGAGGTGTGTGAAGTCATAAAATGGAGGTGTGTGAAGTCATAGAATGGATGTGTGTGAAGTCATAATGGAGGTGTGTGAAGTCACAGAATTGAGGTGTGTGAAGTCACAGAATGGAGGTGTGTGAACTCATAGAATGGAGGTGTGTGAAATCATAGAATGGAGGTGTGTGAAATCAGAGAATGGATGTTTGTTAAGTAAGAATGAAGGTGTGTTAAGTCATAGAATGGAGGTGTGTGAAGGCTCAGAATGGAGGTGTGTGAAGACATAGAATGGAGCTGTGTGAAGTCAGAATGGAGGTGTGTGAAGTCACAGAATGGAGGTGTGTGAAATCAGAATGGAGGTGTGTGAAGTCAGAATAAAGGTGTGTGAAGTCATAGAATGGAGGTGTGTGAATTCACAATGCATTAGTGTGAACTCATAGAATGGAGGTCTGTGAAGTCACAATGTAGGTGTGTGAAGTCACAGTATGGAGGTGTGTGAAGTCACAGAATGGAGGTGTGTGAAATCACAGAGTGTTGGTGTGTGAAGTCACATAATGGAGGTGTGTGAAGACACAGAACGGAGGTGTGTGAAGTCAGAATGGAGTTGTGTGAAGTCATAGAATGGAGGTGCGTGAAGTCAGAATGGAGGTGTGTGAAGTCATAGATTGGAGGTGTGTGAAGTCAGAATGGAGGTGTGTGAACTCATAGAATGGAGGTGTGTGAAGTCACAATGGAGGTGTGTGAAGTCATAGAATGGAGGTGCGTGAAGTCTCAGAATGGAGGTGTGTGAAGTCATAGAATGGAGCTGTGTGAAGTCAGATTGGAGGTGTGTGAAGTCACAGAATGGAGGTGTGTGAACTCAGAATGGAGGTGTGTGAAGTCACAGAATGGAGGTGTGTGAAGTCATAGAATGGAGGTGTGTGAAGTCATAGAATGGAGGTGTGTGAAGTCATACAATGGATATTTGTTAAGTAAGAATGAAGGTGTGTTAAGTCATAGAATGGAGGTGTGTGAAGGCACAGAATGGAGGGGTGTGAAGTCATAGAATGGAGCTGTGTGAAGTCAGAATGGAGGTGTGTGAAGTCACAGAATGGAGGTGTGTGAACTCAGAATGGAGGTGTGTGAAGTCAGAGATTGGAGGTGTGTTAAGTCACAGAACGGAGGTGTTTGAACTCAGAATGGAGGTGTGTGAATTTACCGAATGGAGGTGTGTGAAGTCATAGAATGGAGGTGTGTGAAATCACAGAATGGAGGTGTGGGAAGTCAGAGAATGGAGCAGTGTGAAGTCAGAACGGAGGTGTGTGAAGTCACAGAATGGAGGTGTGTGAAGTCATTTTATGGAGCTGTGTGAAGTCAGAATGGAGGTGTGTGAAGTCACAGAATGGAGGTGTGTGAAGTCATAGAATGGAGGTGTGTGAAGTCATAGAATGGAGGTGTGTGAAGTCATAATGGAGGCATGTGAAGTCACAGAATTGATGTGTGTGAAGTCACAGAATGGAGGCGTGTGATGTCATAGAATGGAGGTGTGTGAAGTCAGAACGGAGGTGTGTGAACTCAGATTGGAGGTGTGGGAAGTCACAATGGAGGTGTGTGAAGTTATAGAATGGAGGTGTGTCAAGTCACAGAATGGAGGGGTGTGAAGTCAAAGCCTGGAGGTGTGTGAAGTCGTAGAATGGAGGTGTGTGAAGTCATAGAATGGAGGTGTGTGAAGTCACACAATGAAGGTGCGTTAAGTCACAGAATCGAGGTTTGTGAACTCAGAATGGAGGTGTGTGAAGTCAAAGAATGGAGGTGTGTGAAGTCATAGAATGGAGGTGTGTGAAGTGAGAATTGAGGTGTGTGAAGTCACGGAATTGAGGTGTGTGAACTCAGAATGGAGGTGTGTGAAGTCACAGAATGGAGGCTTGTGAAGTCATAGAATGGAGGTGTGTGAAGTCATAGAATGGATGTTTCTGAAGTAGAATGAAGGTGTGTGAAGTCATAGAATTGAGGTGTGTGAAGTCAAAATGGAGGTGTATGAACTCATAAAATGGAGATGTGTGAAGTCATGGAATGGAGGTTTGTGAAGTCCAAGAATATAGGTGTGTGAAGTCCAAAAATGGTGGTGTGTGAAATCACAGAATGGAGGAGTGTAAAGTCACAGAATGAAGGTGTTTGAAGTCAAAATTGTGGTGTGTGAAGTCCCAAATGGAGATGTCCTAAGTCAGAATGCAGCTGTGAAGTCATAGAATGGAGGTGTGTGAAGTCAGAATGGAGGTGTGTGAAGTCATAGAATGGAGGTGTGTGAAGTCAAAATGGAGGTGTGTGAACTCATAGAATGGAGGTGTGTGAACTCATAGAATGGAGGTGTGTGAAGTCATGGAATGGAGGTGTGTTAAGTCAAAGAACGGAGGTGTGTGAAGACAAACAATAAAGGTGTGTGAAGTCACAGAATGGAGGTGTGTGTAATCACAGAATGGAGGTGTGTGAAGTCAAAAAGGTGGTGTGTAGAGTCACAAATGGAGGTGTGTGAACTCATAGAATGGAGGTGTGTAAAGTCAAAGAATGGAGGTGTGTGAAGTCATCGAATGGAGGTGTATGAAGCCATGGAATGGAGATGTGTGAAGTCACAGAATGGAGGTGTGTAAAGTCAGAATGGAGTTGTGTCAACTCATAGAATGGAGGTGTGTGAAGTCACAGAATGGAGGTGTGTGAAGTCAGAATGGAGGTATGTGAACTCATAGAATGGAGGTGTGAAGTCACAATGGAGGTGTGTGAAGTCATAGATTGGAGGTATATGAAGTCACAGAATGGAGGTGTGTGAAGTCATAGAATAGAGCTGTGTGAAGTCAGATTGGAGGTGTGTGAAGTCACAGAATTGAGGTGTGTGAACTCAGAATGGAGGTGTGTGAAGTCACAGAATGGAGGTGTGTGAAGTCATAGAATGGAGGTGTGTGAAGTCATAGAATGGAGGTGTGTGAAGTCATAGAATGGATGTTTGTTAAGTAAAAATGAAGGTGTGTTAAGTCATAGAATGGAGGTGTGTGAAGGCACAGAATGGAGGTGTGTGAAGTCATAGAATGGAGCTGTGTGAAGTCTGAATGGAGGTGTGTGAAGTCACAGAATGGAGGTGTGTCAACTCAGAATGGAGGTGTGTGAAGTCACAGAATGGAGGTGTGTTAAGTGACAGAACGGAGGTGTTTGAACTCAGAATGGAGGTGTGTGAAGTCACAGAATGGAGGTGTGTGAAGTCATAGAATGGAGGTGTGTGAAATCATAAAATGGAGGTGTGGGAAGTCAGAGAATGGAGCTGTGTGAAGTCAGAATGGAGGTGTGCGAAGTCACAGAATGGAGGTGTGTGAAGTCATAGAATGGAGGTGTGTGAAGTCACAGAATGGAGGTGTGTGAAGTCATAGAATGGAGCTGTGTGAAGACAGATTGGAGGTGTGTGAAGTCACAGAATGGAGGTGTGTGAACTCAGAATGGAGGTGTGTGAAGTCACAGAATTGAGGTGTGTGAAGTCATAAAATGGAGGTGTGTGAAGTCATAGAATGGATGTGTGTGAAGTCATAATGGAGGTGTGTGAAGTCACAGAATTGAGGTGTGTGAAGTCACAGAATGGTGGTGTGTGAACTCACAGAATGGAGGTGTGTGAAATCATAGAATGGAGGTGTGTGAAGTCACAGAATGGATGTTTGTTAAGTAAGAATGAAGGTGTGTTAAGTCATAGAATGGAGGTGTGTGAAGGCACAGAATGGAGGTGTGTGAAGTCATAGAATGGAGCTGTGTGAAGTCAGAATGGAGGTGTGTGAAGTCACAGAATGGAGGTGTGTGAACTCAGAATGGAGGTGTGTGAAGTCACAGAATGGAGGTGTGTTAAGTCACAGAATGGAGGTGTGTGAACTCAGAATGGAGGTGTGTGAAGTCACAGAATCTAGGTGTGTGAAGTCACAGAATGGAGGTGTGTGAAGTCATAGAATGGAGGTGTGTGAAGTCATAGAATGGAGGTGTGTGAAGTCATAATGGAGTCGTGTGAAGTCACAGAATTGAGGTGTGTGAAGTCACAGAATGGAGGTGTGTGAAGTCATAGAATGGAAGTGTGTGAAGTCAGAACGGAGGTGTGTGAACTCACATTGGAAGTGTGGGAAGACACAATGGAGTTGTGTGAAGGTATAGAATGGAGGTGTGTGAAGTCACAGAATGGAGGGGTGTGAAGTCAAAGACTGGAGGTGTGTGAAGTCATAGAATGGAGGTGTGTGAACTCATAGAATAGAGGTGTGTGAAGTCACAGAATGAAGGTGCGTTAAGTCACAGAATGGAGGTTTGTGAACACAGAATGGAGGTGTGTGAAGTCACAGAATTGTGGTGTGGGAAGTCATAGAATGGAGTGTGTGAAGTCACAATGGGGCTGTGTGAAGCCATAGAATGGGGGTGTGTGAAGTCAAATTGGAGGTGTGTGAAATCACAAAATGGAGGTGTGTCAACTCAGAAATGCGGTGTGTGAAGTCATAGAATGGAGGTGTGTGAATTCACAGAATGTAAGTGTGTGAAATCATAGAATGGAGGTGTGTGAAGTCAAAGAATTGAGGTTTGTGAAGTCAGAATGGAGGTGTGTGAAGTCAGGATGGAGGTGGCTGAAGTCACAGAATGGAGGTGTGAGAACTCAGAATGGAGGTGTGTGGTCACAGAACGGAGGTTTCTGAAGTCATAGAATGGAGGTGCGTGAAGTCATAGAATGGATGTTTCTGAAGTGAGAATGAAGGTGTAGGAAGTCAAAGAATGGAGGTGTGTGAAGTCAAAATGGAGGTGTGTGAACTCATAGAATAGAGGTGTGTGAACTCATAGAATGGAGGTGTGTGAAGTCATGGAATGGAGGTGTGTGAAGTCAAAGAATGGAGGTGTGTGAAGTCAAATAATAAAGGTGTGTGAAGTCACAGAATGGAGGGGTGAACTCGTAGAATGGAGGTGCATGAAGTCAAAGAATGGAGGTGTGTGAATTCATCGAATGGAGGTGTGTGAAGTCATGGAATGGAGGTGTGTGAAGTCAGGATGGAGGTGTGTGAAGTCATAGAATGGAGGTGTGTGAAGTCAGATGGAGTTGTGTGAACTCATAGAATGGAGGTGTGTGAAGTCACAATGCCAGTGTGCGAAGTCATAGAATGGAGGAGTGTGAAGTCACAGAATGGAGGTGTGTGAAGTCATAGAATTGAGCTGTGTGAAGTCAGATTGGAGGTGTGTGAAGTCACAGAATTGAGGTGTGTGAACTCAGAATGGAAGTGTGTGAAGTCACAGAATGGAGGTGTGTGAAGTCATAGAATGGAGGTGTGTGAAGTCATAGAATGGATGTTTGTTAAGTAAGAATGAAGGTGTGTTAAGTCATAGAATGGAGGTGTGTAAAGGCACAGAATGGAGGTGTGTGAAGTCATAGAATGGAGCTGTGTGAAGTCTGAATGGAGGTGTGTGAATTCACAGAATGCAGGTGTGGCAACTCAGAATGGAGGTGTGTGAAGTCACAGAATGGAGGTGTGTTAAGTGACAGAACGGAGGTGTTTGAACTCAGAATGGACGTGTGTGAAGTCACAGAATGGAGGTGTGTGAAGTCATAGAATGGAGGTGTGTGAAATCATAAAATGGAGGTGTGGGAAGTCAGAGAATGGAGCTGTGTGAAGTCAGAATGGAGGTGTGCGAAGTCACAGAATGGAGGTGTGTGAAGTCATAGAATGGAGGTGTATGAAGTCACAGAATGCAGGTGTGTGAAGTCATAGAATGGAGCTGTGTGAAGACAGATTGGAGGTGTGTGTAGTCACAGAATGGAGGTGTGTGAACTTAGAATGGAGGTGTGTGAAGTCACAGAATTGAGGTGTGTGAAGTCATAAAATGGAGGTGTGTGAAGTCATAGAATGGATGTGTGTGAAGTCATAATGGAGGTGTGTGAAGTCACAGAATTGAGGTGTGTGAAGTCACAGAATGGAGGTGTGTGAACTCATAGAATGGAGGTGTGTGAAATCATAGAATGGAGGTGTGTGAAATCACAGAATGGATGTTTGTTAAGTAAGAATGAAGGTGTGTTAAGTCATAGAATGGAGGTGTGTGAAGGCACAGAATGGAGGTGTGTGAAGACTTAGAATGGAGCTGTGTGAAGTCAGAATGGAGGTGTGTGAAGTCACAGAATGGAGGTGTGTGAAATCAGAATGGAGGTGTGTGAAGTCAGAATAAAGGTGTGTGAAGTCATAGAATGGAGGTGTGTGAATTCACAATGCATTAGTGTGAACTCATAGAATGGAGGTCTGTGAAGTCACAATGTAGGTGTGTGAAGTCACAGTATGGAGGTGTGTGAAGTCACAGAATGGAGGTGTGTGAAATCACAGAGTGTTGGTGTGTGAAGTCATATAATGGAGGTGTGTGAAGTCACAGAACGGAGGTGTGTGAAGTCAGAATGGAGTTGTGTGAAGTCATAGAATGGAGGTGCGTGAAGTCAGAATGGAGGTGTGTGAAGTCATAGATTGGAGGTGTGTGAAGTCAGAATGGAGGTGTGTGAACTCATAGAATGGACGTGTGTGAAGTCACAATGGAGGTGTGTGAAGTCATAGAATGGAGGTGCGTGAAGTCTCAGAATGGAGGTGTGTAAAGTCATAGAATGGAGCTGTGTGAAGTCAGATTGGAGGTGTGTGAAGTCACAGAATGGAGGTGTGTGAACTCAGAATGAAGGTGTGTGAAGTCACAGAATGGAGGTGTGTGAAGTCAAAGAATGGAGGTGTGTGAAGTCATAGAATGGAGGTGTGTGAAGTCATACAATGGATATTTGTTAAGTAAGAATGAAGGTGTGTTAAGTCATAGAATGGAGGTGTGTGAAGGCACAGAATGGAGGGGTGTGAAGTCATAGAATGGAGCTGTGTGAAGTCAGAATGGAGGTGTGTGAAGTCACAGAATGGAGGTGTGTGAACTCAGAATGGAGGTGTGTGAAGTCACAGATTGGAGGTGTGTTAAGTCACAGAACGGAGGTGTTTGAACTCAGAATGGAGGTGTGTGAATTTACCGAATGGAGGTGTGTGAAGTCATAGAATGGAGGTGTGTGAAATCACAGAATGGAGTTGTGGGAAGTCAGAGAATGGAGCGGTGTGAAGTCAGAATGGAGGTGTGTGAAGTCACAGAATGGAGGTGTGTGAAGTCATTTTATGGAGCTGTGTGAAGTCAGAATGGAGGTGTGTGAAGTCACAGAATGGAGGTGTGTGAACTCAGAATGGAGGTGTGTGATGTCACAGAATCTAGGTGTGTGAAGTCATAGAATGGAGGTGTGTGAAGTCATAGAATGGAGGTGTGTGAAGTCATAATGGAGGCGTGTGAAGTCACAGAATTGAGGTGTGTGAAGTCACAGAATGGAGGCGTGTGATGTCATAGAATGGAGGTGTGTGAAGTCAGAACGGAGGTGTGTGAACTCAGATTGGAGGTGTGGGAAGTCACAATGGAGGTGTGTGAAGTTATAGAATGGAGGTGTGTCAAGTCACAGAATGGAGGGGTGTGAAGTCAAAGCCTGGAGGTGTGTGAAGTCGTAGAATGGAGGTGTGTGAAGTCATAGAATGGGGGTGTGTGAAGTCACACAATGAAGGTGCGTTAAGTCACAGAATCGAGGTTTGTGAACTCAGAATGGAGGTGTGTGAAGTCAAAGAATGGAGGTGTGTGAAGTCATAGAATGGAGGTGTGTGAAGTGAGAATTGAGGTGTGTGAAGTCACGGAATTGAGGTGTGTGAACTCAGAATGGAGGTGTGTGAAGTCACAGAATGGAGGCTTGTGAAGTCATAGAATGGAGGTGTGTGAAGTCATAGAATGGATGTTTCTGAAGTAGAATGAAGGTGTGTGAAGTCATAGAATTGAGGTGTGTGAAGTCAAAATGGAGGTGTGTGAACTCATAAAATGGAGATGTGTGAAGTCATGGAATGGAGGTTTGTGAAGTCCAAGAATATAGGTGTGTGAAGTCAAAAAATGGTGGTGTGTGAAGTCACAGAATGGAGGTGTGTAAAGTCACAGAATGAAGGTGTTTGAAGTCAAAATTGTGGTGTGTGAAGTCCCAAATGGAGGTGTCTGAAGTCAGAATGCAGCTGTGAAGTCATAGAATGGAGGTGTGTGAAGTCAGAATGGAGGTGTGTGAACTCATAGAATGGAGGTGTGTGAAGTCAAAATGGAGGTGTGTGAACTCATAGAATGGAGGTGTGTGAACTCATAGAATGGAGGTGTGTGAAGTCATGGAATGGAGGTGTGTTAAGTCAAAGAATGGAGGTGTGTGAAGTCAAACAATAAAGGTGTGTGAAGTCACAGAATGGAGGTTTGTGAAATCACAGAATGGAGGTGTGTGAAGTCAAAATGGTGGTGTGTAGAGTCACAAATGGAGGTGTGTGAACTCATAGAATGGAGGTGTGTAAAGTCAAAGAATGGATGTGTGTGAAGTCATCGAATGGAGGTGTGTGAAGCCATGGAATGGAGGTGTGTGAAGTCACAGAATGGAGGTGTGTGAAGTCAGAATGGAGTTGTGTCAAGTCATAGAATGGAGGTGTGTGAAGTCAGAATGGAGGTGTGTGAAGTCATAGAATGGAGGTGTGTGAAGTCAGAATGGAGGTATGTGAACTCATAGAATGGAGGTGTGTGAAGTCACAATGGAGGTGTGTGAAGTCATAGAATGGAGGTATGTGAAGTCACAGAATGGAGGTGTGTGAAGTCATAGAATAGAGCTGTGTGAAGTCAGATTGGAGGTGTGTGAAGTCACAGAATTGAGGTGTGTGAACTCAGAATGGAGGTGTGTGAAGTCACAGAATGGAGGTGTGTGAAGTCATAGAATGGAGGTGTGTGAAGTCATAGAATGGAGGTGTGTGAAGTCATAGAATGGATGTTTGTTAAGTAAGAATGAAGGTGTGTTAAGTCATAGAATGGAGGTGTGTGAAGGCACAGAATGGAGGTGTGTGAAGTCATAGAATGGAGCTGTGTGAAGTCTGAATGGAGGTGTGTGAAGTCACAGAATGGAGGTGTGTCAACTCAGAATGGAGGTGTGTGAAGTCACAGAATGGAGGTGTGTTAAGTGACAGAACGGAGGTGTTTGAACTCAGAATGGAGGTGTGTGAAGTCACAGAATGGAGGTGTGTGAAGTCATAGAATGGAGGTGTGTGAAATCATAAAATGGAGGTGTGGGAAGTCAGAGAATGGAGCTGTGTGAAGTCAGAATGGAGGTGTGCGAAGTCACAGAATGGAGGTGTGTGAAGTCATAGAATGGAGGTGTGTGAAGTCACAGAATGGAGGTGTGTGAAGTCATAGAATGGAGCTGTGTGAAGACAGATTGGAGGTGTGTGAAGTCACAGAATGGAGGTGTGTGAACTCAGAATGGAGGTGTGTGAAGTCACAGAATTGAGGTGTGTGAAGTCATAAAATGGAGGTGTGTGAAGTCATAGAATGGATGTGTGTGAAGTCATAATGGAGGTGTGTGAAGTCACAGAATTGAGGTGAGTGAAGTCACAGAATGGTGGTGTGTGAACTCATAGAATGGAGGTGTGTGAAATCATAGAATGGAGGTGTGTGAAGTCACAGAATGGATGTTTGTTAAGTAAGAATGAAGGTGTGTTAAGTCATAGAATGGAGGTGTGTGAAGGCACAGAATGGAGGTGTGTGAAGTCATAGAATGGAGCTGTGTGAAGTCAGAATGGAGGTGTGTGAAGTCACAGAATGGAGGTGTGTGAACTCAGAATGGAGGTGTGTGAAGTCTCAGAATGGAGGTGTGTTAAGTCACAGAATGGAGGTGTGTGAACTCAGAATGGAGGTGTGTGAAGTCACAGAATCTAGGTGTGTGAAGTCATAGAATGGAGGTGTGTGAAGTCATAGAATGGAGGTGTGTGAAGTCATAATGGAGTCGTGTGAAGTCACAGAATTGAGGTGTGTGAAGTCACAGAATGGAGGTGTGTGAAGTCATAGAATGGTAGTGTGTGAAGTCAGAACGGAGGTGTGTGAACTCACATTGGAAGTGTGGGAAGACACAATGGAGGTGTGTGAAGGTATAGAATGGAGGTGTGTGAAGTCACAGAATGGACGGGTGTGAAGTCAAAGACTGGAGGTGTGTGAAGTCATAGAATGGAGGTGTGTGAACTCATAGAATAGAGGTGTGTGAAGTCACAGAATGAAGGTGCGTTAAGTCACAGAATGGAGGTTTGTGAACACAGAATGGAGGTGTGTGAAGTCACAGAATTGTGGTGTGGGAAGTCATAGAATGGAGTGTGTGAAGTCACAATGGGGCTGTGTGAAGTCATAGAATGGGGGTGTGTGAAATCAAATTGGAGGTGTGTGAAATCACAAAATGGAGGTGTGTCAACTCAGAAATGCGGTGTGTGAAGTCATAGAATGGAGGTGTGTGAATTCACAGAATGGAAGTGTGTGAAATCATAGAATGGAGGTGTGTGAAGTCAAAGAATTGAGGTTTGTGAAGTCAGAATGGAGGTGTGTGAAGTCAGGATGGAGGTGGCTGAAGTCACAGAATGGAGGTGTGGGAACTCAGAATGGAGGTGTGTGGTCACAGAACGGAGGTTTCTGAAGTCATAGAATGGAGGTGCGTGAAGTCATAGAATGGATGTTTCTGACGTGAGAATGAAGGTGTATGAAGTCAAAGAATGGAGGTGTGTGAAGTGAAAATGGAGGTGTGTGAACTCATAGAATAGAGGTGTGTGAACTCATAGAATGGAGGTGTGTGAAGTCATGGAATGGAGGTGTGTGAAGTCAAAGAATGGAGGTGTGTGAAGTCAAATAATAAAGGTGTGTGAAGTCAGAGAATGGAGGTGAGTGAACTCGTAGAATGGAGGTGCATGAAGTCAAAGAATGAAGGTGTGTGAATTAATCGAATGGAGGTGTGTGAAGTCATGGATTGGCGGTGTGTGAAGTCAGAATGGAGGTGTGTGAAGTCATAGAATGGAGGTGTGTGAAGTCAGATGGAGTTGTGTGAACTCATAGAATGGAGGTGTGTGAAGTCACAATGCAGGTGTGCGAAGTCATAGAATGGAGGTGTGTGAGGTCATAGAATGGAGGTTTGTGAAGTCATAGAATTTAGGTGTGTGAAGTCATAGAATGGAGGTGTGTGAAGTCACAGAATGGAGGTGTGTGAAATCACAAAATGGAGGTGTGTGAACTCAGAATGGAGGTGTGTGAAGTCACAGAATGGAGGTGTGTGAAGTCATAGAATGGAGGTGTGTGAAATCATAGAATGGGGGTGTGTGAAGTCACAGAATGGAGTTGTTTGACATCAGAGAATGGAGGTGTGTGAAATTAGAATGGAGGTGTGTGAAGTCACAGAATGGAGGTGTGTGAAGTCAGAATAGATGTGTGCGAAGTCATAGAATGGAGCTGTGTGAAGTCAGAATGGAGCTGTGTGAAACCATAAAATGGAGGTGAGTGAAGTCAGAATGGCGGTGTGTGAACTCATAGAATGATGGTGTGTGAAGTCACAATGGAGGTGTGTGAAGTCATAGAATGGAGATTTTTGAAGTCACAGAATGGAAGTGTGTGAAGTCATAGAATGGAGGTGTGTGAAGTCATAGAATTTAGGTATGTGAAGTCATAGAATGGAGGTTTGTGAAATCACAGGATGGAGGTGTGTGAAGACACAGAATGGAGGTGTGTAAATTCACAGAGTGGAGGTGTGTGAAGTCACAGAATGGAGGTGTGTGAAGTCATAGAATGGAGGTGTGTGAAGTCTCAGGTTGGAGGTGTGTGAGTTCAGAATAGAGGTGTGCGAAGTCATAGAATGGAGGTGTGTGAAGTCAGAATGGAGGTGTGTGAACTCATTGAATGGATGTGTGTGAAGACAAAATGGAGGTGTGTGAAGTCAGAGAATGGTGGTTTTTGAAGTCACAGAATGGAGGTGTGTGAAGTCATAGAATGGATGTTTCTGAAGTAAGAATGAAGGTGTGTGAAGTCATTGAATGGAGGTGTGTGAAGTCAAAATTGAGGTGTGTGAACTCATAGAATGGAGGTATGTGAGCTCATAGAATGGAGGTGTGTGATGTCATGGAATGGAGGTGTTTGAAGTCAAAGAATGGAGTTGTGTGTAGTCAAACAATGGAGGTGTGTGAAGTCACAGAAAGGAGGTGTGTGAATTCACAGAATGGAAGTGTGTGAAGTCAAAATGGAGGTGTGTGAAGTCAAAGAATGGAGGTGTGTGAAGTCAAAGAATGGAGGTGTGTGAAGTCAAAGAATGGAGGTCTGTGAAGTCATAGAATGGAGGTGTATGAAGTCATGGAATGGAGGTTTGTGAAGTCAACATTGGAAGTGTGTGAAATTACAGAATGGATTTGTGTGAAGTCATAGAATGGAGGTTTGTGCAGTCATAGAATGGAGGTGTGTCAAGTCACAGAAGGGAGGTGTGTGAAGTCACAGAACGGCGATGTGTGAAGTCACAATGGAGGTGTGTGAAGTCATAGAATGGAGGTGTGTGAAGTCAAAGAATGGAGGTGTGTGAAGTCATAGAATGGAGGTGTGTGAAATCACAGAATGGAGGTGTGAGAAGTCACAGAATGGAGGTGTGTAAAGTGACAGAGTTGAGGTGTGTGAAGTCACAGAATGGAGGTGTTTGAAGTCATAGAATGGAGGTGTGTGAAGTCACAGAATGGAGGTGTATTAAGTCAGAATAGAGGTATGCGAAGTCATAGAATGGAGGTGTGTTAAGTCAGAATGGAGCTGTGGGAATTCATAGAATGGAGGTGTGTGAAGTCAGATTGGAGGTGTGTGAAATCTTAGAATGGACGTATGTGAAGTCACAATGGAGGTGTGTGAAGTCATAGAATTGTGGTTTTTGAAATCACAGAATGGAGGTGTGTGGAGTCATAGAATGGAGGTGTGTGAATTCAGATTGGACGTGTGTGAAGTCAATGAATGGAGGTGTGTGAACTCAGAAAGGAGTTGTGTGAAGTCATAGAATGGAGCTGTGTGAAATCAAAGAATGGAGGTGTGTGAAGTCATAGAATGGAGGAGTATGAAGTCAAAGAGAGGAGGTATGTGAAATCACAGAATGGAGGGGTGTGAAGTCAGAATAGAGGTCTGCGAAGTCATAGAATGGAGGTGTGTGAAGTCAGAATGGAGCTATGTGAACTCATAGAATGGAGGTGTGTGCAGTCACAATGGAGATGTGTGAAGTCATAGAATGGTGGTTTTGAAGTCACAGAATGGAGTTGTGTGAAGTCATAGAATGGAGGTGTGTGAAGTCAGATTGGAGGTATGTGAAGTCACAGAATGGAGGTGTGTCAACTCAGAAAGGAGGTATGTGAAGTCATAGAATGGAGGTGTGTGAAGTCAAAGAATGGAGGTGTGTGAAGTCACAGAATTGAGGTGTGTGAAGTCAGAATGGAGGTGTGTGAATTCAAAATGGAGGTGTGTGAAGTCATAGAATGGAGGTGTGTGAAGTCACAGAATGCAGTTGTGTGAAGTCAGAATAGAGGTGTGCGAAGTCATAGAATGGAGGTGTGTGAAGTCAGAATTGAGCTTTGTTAAGTCATAGAATGGAAGTGTGTGAAGTCAGAATGGAGGTGTGTGAACTGATAGAACGTAGGTGTGTGAAGTCACAATGTAGGTGTGTGAAGTCATAGAATGGAGGTGTGTGAAGTCATATAATGGAGGTGTGTGAAGTCACAAAATGGAGGTGTGTGAAGTCAAAATGGAGGTGTGTGAAGTCAAAGAATGGACGTGTGTGAAGTCACAATTGTGTGTGAAGTCACAAATGCAGGTGTGTGAAGTCACAGAATGGAGGTGTGTGAAGTCAAATTGGAGGTGTGTGAGGTCAAAGAATGGATGTGTGTGAAGTCATAGAATGGAGGTGTTTGAAGTCATGAAATGGAGGTTTGTGACGTCAAACATTGGAAGCGTGTGAAATTACAGAATGGAGGTGTGTGAAGTCACAGAATGGAGGTGTGTGAAGTCAGAGAATGGAGGTGTGTGAAGTCAGATTTCAGGTGTGTGAAGTCATAGAATGGAAGTTTGTGAAGTCATAGATTGGAAGTGTGTGAAGTCATAGAATGGAGGTTGTGAAGTCATAGATTGAAGGTGTGTGGAAGTCATAGTATGGAGGTGTGTGAAGTCACAGAAAGGAGGTGTGTGAATTCAAAGCATGGAGTTGTATGAAGTCACAATGGAGGTGTGTGAAGTCATAGAATGGAGGTGTGTGAAATCAAATAATGGAGGTTTGTGAAGTCATAGAATGGATTGTGTGTGAAATCACAGAATGGAGGTGTGTGAAGTCACAGAATGGAGGTGTGTAAAGTCACAGAGTGGAGGTGTGTGAAGTCACAGAATGGAGGTGTGTGAAGTCATAGAATGGAGGTGTGTGAAGTCACAGAATGCAGTTGTGTGAAGTCAGAATAGAGGTGTGCGAAGTCATAGAATGGAGGTGTGTGAAGTCAGAATGGAGCTGTGTGAAGTCATAGAATGGAAGTGTGTGAAGTCAGAATGGAGGTGTGTGAACTCATAGAATGGAGGTGTATGAAGTCACAATGGAGGTGTGTGAAGTCACAGAATGGATGTGTGTGAACTCAGAAAGGAGGTGTGTGAAGTCATAGAATGGAGGTTTGTGAAGTCATAGAATGGAGGTGTGTGAAATCATAGATTGGAGGTGTGTGAAGTCACAGAATTGAGGTGTGTGAAATCAGAATGGAGGTGTGTGAAGTCAGAATGGAGGTGTGTGAAGTCAGAGAATGGAGGTGGGTAAAGTCACAATGCAGGTGTGTGAACTCATAGAATGGAGGTGTGTGAAGTCACAATGTAGGTTTCTGAAGTCATAGAATGGATGTGTGTGAAGTCACAATGGAGGTGTGTGATGTCATAGAATGGAGGTATGTGAAGTCACAGAATGGAGGTGTGTAAAGGCATAGAATGGAGGTGTGTAAAGTCATAGATTGGAGGTGTGTGAAGTCATATAATGGAGGTGTGTGAAGTCACAGAATGCGGTTGTGTGAAGTCAAAATAGAGGTGTGCGAAGTCATAGAAAGGAGGTGTGTGAAGTCAGAATGGAGCTGTGTGAAGTCATAGAATGGAAGTGTGTGAAGTCAGAATGGAGGTGTGTGAACTCATAGAATGGAGGTGTATGAAGTCACAATGGAGGTGTGTGATGTCATAGAATGGATGTGTGTGAACTCAGAAAGGAGGTGAGTAAAGTCATAGAATGGAGTTCTGTGAAGTCATAGAATGGAGGTGTGTGAAATCATAGAATGGAGGTGTGTGAAGTCACAGAATTGAGGTGTGTGAAGTCAGAATGGAGGTGTGTGAAGTCAGAATGGAGGTGTGTGAAGTCAGAGAATGGAGGTGTGTGAAATCAGATTGCAGGTGTGTGAAGTCATAGAATGGAGGTTTGTGAAGTCATAGATTGGAAGTGTGTGAAGTCATAGAATGGAGGTTGTGAAGTCATAGATTGAAGGTGTGTGGAAGTCATATTATGGAGGTGTGTGAAGTCACAGAAAGGAGGTGTGTGAATTCACAGCATGGAGTTGTATGAAGTCACAATGGAGGTGTGTGAAGTCATAGAATGGAGGTGTGTGAAATCAAAGAATGGAGGTTTGTGAAGTCATAGAATGGATTGTGTGTGAAATCATAGAATGGAGGTGTGTGAAGTCACAGAATGGAGGTGTGTAAAGTCACAGAGGGGAGGTGTGTGAAGTCACAGAATGGAGGTGTGTGAAGTCATAGAATGGAGGTGTGTGAAGTCACAGAATGCAGTTGTGTGAAGTCAGAATAGAGGTGTGCGAAATCATAGAATGGAGGTGTGTGAAGTCAGAATGGAGCTGTGTGAAGTCATAGAATGGAAGTGTGAGAAGTCAGAATGGAGGTGTGTGAACTCATAGAATGGAGATGTATGAAGTCACAATGGAGGTGTGTGAAGTCACACAATGGATGTGTGTGAACGCAGAAAGGAGGTGTGTGAAGTCATAGAATGGAGGTCTGTGAAGTCATAGAATGGAGGTGTGTGAAGTCAGATTGCAGGTGTGTGAAGTCATAGAATGGAGGTTTGTGAAGTCATAGATTGGAAGTGTGTGAAGTCATAGAATGGAGGTTTTTGAAGTCACAGAATGGAGGTGTGTGAAGTCATAGAATGGAGGTGTGTGAAGTGAGATTGGAGGTGTGTGAAGTCAAAGAATGGAGGTTGTGAAGTCATAGAGTGAAGGTGTGTGGAAGTCATATTATGGAGGTGTGTGAAGTCACAGAAAGGAGGTGTGTGAATTCACAGCATGGAGTTGTATGAAGTCACAATGGAGGTGTGTGAAGTCATAGAATGGAGGTGTGTGAAATCAAAGAATGGAGGTTTGTGAAGTCATAGAATGGATTGTGTGTGAAATCACAGAATGGAGGTGTGTGAAGTCACAGAATGGAGGTGTGTAAAGTCACAGAGGGGAGGTGTGTGAAGTCACAGAATGGAGGTGTGTGAAGTCATAGAATGGAGGTGTGTGAAGTCACAGAATGCAGTTGTGTGAAGTCAGAATAGAGGTGTGCGAAGTCATAGAATGGAGGTGTGTGAAGTCAGAATGGAGCTGTGTGAAGTCATAGAATGGAAGTGTGAGAAGTCAGAATGGAGGTGTGTGAACTCATAGAATGGAGGTGTATGAAGTCACAATGGAGGTGTGTGAAGTCACAGAATGGATGTGTGTGAACGCAGAAAGGAGGTGTGTGAAGTCATAGAATGGAGGTCTGGAAGTCATAGAATGGAGGTGTGTGAAGTCAGATTGCAGGTGTGTGAAGTCATAGAATGGAGGTTTGTGAAGTCATAGATTGGAAGTGTGTGAAGTCATAGAATGGAGGTTTTTGAAGTCACAGAATGGAGGTGTGTGAAGTCATAGAATGGAGGTGTGTGAAGTGAGATTGGAGGTGTGTGAAGTCAAAGAATGGAGGTTAGTGAAGTCAAACATTGGAAATGTGTGAAATTCCAGAATGGAGGTGTGTGAAGTCATAGAATGGAGGTGTGTCAAGTCACAGAAGGGAGGTGTGAGAAGTCACAGAATGGAGGTGTGTAAAGTGACAGAGTTGAGGTGTGTGAAGTCCCAGAATGGAGGTGTTTGAAGTTATAGAATGGAGGTGTGTCAAGTCACAGAATGGAGGTGTATGAAGTCAGAATAGAGGTATGAGAAGTCATAGAATAGAGGTGTGTTAAGTCAGAATGTAGCTGTGGGAATTCATAGTATGGAGGTGTGTGAAGTCAGATTGGAGGTGTGTGAACTCTTCGAATGGAGGTATGTGAAGTCACAATGGAGGTGTGTGAAGTCATAGAATTGTGGTTTTTGAAATCACAAAATGGAGGTGTGTGGAGTCATAGAATGGAGGTGTGTGAAGTGAGATTGGAGGTGTGTGAAGTCAATGAATGGAGGTGTGTTAACTCAGAAAGTAGTTGTGTGAAGTCATAGAATGGAGCTGTGTGAAATCATAGAATGGAGGTGTGTGAAATCATAGAATGGAGGTGTGTGAAATTAAAGAGTGGAGGTATGTGAAATCAAAGAATGGAGGGGTGTGAAGTCAGAATAGAGGTGTGCGAAGTCATAGAATGGAGGTGTGTGAATTCACAATGGAGATGTGTGAAGTCATAGAATGGTGGTTTTTGAAGTCACAGAATGGAGGTGTGTGAGGTCATAGAATGGAGGTGTGTGAAGTCAGATTGGAGGTATGTGAAGTCACAGAATGGAGGTGTGTCAACTCAAAAAGGAGGTATGTGAAGTAATAGAATGGAGGTGTGTGAAGCCAAAGAATGGAGGTGTGGGAAATCATAGAATGGAGGTGTGTGAAGTCACAGAATTGAGGTGTGTGAAGTCAGAATGGAGGTGTGTGAATTCAAAATGGAGGTGGGTGAAGTCATAGAATGGAGGTGTGTGAAGTCACAATGCAGGTGTGTGAACTGATAGAACGTACGTGTGTGAAGTCACAAAGTAGGTTTGTGAAGTCATAGAATGGAGGTATGTGAAGTCATAGAATGGAGGTGTGTTAAGTCACAAAATGGAGGTGTGTGAAGTCAAAATGGAGGTGTGTGAAGTCAAAGAATGGACTTGTGTGAAGTCAAAATTGTGGTGTGTGAAGTCACAAATGCAGGTGTGTGAAGTCACAGAATGGAGGTGTGTGAAGTCAAAATGGAGGTGTGTGAGGTCAAACAATGGATGTGTGTGAAGTCATAGAATGGAGGTGTATGAAGTCATGGAATGGAGGTTTGTGACGTCAAACTTTGGAAGTGTGTGAAGTTACAGAATGGAAGTGTGTGAAGTCATAGAATGGAGGTGTGTGAAGTCAGAGAATGGAGGTGTGTGAAGTCAAATTGCAGGTGTGTGAAGTCATAGAATGGAGGTTTGTGAAGTCATAGATTGGAAATGTTTGAAGTCATAGAATGGAAGTTGTGAAGTAATAGATTGAAGGTGTGTGGAAGTCATAGAATGGAGGTGTGTGAAGTCACAGAAAGGAGGTGTGTGAATTCACACAATGGAGTTGTATGAAGTCACAATGGAGGTATGTGAAGTCACAGAATGGAGGTATGTAAAGTCACAGAGTGGAGGTGTGTGAAGTCACAGAATGGAGGTGTGTGAAGTCATAGAATGGAGGTGTGTGAAGTCACAGAATGCAGTTGTGTGAAGTCAGAATAGAGGTGTGCGAAGTCATAAAATGGAGGTGTGTGAAGTCAGAATGGAGCTGTGTGAAGTCATAGAATGGAAGTGTGTGAAGTCAGAATGGAGGTGTGTGAACTCATAGAATGGAGGTGTATGAAGTCACAATGGAGGTGTGTGAAGTCACAGAATGGATGTGTGTGAACTCAGAAAGGAGGTGTGTGAAGTCATAGAATGGAGGTTTGTGAAGTCATAGAATGGAGGTGTGTGAAATCATAGAATGGAGGTGTGTGAAGTCACAGAATGGAGGTGTGTGAAGTCAGAATGGAGGTGTGTGAAGTCAGAATGGAGGTGTGTGAAGTCAGAGAATGGAGGTGGGTGAAGTCACAATGCAGGTGTGTGAACTCATAGAATGGAGGTGTGTGAAGTCACAATGTAGGTTTCTGAAGTCATAGAATGGAGGTGTGTGAAGTCACAGTGGAGGTGTGTGATGTCATAGAATGGAGGTATGTGAAGTCACAGAATGGAGGTGTGTAAAGGCATAGAATGGGGGTGTGTAAAGTCATAGAATGGAGGTGTGTGAAGGCATAGAATGGAGGTGTGTGAAGTCACAGAATGCAGTTGTGTGAAGTCAAAATAGAGGTGTGCGAAGTCATAGAAAGGAGGTGTGTGAAGTCAGAATGGAGCTGTGTGAAGTCATAGAATGGAAGTGTGTGAAGTCAGAATGGAGGTGTGTGAACTCATAGAATGGAGGTGTATGAAGTCACAATGGAGGTGTGTGATGTCATAGAATGGATGTGTGTGAACTCAGAAAGGAGGTGAGTAAAGTCATAGAATGGAGTTCTCTGAAGTCATAGAATGGAGGTGTGTGAAATCATAGAATGGAGGTGTGTGAAGTCACAGAATTGAGGTGTGTGAAGTCAGAATGGAGGTGTGTGAAGTCAGAATGGAGGTGTGTGAAGTCAGAGAATGGAGGTGTGTGAAATCAGATTGCAGGTGTGTGATGTCATAGAATGGAGGTTTGTGAAGTCATAGATTGGAAGTGTGTGAAGTCATAGAATGGAGGTTCTGAAGTCATAGATTGAAGGTGTGTGGAAGTCATATTATGGAGGTGTGTGAAGTCACAGAAAGGAGGTGTGTGAATTCACAGCATGGAGTTGTATGAAGTCACAATGGAGGTGTGTGAAGTCATAGAATGGAGGTGTGTGAAATCAAAGAATGGAGGTTTGTGAAGTCATATAATAGATTGTGTGTGAAATCACAGAATGGAGGTGTGTGAAGTCACAGAATGGAGGTGTGTAAAGTCACAGAGGGGAGGTGTGTGAAGTCACAGAATGGAGGTGTGTGAAGTCATAGAATGGAGGTGTGTGAAGTCACAGAATGCAGTTGTGTGAAGTCAGAATAGAGGTGTGCGAAGTCATAGAATGGAGGTGTGTGAAGTCAGAATGGAGCTGTGTGAAGTCATAGAATGGAAGTGTGAGAAGTCAGAATGGAGGTGTGTGAACTCATAGAATGGAGGTGTATGAAGTCACAATGGAGGTGTGTGAAGTCACAGAATGGATGTGTGTGAACGCAGAAAGGAGGTGTGTGAACTCATAGAATGGAGGTGTGTGAAGTCACAATGGAGGTGTGTGAAGTCACAGAATGGAGGTGTGTGAAGTCACAGAATGGAGGTGTGTGAAGGCATAGATGAAGCTGTGTGAAGTCAGATTGGAGGTGTGTGAAGTCACAGAATGGAGGTGTGTGAACTCAGAATGGAGGTGTGTGAAGTCACAGAATGGAGGTGTGTGAAGTCATAGAATGGAGGTGTGTGAAGCCATAGAATGGAGGTGTGTGAAGTCATAGAATGGATGTTTGTTAAGTAAGAATGAAGGTGTGTTAAGTCATAGAATGGAGGTGTGTGAAGGCACAGAATGGAGGTGTGTGAAGTCATAGAATGGAGCTGTGTGAAGTCAGAATGGAGGTGTGTGAAATCATAGAATGGAGGTGTGTGAAGTCACAGAATTGACGTGTGTGAAATCATAGAATGGAGGTGTGTGAAGTCACAGAATTGAGGTGTGTGAAGTCAGGATGGAGGTGTGTGAAGTCAGAATGCAGGTGGGTGAAGTCATAGAATGGAGGTGTTTGAATTCACAATGCATTTGTGTGAACTCATAGAATGGAGGTGTGTGAAGTCACAATGTAGGTGTGTGAAGTCACAGAATGGAGGTGTGTGAAGTCATAGAATGGAGGTGTGTGAAGTCACAGAATGGAGGTGTGTGAAGTCATATAATGGAGGTGTGTGAAGTCACAGAATGGAGGTGTGTGAAGTCAGAATGGAGTTGTGTGAACTCATAGAATGGAGGTGTGTGAAGTCAGAATGGAGGTGTGTGAAGTCATAGAATGGAGGTGTGTGAAGTCAGAATGGAGGTGTGTGAACTCATAGAACTTAGGTGTGTGAAGTCACAATGGAGGTGTGTGAAGTCATAGAATGGAGGTGTGTGAAGTCACAGAATGGAGCTGTGTGAAGTCATAGAATGGAGCTGTGTGAAGTCAGAATGGAGGTGTGTGAAGTCACAGAATGGAGGTGTGCGAACTCAGAATGGAGGTGTGTGAAGTCACAGAACAGAGGTGTGTGAAGTCGCAGAATGGAGGTGTGTGAAGTCATAGAATGGAGGTGTGTGAAGGCACAGAATGGAGGTGTGTGAAGTCATTTTATGGAGCTGTGTGAAGTGAGAATGGAGGTGTGGGCAGTCACAGAATGGAGGTGTGTGAAGTCATTTTATGGAGCTGTGTGAAGATAGAATGGAGGTGTTTGAACTCAGAATGGAGGTGTGTGAAGTCACAGAATCTAGGTGTGTGAAGTCATAGAATGGAGGTGTGTGAAGTCATAGAATGGAGGTGTGTGAAGTCATAATTGAGGCGTGAGGAGTCACAGAACTGAGGTGTGTGAAGTCACAGAATGGAGGTGTGTGAAGTCATAGAATGGAGGTGTGTGAAGTAAGAATGGAGGTGTGTGAAGTCACAGAATGGAGGTGTGTGAAGTCCTAGAATGGAAGTGTGTGAAGTCATAGAATGGAGGTGTGTGAAGTAAGAATGGAGGTGTGTGAAGTCACGGAATGGAGGTGTGTGAAGTCACAGAATGGAGGTGTGTGAACTCAGAATGGAGGTGTGAGAAGTCACAGAATGGAGGTGTGTGAAGTCATAGAATGGAAGTGTGTGAAGTCATAGAATGGCGGTTTGTGAAGTAAGAATGGAGGTGTGTGAAGTCACCGAATGGAGTTGTGTGAACTCAGAATGGAGGTGTGTGAATTCACAGAATGGAGGTTTGTGAAGTCATAGAATGGAGATGTTTGAGGTCATAGAATGGATGTTTCTGAAGTAAGAATTAAGGTTTGTGAAGTCATAGAATGGAGGTGTGTGAAGTCATAGAATGGAGGTGTGTGAAGTCACAGAATGGAGGTGTGTGAAGTCATAGAATGGAAGTGTGTGAAGTCATAGAATGGATGTTTGTGAAGTAAGAATGAAGGTGTGTGAAGTCATAGAATGGAAGTGTGTGAAGTCACAGAATGGAGGTGTATGAAGTCATAGAATGGAGGTGTGTTAAGTCATAGAATGGAGGTGTGTGAAGTCAGAGAATGGAGGTGTGTGAACTCAGAATGGAGGTGTGTGAAGTCACAGAACGGAGATTTGTGAAGTCATAGAATGGAGGTGCGTGAAGTCATAGAATGGATGTTTCTGAAGTAAGAATGAAGGTGTGTGAAGTCATAGAATGGAGGTGTGTGAAGTCAAAATGGAGATGTGTGAACTCATAGAATGGAGTTGTGTGAACTAATAGAATGGAGGTTTGTGAAGTCAAAAACGTGGTGTGTAGAGTCACAAATGGAGGTGTGTGGACTCATAAAATGGAGGTGTGTGAAGTCTAAGAATGGAGGTGTGTTAAGTCATCGAATGAAGGTGTGGGAATTCATGGAATGATGGTGTGTGAAGTCACAGAATGGAGGTGTGTGAAGTCAGAATGGAGTTGTGTGAAGTCATAGAATGGAGGTGTGTGAAGTCAGAATGGAGGTGTGTGAAGTCATAGAATGGAGGTGTGTGAAGTCAGAATGGAGGTGTGTGAACTCATAGAATGGAGGTGTGTGAAGTCACAATGGAGGTGTGTGAAGTCATAGAATGGAGGTGTGTGAAGTCACAGAATGGAGATGTGGGAAGTCATAGAATGGAGCTGTGTGAAGTCAGATTGCAGGTGTGTGAAGTCACAGAATGGAGGTGTGTGAACTCAGAATGGAGGTGTGTGAAGTCACAGAATGCAGGTGTGTGAAGTCATAGAATGGAGGTGTGTGAAGTCAGAATTGAGTTGTGTGAAGTCATAGAATGGAGGTGTGTGATGTCAGAATGGAGGTGTGTGAAGTCATAGAATGGAGGTGTGTGAAGTCACAATGGAGTTGTGTGAAGTCATAGAATGGAGGTGTGTGAACTCAGAATGGAGGTGTGTGAAGTCACAGAATGGAGGTTTGTGAAGTCATAGAATGGAGGTGTATGAAGTCATAGAATGGATGTTGCTGAAGTAAGAATGAAGGTGTGTGAAGTCACAGAATGGAGGAGTATGAAGTCAGAATGGAGTTGTGTGAAGTCATAGAATGGAGGCGTGTGAATTCAGATTGGAGGTGTGAGAAGTCATAGAATGGAGGTGTGTGAAGTCAGAATGGAGGTGTGTGAACTCATAGAATGGAGGTGTGTGAAGTCACAATGGAGGTGTGTGAAGTCATTGAATGGAGGTGTGTGAACTCACAGAATGGAGATGTGTGAAGTCATAGAATGGAGCTGTGTAAAGTCAGTGTGGAGGTGTGTGAAGTCACAGAATGGAGGTGTGTGAACTCAGACTAGAGGTGTGTGAAGTCACAGAATGGAGGTGTGTGAAGTCCTAGAATGGAAGTGTGTGAAGTCATAGAATGGAGGTGTGTGAAGTAAGAATGGAGGTGTGTGAAGTCACAGAATGGAGGTGTGTGAAGTCCTAGAATGGGAGTGTGTGAAGTCATAGAATGGAGGTGTGTGAAGTAAGAATGGAGGTGTGTGAAGTCACGGAATGGAGGTGTGTGAAGTCACAGAATGGAGGTGTGTGAACTCAGAATGGAGGTGTGAGAAGTCACAGAATGGAGGTGTGTGAAGTCATAGAATGGAAGTGTGTGAAGTCATAGAATGGCGGTTTGTGAAGTAAGAATGGAGGTGTGTGAAGTCACCGAATGCAGTTGTGTGAACTCAGAATGGAGGTGTGTGAATTCACAGAATGGAGGTTTGTGAAGTCATAGAATGGAGATGTGTGAGGTCATAGAATGGATGTTTCTGAAGTAAGAATTAAGGTTTGTGAAGTCATAGAATGGAGGTGTGTGAAGTCATAGAATGGAGGTGTGTGAAGTCACAGAATGGAGGTGTGTGAAGTCATAGAATGGAAGTGTGTGAAGTCATAGAATGGATGTTTGTGAAGTAAGAATGAAGGTGTGTGAAGTCATAGAATGGAAGTGTGTGAAGTCACAGAATGGAGGTGTGTGAAGTCATAGAATGGAGGTGTGTTAAGTCACAGAATGGAGGTGTGTGAAGTCAGAGAATGGAGGTGTGTGAACTCAGAATGGAGGTGTGTGAAGTCACAGAACGGAGATTTGTGAAGTCATAGAATGGAGGTGCGTGAAGTCATAGGACGGATGTTACTGATGTAAGAATGAAGGTGTGTGAAGTCATAGAATGGAGGTGTGTGAAGTCAAAATGGAGATGTGTGAACTCATAGAATGGAGGTGTGTGAACTAATAGAATGGAGGTGTGTGAAGTCATGGAATGGAGGTGTGTGAAGAAAAAGAATGTAGGTGTGTGAAGTCAAACAATAAAGGTGTGTGAAGTCACAGAATGGAGGTGTGTGAAATCACAGAATGGAGGTTTGTGAAGTCAAAAAGGTGGTGTGTAGAGTCACAAATGGAGGAGTGTGAACTCATAAAATGGAGGTGTGTGAAGTCTAAGAATGGAGGTGTGTTAAGTCATCGAATGAAGGTGTGGGAATTCATGGAATGATGGTGTGTGAAGTCACAAAATGGAGGTGTGTGAAGTCAGAATGGAGTTGTTTGAAGTCATAGAATGGAGGTGTGTGAAGTCAGAATGGAGGTGTGTGAAGTCATAGAATGGAGGTGTGTGAAGTCAGAATGGAGGTGTGTGAACTCATAGAATGGAGGTGTGTGAAGTCACAATGGAGGTGTGTGAAGTCATAGAATGGAGGTGTGTGAAGTCACAGAATGGAGATGTGTGAAGTCATAGAATGGAGCTGTGTGAAGTCAGATTGCAGGTGTGTGAAGTCACAGAATGGAGGTGTGTGAACTCAGAATGGAGGTGTGTGAAGTCACAGAATGGAGGTGTGTGAAGTCATAGAATGGAGGTGTGTGAAGTCAGAATTGAGTTGTGTTAAGTCATAGAATGGAGGTGTGTGATGTCAGAATGGAGGAGTGTGAAGTCATAGAATGGAGGTGTGTGAAGTCAGAATGGAGGTGTGTGAACTCATAGAATGGAGGTGTGTGAAGTCACAATGGAGGTGTGTGAAGTCATAGAATGGAGGTGTGTAAAGTCACAGAATGGAGGTGTATGAAGTCATGGAATGGAGCTGTGTGAAGTCAGATTGGAGGTGTGTGAAGTCACAGGATGGAGGTGTGTGAACTCATAATGGAGGTGTGTGAAGTCAAAGAATGGAGGTGTGTGAAGTCATAGAATGGATGTGTGTGAATTCATAATGTAGGTGTGTGAAGTCACAGAATTGAGGTGTGTGAAGTCACAGAATGGAGGTGTGTGAACTCATAGAATGGAGGTGTGTGAAGTCAGAATGGAGGTGTGTGAACTCATAGAATGGAGGTGTGTAAAGTCAGAATGGAGTTGTGTGAAGTCATAGAATGGAGGTGTGTGTTGTCAGAATGGAGGTGTGTGAAGTCATAGAATGGAGGTGTGTGAAGTCAGAATGGAGGTGTGTTAACTCATAGAATGGAGGTGTTTGAAGTCACAATGGAGGTGTGTGAAGTCATAGAATGGAGGTGTGTTAACTCACAATGGAGTTATGTGAAGTCAAAGAATGGTGGTGTGTGAAGTCAAAGAATGGAAGTGTGTGAAGTCATAGAATGGAGGTGTGTGAAGTCATAGAATGGAGGTGTGTGAAGTCATAGAATGGAGGTGTGTGAAGTCACAGAATTGATGTTTGTGAGGTCAGAATGGAGGTTTGTGAAGTCATAGAATGGAGGTGTTTGAAGTCATAGAATGGAGGTGTGTGAAGTCACAGAATTGATGTTTGTGAATTCAGAATGGAGGTGTGTGAATTCAGAATGGAGGTGTGTCAACTCAGAAATGGGGTATGTGAAGTAATAGAATGGAGGTGTGTGAAGTCATAGAATGGAGGTGTGTGAAGTCACAGAATGGAGCTGTGTGAAGTCAGAATGGACGAGTGTGAAGTCATAGAATGGAAGTGTGTGAGGTCATAATGGAGGTGTATGAACTCATAGAATGGACGTGTGTGAAGTCATAATGGAGGTGTGTGAAGACATAGAATGGAGGTGTGTGAAGTCATAGAATGGAGGTGTGTGAAGTCATAGAATGGAGGTGTGTGAAGTCATAGAATGGAGGTTTCTGAAGTAAGAATGGAGGTGTGTGAAGTCATAGAATGGAGGTGTGTGAAGTCAAAATGGAGGTGTGTGAACTCATAGAATGGAGGTGTGTGAAGTCACAGAATGGAGGTGTGTGAAGTGAGAATGGAGGTGTGAAGTCATAGAATGGGGGTGGGTGAAGTCATAGAAAGGAGGTGTGGGAAGTCATAAAATGGAGAAGTGTGAAGTCATAGAGTGGAGGTGAGTGAAGTCACAGATTCAAAGTCTGAGAAATCATAGAATGGAGGTGTGTGAAGTCAGAATGGAGGTGTGTGAACTCACAGAATGGAGGTGTGTGAAGTCACAGTGGAGGTGTGTGAAGTCATAGAATGGAGGTGTTTGCAGTCACAGAATGGAGGTGTTTGAAGTCATAGAATGGAGGTGTGTGAAGTCAGAATGGAGGTGTGTGAAGTCACAGAATGGAGGTGTGTGAACTCAGAATGGAAGTGTGTGAAGTCACAGAACGAAGATTTGTGAAGTCATAGAATGGAGGTGCGTGAAGTCATAGATTGGAGGTGTGTGAAGTCAAACAATAAAGGTGTGTGAAGTCACAGAATGGAGGTGTGTGAAACCACAGAATGGAGGTGTGGGAAGTCATGGAATGGAGGTGTGCGAAGTCACAGAATGGAGGTGTGTGAAGTCAAAATGGAGTTTTGTGAAGTCACAGAATGGAGGTGTGTGAACCCAGAATGGAGGTGTGTGAAGTCACAGGATGGAGGTTTGTGAAGTCATAGAATGGAGGTGTATGAAGTCATAGAATGGATGTTGCTGAAGTAAGAATGAAGGTGTGTGAAGCCACATAATGGAGGTGTGTGAAGTCAGAATGGAGTTGTGTGAAGTCATAGAATGGAGGTGTGTGAAGTCAGATTGGAGGTGTGAAGTCAGAATGGAGGTGTGTGGACTCATAGAATGGAGGTGTGTGAAGTCACAATGGAGGTGTGTGAAGTCATAGAATGGAGGTGTGTGAAGTCACAGAATGGAGATATGCGAAGTCATAGAATGGAGCTGTGTGAAGTCAGTTTGGAGGTGTGTGAAGTCACAGAATGGAGGTGTGTGAACTCAGAATGGAGGTGTGTGAAATCACAGAATGGAGCTGTGTGAAATCATAGAATGGAGGTGTGTGAAGTCAGAATGGATTTTTGTGAAGTCATAGAATGGAGGTGTATGATGTCAGAATGGAGGTGTGTAAAGTCATAGAATGGAGGTGTGTGAACTCAGACTGGAGGTGTGTGAATTCACAGAGTGGAGGTGTGTGAAGTCCTAGAATGGAAGAGTGTGAAGTCATAGAATGGAGGTGTGTGAAGTAAGAATGGAGGTGTGTGAAGTCACAGAATGGAGGTGTGTGAAATCCTAGAATGGAAGTGTGTGAAGTCATAAAATGGAGGTGTGTGAAGTAAGAATGGAGGTGTGTGAAGTCAAACAATGGAGGTGTGTGAAGTCATAGAATGGAGGTGTGTGAAGTCATAGAATGGAGGTGTGTGAAGTCACAGAATTGATGTTTGTGAGGTCAGAATGGAGGTGTGTGAATTTATACAATGGAGGTGTGTGAAGTCATAGAATGGAGCTGTGTGAAGTCAGAATGGAGGTGTGTGAAGTCACAGAACGGAGGTGTGCGAACTCAGAATGGAGGTGTGTGAAGTCACAGAACAGAGGTGTGTGAAGTCGCAGAATGGAGGTGTGTGAAGTCATAGAATGGAGGTGTGTGAAGGCACAGAATGGAGGTGTGTGAAGTCATTTTATGGAGCTGTGTGAAGTGAGAATGGAGGTGTGGGCAGTCACAGAATGGAGGTGTGTGAAGTCATTTTATGGAGCTGTGTGAAGTCAGAATGGAGGTGTTTGAACTCAGAATGGAGGTGTGTGAAGTCAC
Organism: Megascapheus bottae; assembly: GCA_024803745.1. NCBI lineage: Eukaryota > Metazoa > Chordata > Mammalia > Rodentia > Geomyidae > Megascapheus > Megascapheus bottae. Next base: position 645,069 of record JANJXV010000422.1, read on the forward strand.
AGAATCTAGGTGTGTGAAGTCATAGAATGGAGGTGTGTGAAGTCAGAGAATGGAGGTGTGTGAAGTCATAATGGAGGCGTGAGGAGTCACAGAACTGAGGTGTGTGAAGTCACAGAATGGAGGTGTGTGAAGTCATAGAATGGAGGTGTGTGAAGTAAGAACGGAGGTGTGTGAAGTCACAGAATGGCGGTGTGTGAAGTCCTAGAATGGAAGTGTGTGAAGTCATAGAATGGAGGTGTGTGAAGTAAGAATGGAGGTGTGTGAAGTCACGGAATGGAGGTGTGTGAAGTCACAGAATGGAGGTGTGTGAACTCAGAATGGAGGTGTGAGAAGTCACAGAATGGAGGTGTGTGAAGTCATAGAATGGAAGTGTGTGAAGTCATAGAATGGCGGTTTGTGAAGTAAGAATGGAGGTGTGTGAAGTCACCGAATGGAGTTGTGTGAACTCAGAATGGAGGTGTGTGAATTCACAGAATGGAGGTTTGTGAAGTCATAGAATGGAGATGTTTGAGGTCATAGAATGGATGTTTCTGAAGTAAGAATTAAGGTTTGTGAAGTCATAGAATGGAGGTGTGTGAAGTCATAGAATGGAGGTGTGTGAAGTCACAGAATGGAGGTGTGTGAAGTCATAGAATGGAAGTGTGTGAAGTCATAGAATGGATGTTTGTGAAGTAAGAATGAAGGTGTGTGAAGTCATAGAATGGAAGTGTGTGAAGTCACAGAATGGAGGTGTGTGAAGTCATAGAATGGAGGTGTGTTAAGTCATAGAATGGAGGTGTGTGAAGTCAGAGAATGGAGGTGTGTGAACTCAGAATGGAGGTGTGTGAAGTCACAGAACGGAGATTTGTGAAGTCATAGAATGGAGGTGCGTGAAGTCATAGAATGGATGTTTCTGAAGTAAGAATGAAGGTGTGTGAAGTCATAGAATGGAGGTGTGTGAAGTCAAAATGGAGATGTGTGAACTCATAGAATGGAGTTGTGTGAACTAATAGAATGGAGGTTTGTGAAGTCAAAAACGTGGTGTGTAGAGTCACAAATGGAGGTGTGTGGACTCATAAAATGGAGGTGTGTGAAGTCTAAGAATGGAGGTGTGTTAAGTCATCGAATGAAGGTGTGGGAATTCATGGAATGATGGTGTGTGAAGTCACAGAATGGAGGTGTGTGAAGTCAGAGAATGGAGGTGTGTGAACTCAGAATGGAGGTGTGTGAAGTCACAGAACGGAGATTTGTGAAGTCATAGAATGGAGGTGCGTGAAGTCATAGGACGGATGTTACTGATGTAAGAATGAAGGTGTGTGAAGTCATAGAATGGAGGTGTGTGAAGTCAAAATGGAGATGTGTGAACTCATAGAATGGAGGTGTGTGAACTAATAGAATGGAGGTGTTTGAAGTCATGGAATGGAGGTGTGTGAAGTCAAAGAATGTAGGTGTGTGAAGTCAAACAATAAAGGTGTGTGAAGTCACAGAATGGAGGTGTGTGAAATCACAGAATGGAGGTTTGTGAAGTCAAAAAGGTGGTGTGTAGAGTCACAAATGGAGGAGTGTGAACTCATAAAATGGAGGTGTGTGAAGTCTAAGAATGGAGGTGTGTTAAGTCATCGAATGAAGGTGTGGGAATTCATGGAATGATGGTGTGTGAAGTCACACAATGGAGGTGTGTGAAGTCATAGAATGGAGGTGTGTGAAGTCATAGAATGGAGGTGTGTGAAGTCATAGAGTGGATGTTTGTTAAGTAAGAATGAAGGTGTGTTAAGTCATAGAATGGAGGTGTGTGAAGGCACAGAATGAAGGTGTGTGAAGTCATAGAATGGAGCTGTGTGAAGGCACAGAATGGAGGTGTGTTAAGTCACAGAACGGAGGTGTTTGAACTCAGAATGGAGGTGTGTGAAGTCACAGAATGGAGGTGTGTGAAGTCATAGACTGGAGGTGTGTGAAATCATAGAATGGAGGTGTGGGAAGTCAGAGAATGGAGCTGTGTGAAGTCAGAATGGAGATGTGCGAAGTCAAAGAATGGAGGTGTGTGAGTCATAGAATGGAGGTGTGTGAAGTCACAGAATGGAGGTGTGTGAAGTCATAGAATGGAGCTGTGTGAAGACAGATTGGAGGTGTGTGAAGTCACAGAATGGAGGTGTGTGAACTCAGAATGGAGGTGTGTGAAGTCACAGAATTGAGGTGTGTGAAGTCATAAAATTGAGGTGTGTGAAGTCATAGAATGGATGTGTGTGAAGTCATAATGGAGGTGTGTGAAGTCATAGAATGGAGGAGTGTGAAGTCAGAATGGAGGTGTGTGAACTCATAGAATAGGTGTGTGAAGTCACAATGGAAGTGTGTGTAGTCATAGAATGGAGCTGTGTGAAGTCAGATTGGAGGTGTGTGAAGTCACAGAATGGAGGTGTGTGAACTCAGAATGGAGGTGTGTGAAGTCACAGAATGGAGGTGTGTGAAGTCATAGAATGGAGGTGTGTGAAGTCATAGAATGGAGGTGTGTGAAGTCATAGAATGGAGGCTTGTTAAGTAAGAATGAAGGTGTGTTAAGTCATAGAATGGAGGTGTGTGAAGGCACAGAATGGAGGTGTGTGAAGTCATAGAATGGAGCTGTGTGAAGTCAGAATGGAGGTGTGTGAAGTCACAGAATGGAGGTGTGTGAACTCAGAATGGAGGTGTGTGAAGTCACAGAATGGAGGTGTGTTAAGTGACAGAACGGAGGTGTTTGAACTCAGAATGGAGGTGTATGAAGTCACAGAATGGAGGTGTGTGAAGTCATAGAATGGAGGTGTGTGAAGTCATAGAATGGAGGTGTGTGGAGTCATAGAATGGATGTGTGTGAAGTCATAATGGAGGTGTGTGAAGTCACAGAATGGAGGTGTGTGAAGTCATAGAATGGAGCTGTCTGAAGTCAGATTGGAAGTGTGTGAAGTCACATAATGGAGGTGTGTTAAGTCACAGAACGGAGGTGATTGAACTCAGAATGGAGGTGTGTGAAGTCACAGAATGGAGGTGTGTGAAGTCATAGAATGGAGCTGTGTGAAGTGAGATTGGAGGTGTGTGAAGTCACAGAATGGAGGTGTGTGAACTCAGAATGGAGGTGTGTGAAGTCACAGAATTGTGGTGTGTGAAGTCATAAAATGTAGGTGTGTGAAGTCATAGAATGGATGTGTGTGAAGTCATAATGGAGGTGTGTGAAGTCACAGAATTGAGATGTGTGAAGTCACAGAATGGAGGTGTGTGAAGTCATAGAATGGAGGTGTGTGAAATCACAGAATGGAGGTGTGTGAAGTCAAAAATGTGGTGTGTAGAGTCACAAATGGAGGTGTGTGAACTCATAGAATGGAGGTGTGTCAAGTCAAAGAATGGAGGTGTGTGAAGTCATCGAATGGTTGTGTGTGAAGTCATGGAAAGGAGGTGTGTGAAGTCACAGAATGGAGGTGTGTGAAGTCAGAGAGGATTTGTGTGAAGTCATAGAATGGAGGGGTGTGAAGTCAGAATGGAGGTGTGTGAAGTCATAGAATGGAGGTGTGTGAAGTCAGAATGGAGGTCTGTGAACTCATAGAATGGAGGTGTGTGAAGTCACAATGGAGGTGTGTGAACTCATAGAATGGAGGTGTGTGAAGTCACAATGGAGGTGTGTGAAGTCATAGAATGGAGGTGTGTGAAGTCACAGAATGGAGATGTGTGAAGTCATAGAATGGAGCTGTGTGAAGTCAGATTGCAGGTGTGTGAAGTCACAGAATGGAGGTGTGTGAACTCAGAATGGAGGTGTGTGAAGTCACAGAATGCAGGTGTGTGAAGTCATAGAATGGAGGTGTGTGAAGTCATAGAATGGAGCTGTGTGAAGTCACAGAATGGAGGTGTGTGAAGTCATAGAATGGAGGTGTGTGAAGTCACAATGGAGTTGTGTGAAGTCATAGAATGGAGGTGTGTGAACTCAGAATGGAGGTGTGTGAAGTCACAGAATGGAGGTTTGTGAAGTCATAGAATGGAGGTGTATGAAGTCATAGAATGGATGTTGCTGAAGTAAGAATGAAGGTGTGTGAAGTCACAGAATGGAGGAGTATGAAGTCAGAATGGAGTTGTGTGAAGTCACAGAATGGAGGTGTGTGAAGTCATAGAATGGAAGTGTGTGAAGTCATAGAATGGATGTTTGTGAAGTAAGAATGAAGGTGTGTGAAGTCATAGAATGGAAGTGTGTGAATGGAGGTGTATGAAGTCAGAATGGAGTTCTGTCAAGTCATAGAATGCAGGTGTGTGAAGTCAGAATGGAGGTGTGTGAAGTCATAGAATGGAGGTGTGTGAAGTCAGAATGGAGGTGTGTGAACTCATAGAATGGAGGTGTGTGAAGTCACAATGGAGGTGTGTGAAGTCATAGAATGGAGGTGTGTGAAGTCACAGAATGGAGGTGTGTGAAGTCATAGAACTGAGCTGTGTGAAGTCAGATTGGAGGTGTGTGAAGTCACAGAATTGAGGTGTGGGAACTCAGAATGAAGGTGTTTGAAGTCACAGAATGGAGGTGTGTGAAGTCATAAAATGGAGGTGTGTGAAGTCATAGAATGGAGGTGTGTGAAGTCATAGAATGGATGTTTGTTAAGTAAGAATGAAGGTGTGTTAAGTCATAGAATGGAGGTGTGTGAAGTCATAGAATGGATGTGTGTGAAGTCATAAGGAGGTGTGTGAAGTCACAGAATTGAGGTGTGTGAAGTCACAGAATCGAGGTGTGTGAAGTGATAGAATGGAGGTGTGTTAGGTCATAGAATGGATGTTTGTTAAGTCAGAATGAAGTTGTGTTAAGTCATAGAATGGAGGTGTGTGAAGGCACAGAATGGAGGTGTGTGAAGTCATAGAATGGAGCTGTGTGAAGTCAGAATGGAGGTGTGTGAAATCATAGAATGGAGGTGTGTGAAGTCCCAGAATTGAGGTGTGTGAAATCAGAATGGAGGTGTGTGAAGTCAGAATGGAGGTGGGTGAAGTCATAGAATGGAGGTGTGTGTATTCACAATGCATTTGTGTGAACTCATAGAATGGAGGTCTGTGAAGTCACAATGTAGGTGTGTGAACTCACAGAATGGAGGTGTGTGAAGTCATAGAATGGAGGTGCGTGAAGTCAGAATGGAGGTGTGTGAAGTCATAGAATGGAGGTGTGTGAAGTCAGAATGGAGGTGTGTGAACTCATAGAATGGAGGTGTGTGAAGTCACAATGGAGGTGTGTGAAGTCATAGAATGGAGGTGCGTGCAGTCACAGAATGGAGGTGTGTGAAATCATAGAATGGAGCTTTGTGAAGTCAGATTGGAGGTGTGTGAAGTCACAGAATGGAGGTGTGTGAACTCAGAATGGAGGTGTGTGAAGTCACAGAATAGAGGTGTGTGAAGTCATAGAATGGAGGTGTGTGAAGTCATAGAATGGATGTGTGTGAAGTCATAATGGAGGTGTGTGAAGTCACAGAATTGAGGTGTGTGAAGTCACAGAATGGAGGTGTGTGAAGTCATAGAATGGAGGTGTGTGAAGTCATAGAATGGAGGTGTGTGAAGTCATAGAGTGGATGTTTGTTAAGTAAGAATGAAGGTGTGTTAAGTCATAGAATGGAGGTGTGTGAAGGCACAGAATGAAGGTGTGTGAAGTCATAGAATGGAGCTGTGTGAAGGCACAGAATGGAGGTGTGTTAAGTCACAGAACGGAGGTGTTTGAACTCAGAATGGAGGTGTGTGAAGTCACAGAATGGAGGTGTGTGAAGTCATAGACTGGAGGTGTGTGAAATCATAGAATGGAGGTGTGGGAAGTCAGAGAATGGAGCTGTGTGAAGTCAGAATGGAGATGTGCGAAGTCAAAGAATGGAGGTGTGTGAGTCATAGAATGGAGGTGTGTGAAGTCACAGAATGGAGGTGTGTGAAGTCATAGAATGGAGCTGTGTGAAGACAGATTGGAGGTGTGTGAAGTCACAGAATGGAGGTGTGTGAACTCAGAATGGAGGTGTGTGAAGTCACAGAATTGAGGTGTGTGAAGTCATAAAATTGAGGTGTGTGAAGTCATAGAATGGATGTGTGTGAAGTCATAATGGAGGTGTGTGAAGTCATAGAATGGAGGAGTGTGAAGTCAGAATGGAGGTGTGTGAACTCATAGAATAGGTGTGTGAAGTCACAATGGAAGTGTGTGTAGTCATAGAATGGAGCTGTGTGAAGTCAGATTGGAGGTGTGTGAAGTCACAGAATGGAGGTGTGTGAACTCAGAATGGAGGTGTGTGAAGTCACAGAATGGAGGTGTGTGAAGTCATAGAATGGAGGTGTGTGAAGTCATAGAATGGAGGTGTGTGAAGTCATAGAATGGAGGCTTGTTAAGTAAGAATGAAGGTGTGTTAAGTCATAGAATGGAGGTGTGTGAAGGCACAGAATGGAGGTGTGTGAAGTCATAGAATGGAGCTGTGTGAAGTCAGAATGGAGGTGTGTGAAGTCACAGAATGGAGGTGTGTGAACTCAGAATGGAGGTGTGTGAAGTCACAGAATGGAGGTGTGTTAAGTGACAGAACGGAGGTGTTTGAACTCAGAATGGAGGTGTATGAAGTCACAGAATGGAGGTGTGTGAAGTCATAGAATGGAGGTGTGTGAAGTCATAGAATGGAGGTGTGTGAAGTCATAGAATGGATGTGTGTGAAGTCATAATGGAGGTGTGTGAAGTCACTGAATGGAGGTGTGTGAAGTCATAGAATGGAGCTGTCTGAAGTCAGATTGGAAGTGTGTGAAGTCACATAATGGAGGTGTGTTAAGTCACAGAACGGAGGTGATTGAACTCAGAATGGAGGTGTGTGAAGTCACAGAATGGAGGTGTGTGAAGTCATAGAATGGAGCTGTGTGAAGTGAGATTGGAGGTGTGTGAAGTCACAGAATGGAGGTGTGTGAACTCAGAATGGAGGTGTGTGAAGTCACAGAATTGTGGTGTGTGAAGTCATAAAATGTAGGTGTGTGAAGTCATAGAATGGATGTGTGTGAAGTCATAATGGAGGTGTGTGAAGTCACAGAATTGAGATGTGTGAAGTCACAGAATGGAGGTGTGTGAAGTCATAGAATGGAGGTGTGTGAAATCACAGAATGGAGGTGTGTGAAGTCAAAAATGTGGTGTGTAGAGTCACAAATGGAGGTGTGTGAACTCATAGAATGGAGGTGTGTCAAGTCAAAGAATGGAGGTGTGTGAAGTCATCGAATGGTTGTGTGTGAAGTCATGGAAAGGAGGTGTGTGAAGTCACAGAATGGAGGTGTGTGAAGTCAGAGAGGATTTGTGTGAAGTCATAGAATGGAGGGGTGTGAAGTCAGAATGGAGGTGTGTGAAGTCATAGAATGGAGGTGTGTGAAGTCAGAATGGAGGTCTGTGAACTCATAGAATGGAGGTGTGTGAAGTCACAATGGAGGTGTGTGAACTCATAGAATGGAGGTGTGTGAAGTCATAGAATGGAGGTTTGTGAAGTCATAGAATGGAGGTGTGTGAAGTCATAGAATGGAGGTGTGTGAAGTCAGATTGGAGGTGTGTGAAGTCACAGAATGGAGGTGTGTGAACTCAGAATGGAGGTGTGTGAAGTCACAGAATGGAGGTGTGTGAACTCAGAATGGAGGTGTGTCAAGTCAAAGAATGGAGGTGTGTGAAGTCATAGAATGGAGGTGTGTGAAGTCACAGAATGGAGGTGTGTGAAGTCATAGAATGGAGGTGTGTGAAGTCAGATTGGAGGTGTGTGAAGTCACAGAATGGAGGTGTGTGAACTCAGAATGGAGGTGTGTGAAGTCACAGAATGGAGGTGTGTGAAGTCATAGAATGGAGGTGTGTGAAGTCATAGAATGGATGTGTGTGAAGTCATAATGGAGGTGTGTGAAGTCACAGAATTGAGGTGTGTTAAGTCACAGAATGGAGGTGTGTGAAGTCATAGAATGGAGGTGTGTCAAGTCATAGAATGGAGGTGTGTGAAGTCATAGAATGGATGTTTGTTAAGTAAGAATGAAGGTGTGTTAAGTCATAGAATGGAGGTGTGTGAAGGCACAGAATGGAGGTGTGTGAAGTCATAGAATGGAGCTGTGTGAAGTCAGAATGGAGGTGTGCGAAGTCACAGAATGGAGGTGTGTGAACTCAGAATGGAGGTGTGTGAAATCACAGAATGGAGGTGTGTTAAGTCACAGAACGGAGGTGTTTGAACTCAGAATGGAGGTGTGTGAAGTCACAGAATGGAGGTGTGTGAAGTCATAGAATGCAGGTGTGTGAAATCATAGAATGGAGGTGTGGGAAGTCAGAGAATGGAGCTGTGTAAAGTCAGAATTGAGGTGTGCGAAGTCACAGAATGGAGGTGTGTGAAGTCATTTTATGGAGCTGTGTGAAGTCAGAATGGAGGTGTGTGAAGTCACAGAATGGAGGTGTGTGAACTCAGAATGGAGGTGTGTGAAGTCACAGAATCTAGGTGTGTGAAGTCATAGAATGGAGGTGTGTGAAGTCATAGAATGGAGGTGTGTGAAGTCATAATGGAGGCGTGTGAAGTCACAGAATTGAGGTGTGTGAAGTCACAGAATGGAGGTGTGTGAAGTCATAGAATGGAGGTGTGTGAAGTCAGAACCGAGGTGTGTGAACTCAGATTGGAGGTGTGGGAAGTCACAATGGAGGTGTGTGAAGTTATAGAATGGAGGTTTGTGAAGTCACAGAATGGAGGGGTGTGAAGTCAAAGACTGGAGGTGTGTGAAATCGTAGAATGGAGGTGTGTGAAGACATAGAATGGAGGTGTGTGAAGTCATAGAATGGAGGTGTGTGAAGTCACACAATGAAGGTGCGTTAAGTCACAGAATCGAGGTTTGTGAACTCAGAATGGAGGTGTGTGAAGTCACAGAATGGAGGTGTGGGAAGTTATAGAATGGAGTTGTGTGAAGTCACAGAATGGAGGTGTGTGAATTACTAGAATGGAGGTGTGAGAAATCATAGAATGGAGGTGTGTGAAGTCACAGAATTGAGGTGTGTGAAATCACAGAATGGAGGTGTGTGAAGTCACAGAATGGAGGTGTGTGAACTCACAATGGAGGTGTGTGAAGTCATAGAATGGAATTGTGTGAAGTCATATAATGGAGGTGTGTGAAGTGAGAATTGAGGTGTGTGAAGTCACGGAATTGAGGTGTGTGAACTCAGAATGGAGGTGTGTGAAGTCACAGAATGGAGGTTTGTGAAGTCATAGAATGGAGGTGTGTGAAGTCATAGAATGGAGGTGTGTGAAGTCAAAATGGAGGTGTGTGAACTCATAAAATGGAGATGTGTGAAGTCATGGAATGGAGATGTGTGAAGTCCAAGAATATAGGTGTGTGAAGTCAAAAAATGGTGGTGTGTGAAGTCAGAGAATGCAGGTGTGTAAAGTCAAAGAATGGAAGTGTGTGAAGTCAAAATGGAGGTGTGTGAAGTCACAGAATGGAGGTGTGTGAAGTCACAGAATGAAGGTGTTTGAAGTCAAAATTGTGGTGTGTGAAGTCCCAAATGGAGGTGTCTGAAGTCAGAATGCGGCTGTGTGAAGTCATAGAATGGAGGTGTGTGAAGTCAGAATGGAGGTGTGTGAACTCATAGAATGGAGTGTGTGAAGTCACAATGGGGGTGTGTGAAGTCATAGAATGGGGGTGTGTGAGGTCAAATTGGAGGTGTGTGAATTCACAGAATGGAGGTGTGTCAACTCAGAAATGAGGTGGGTGAAGTCATAGAATGGAAGTGCGTGAAGTCATAGAATGGATGTTTCTGAAGTAAGAATGAAGGTGTGTGAAGTCATAGAATGGAGGTGTGTGAAGTCAAAATGGAGGTGTGTGAACTCATAGAATGGAGGTGTGTGAAGCCATGGAATGGAGGTGTGTTAAGTCAAACAATGGAGGTGTGTGAAGTCAAACAATAAAGGTGTGTGAAGTCACAGAATGGAGGTGTGTGAAATCACAGAATGCAGGTGTGTGAAGTCAAAAAGGTGGTGTGTAGAGTCACAAATGGAGGTGTGTGAACTGATAGAATGGAGGTGTGTACACTCAAAGAATGGAGGTGTGTGAAGTCATCGAATGGAGGTGTGTGAAGCCATAGAATGGAGGTGTGTGAAGTCACAGAATGGAGGTGTGTGAAGTCAGAATGGAGTTGTGTCAAGTCATAGAATGGAGGTGTGTGAAGTCAGAATGGAGGTGTGTGAAGTCATAGAATGGAGGTGTGTGAAGTCAGAATGGAGGTGTGTGAACTCATAGAATGGAGGTATGTGAAGTCACAATGGAGGTGTGTGAAGTCATGGAATGGAGGTGTGTGAAGTCACAGAATGGAGGTGTGTGAAGTCATAGAATTGAGCTGTGTGAAGTCAGATTGGAGGTGTGTGAAGTCACAGAATTGAGGTGTGTGAACTCAGAATGAAGGTGTGTGAAGTCACAGAATGGAGGTGTGTGAAGTCATAAAATGGAGCTGTGTGAAGTCATAGAATGGAGGTGTGTGAAGTCATAGAATGGATGTTTGTTAAGTAAGAATGAAGGTGTGTTAAGTCATAGAATGGAGGTGTGTGAAGTCACAGAATGGAGGTGTGTGAAGTCATAGAATGGAGCTGTGTGAAGACAGATTGGAGGTGTGTGAAGTCACAGAATGGAGGTGTGTGAACTCAGAATGGAGGTGTGTGAAGTCACAGAATTGAGGTGTGTGAAGTCATAAAATTGAGGTGTGTGAAGTCATAGAATGGATGTGTGTGAAGTCATAATGGAGGTGTGTGAAGTCATAGAATGGAGGTGTGTGAAGTCAGAATGGAGGTGTGTGAACTCATAGAATGGAGGTGTGTGAAGTCACAATGGTGGTGTGTGTAGTCATAGAATGGAGCTGTGTGAAGTCAGATTGGAGGTGTGTGAAGTCAAGGAATGGAGGTGTGTGAACTCAGAATGGAGGTGTGTGAAGTCACAGAATGGAGGTGTGTGAAGTCATAGAATGGAGGTGTGTGAAGTCATAGAATGGAGGTGTGTGAAGTCATAGAATGGATGTTTGTTAAGTAGGAATGAACGTGTGTTAAGTCATAGAATGGAGGTGTGTGAAGTCACAGAATGGAGGTGTGTGAAGTCATAGAATGGAGCTGTGTGAAGTCAGAATGGAGGTGTGTGAAGTCACAGAATGGAGGTGTGTGAACTCAGAATGGAGGTGTGTGAAGTCACAGAATGGAGGTGTGTTAAGTGACAGAACGGAGGTGTTTGAACTCAGAATGGAGGTGTGTGAAGTCACAGAATGGAGGTGAGTGAAGTCATAGAATGGAGGTGTGTGAAGTCATAGAATGGAGGTGTGTGATGTCATAGAATGGATGTGTGTGAAGTCATAATGGAGGTGTGTGAAGTCACAGAATGGAGGTGTGTGAAGACATAGAATGGAGCTGTCTGAAGTCAGATTGGAAGTGTGTGAAGTCACAGAATGGAGGTGTGTTAAGTCACAGAACGGAGGTGTTTGAACTCAGAATGGAGGTGTGTGAAGTCACAGAATGGAGGTGTGTGAAGTCATAGAATGGAGCTGTGTGAAGTGAGATTGGAGGTGTGTGAAGTCACAGAATGGAGGTGTGTGAACTCAGAATGGAGGTGTGTGAAGTCACAGAATTGTGGTATGTGAAGTCATAGAATGGAGGTGTGTGAAGTCATAGAATGGATGTTTGTTAAGTAAGAAAGAAGGTGTGTTAAGTCATAGAATGGAGGTGTGTGAAGTCACAGAATGGAGGTGTGTGAAGTCATAGAATGGAGCTGTGTGAAGTCAGAATGGAGGTGTGTGAAGTCACAGAATGGAGGTGTGTGAACTCAGAATGGAGGTGTGTGAAGTCACAGAATGGAGGTGTGTTAAGTGACAGAACGGAGGTGTTTGAACTCAGAATGGAGGTGTGTGAAGTCACAGAATGGAGGTGTGTGAAGTCATAGAATGGAGGTGTGTGAAGTCATAGAATGGAGGTGTGTGATGTCATAGAATGGATGTGTGTGAAGTCATAATGGAGGTGTGTGAAGTCACAGAATGGAGGTGTGTGAAGACATAGAATGGAGCTGTCTGAAGTCAGATTGGAAGTGTGTGAAGGCACAGAATGGAGGTGTGTTAAGTCACAGAACGGAGGTGTTTGAACTCAGAATGGAGGTGTGTGAAGTCACAGAATGGAGGTGTGTGAAGTCATAGAATGGAGCTGTGTGAAGTGAGATTGGAGGTGTGTGAAGTCACAGAATGGAGGTGTGTGAACTCAGAATGGAGGTGTGTGAAGTCACAGAATTGTGGTGTGTGAAGTCATAAAATGTAGGTGTGTGAAGTCATAGAATGGATGTGTGTGAAGTCATAATGGAGGTGTGTGAAGTCACAGAATTGAGATGTGTGAAGTCACAGAATGGAGGTGTGTGAACTCATAGAATGGAGGTGTGTGAAGTCAAAGAATGGAGGTGTGTGAAGTCATCGAATGGATGTGTGTGAAGTCATGGAAAGGAGGTGTGTGAAGTCACAGAATGGAGGTGTGTGAAGTAAGAAAGGATTTGTGTGAAGTCATAGAATGGAGGTGGGTGAAGTCAGAATGGAGGTGTGTGAAGTCATAGAATGGAGGTGTGTGAAGTCAGAATGGAGGTCTGTGAACTCATAGAATGGAGGTGTGTGAAGTCACAATGGAGGTGTGTGAAGTCATAGAATGGAGGTGTGTGAAGTCACAGAGTGGAGGTGTGTGAAGTCATAGAATGAAGGTGTGTGAAGTCAGATTGGAGGTGTGTGAAGTCACAGAATGGAGGTGTGTGAACTCAGAATGGAGGTGTGTGAAGTCACAGAATGGAGGTGTGTGAAGTCATAGAATGGAGGTTTGTGAAGTCATAGAATGGATGTGTGTGAAGTCATAAGGAGGTGTGTGAAGTCACAGAATTGAGGTGTGTGAAGTCACAGAATCGAGGTGTGTGAAGTCATAGAATGGAGGTGTGTGAACTCAGAATGGAGGTGTGTGAAGTCACAGAATGGAGGTGTGTGAAGTCATAGAATGGAGGTGTGTGAAGTCATAGAATGGATGTGTGTGAAGTCATAATGGAGGTGTGTGAAGTCACAGAATTGAGGTGTGTGAAGTCACAGAATGGAGGTGTGTGAAGTCATAGAATGGAGGTGTGTGAAGTCATAGAATGGAGGTGTGTGAAGTCATAGAATGGATGTTTGTTAAGTAAGAATGAAGGTGTGTTAAGTCATAGAATGGAGGTGTGTGAAGGCACAGAATGGAGGTGTGTGAAGTCATAGAATGGAGCTGTGTGAAGTCAGAATGGAGGTGTGTGAAGTCACAGAATGGAGGTGTGTGAACTCAGAATGGAGGTGTGTGAAATCACAGAATGGAGGTGTGTTAAGTCACAGAACGGAGGTGTTTGAACTCAGAATGGAGGTGTGTGAAGTCACAGAATGGAGGTGTGTGAAGTCATAGAATGCAGGTGTGTAAAATCATAGAATGGAGGTGTGGGAAGTCAGAGAATGGAGCTGTGTAAAGTCAGAATTGAGGTGTGCGAAGTCACAGAATGGAGGTGTGTGAAGTCATTTTATGGAGCTGTGTGAAGTCAGAATGGAGGTGTGTGAAGTCACAGAATGGAGGTGTGTGAACTCAGAATGGAGGTGTGTGAAGTCACAGAATCTAGGTGTGTGAAGTCATAGAATGGAGGTGTGTGAAGTCATAGAATGGAGGTGTGTGAAGTCATAATGGAGGCGTGTGAAGTCACAGAATTGAGGTGTGTGAAGTCACAGAATGGATGTGTGTGAAGTCATAGAATGGAGATGTGTGAAGTCAGAACCGAGGTGTGTGAACTCAGATTGGAGGTGTGGGAAGTCACAATGGAGGTGTGTGAAGTTATAGAATGGAGGTTTGTGAAGTCACAGAATGGAGGGGTGTGAAGTCAAAGACTGGAGGTGTGTGAAATCGTAGAATGGAGGTGTGTGAAGACATAGAATGGAGGTGTGTGAAGTCATAGAATGGAGGTGTGTGAAGTCACACAATGAAGGTGCGTTAAGTCACAGAATCGAGGTTTGTGAACTCAGAATGGAGGTGTGTGAAGTCACAGAATGGAGGTGTGGGAAGTTATAGAATGGAGTTGTGTGAAGTCACAGAATGGAGGTGTGTGAATTACTAGAATGGAGGTGTGAGAAATCATAGAATGGAGGTGTGTGAAGTCACAGAATTGAGGTGTGTGAAATCACAGAATGGAGGTGTGTGAAGTCACAGAATGGAGGTGTGTGAACTCACAATGGAGGTGTGTGAAGTCATAGAATGGAATTGTGTGAAGTCATATAATGGAGGTGTGTGAAGTGAGAATTGAGGTGTGTGAAGTCACGGAATTGAGGTGTGTGAACTCAGAATGGAGGTGTGTGAAGTCACAGAATGGAGGTTTGTGAAGTCATAGAATGGAGGTGTGTGAAGTCATAGAATGGAGGTGTGTGAAGTCAAAATGGAGGTGTGTGAACTCATAAAATGGAGATGTGTGAAGTCATGGAATGGAGATGTGTGAAGTCCAAGAATATAGGTGTGTGAAGTCAAAAAATGGTGGTGTGTGAAGTCAGAGAATGCAGGTGTGTAAAGTCAAAGAATGGAAGTGTGTGAAGTCAAAATGGAGGTGTGTGAAGTCACAGAATGGAGGTGTGTGAAGTCACAGAATGAAGGTGTTTGAAGTCAAAATTGTGGTGTGTGAAGTCCCAAATGGAGGTGTCTGAAGTCAGAATGCGGCTGTGTGAAGTCATAGAATGGAGGTGTGTGAAGTCAGAATGGAGGTGTGTGAACTCATAGAATGGAGTGTGTGAAGTCACAATGGGGGTGTGTGAAGTCATAGAATGGGGGTGTGTGAGGTCAAATTGGAGGTGTGTGAATTCACAGAATGGAGGTGTGTCAACTCAGAAATGAGGTGGGTGAAGTCATAGAATGGAAGTGCGTGAAGTCATAGAATGGATGTTTCTGAAGTAAGAATGAAGGTGTGTGAAGTCATAGAATGGAGGTGTGTGAAGTCAAAATGGAGGTGTGTGAACTCATAGAATGGAGGTGTGTGAAGTAATGGAATGGAGGTGTGTTAAGTCAAACAATGGAGGTGTGTGAAGTCAAACAATAAAGGTGTGTGAAGTCACAGAATGGAGGTGTGTGAAATCACAGAATGCAGGTGTGTGAAGTCAAAAAGGTGGTGTGTAGAGTCACAAATGGAGGTGTGTGAACTGATAGAATGGAGGTGTGTACACTCAAAGAATGGAGGTGTGTGAAGTCATCGAATGGAGGTGTGTGAAGCCATAGAATGGAGGTGTGTGAAGTCACAGAATGGAGGTGTGTGAAGTCAGAATGGAGTTGTGTCAAGTCATAGAATGGAGGTGTGTGAAGTCAGAATGGAGGTGTGTGAAGTCATAGAATGGAGGTGTGTGAAGTCAGAATGGAGGTGTGTGAACTCATAGAATGGAGGTATGTGAAGTCACAATGGAGGTGTGTGAAGTCATGGAATGGAGGTGAGTGAAGTCACAGAATGGAGGTGTGTGAAGTCATAGAATTGAGCTGTGTGAAGTCAGATTGGAGGTGTGTGAAGTCACAGAATTGAGGTGTGTGAACTCAGAATGAAGGTGTGTGAAGTCACAGAATGGAGGTGTGTGAAGTCATAAAATGGAGCTGTGTGAAGTCATAGAATGGAGGTGTGTGAAGTCATAGAATGGATGTTTGTTAAGTAAGAATGAAGGTGTGTTAAGTCATAGAATGGAGGTGTGTGAAGTCACAGAATGGAGGTGTGTGAAGTCATAGAATGGAGCTGTGTGAAGACAGATTGGAGGTGTGTGAAGTCACAGAATGGAGGTGTGTGAACTCAGAATGGAGGTGTGTGAAGTCACAGAATTGAGGTGTGTGAAGTCATAAAATTGAGGTGTGTGAAGTCATAGAATGGATGTGTGTGAAGTCATAATGGAGGTGTGTGAAGTCATAGAATGGAGGTGTGTGAAGTCAGAATGGAGGTGTGTGAACTCATAGAATGGAGGTGTGTGAAGTCACAATGGTGGTGTGTGTAGTCATAGAATGGAGCTGTGTGAAGTCAGATTGGAGGTGTGTGAAGTCAAGGAATGGAGGTGTGTGAACTCAGAATGGAGGTGTGTGAAGTCACAGAATGGAGGTGTGTGAAGTCATAGAATGGAGGTGTGTGAAGTCATAGAATGGAGGTGTGTGAAGTCATAGAATGGATGTTTGTTAAGTAGGAATGAACGTGTGTTAAGTCATAGAATGGAGGTGTGTGAAGTCACAGAATGGAGGTGTGTGAAGTCATAGAATGGAGCTGTGTGAAGTCAGAATGGAGGTGTGTGAAGTCACAGAATGGAGGTGTGTGAACTCAGAATGGAGGTGTGTGAAGTCACAGAATGGAGGTGTGTTAAGTGACAGAACGGAGGTGTTTGAACTCAGAATGGAGGTGTGTGAAGTCACAGAATGGAGGTGAGTGAAGTCATAGAATGGAGGTGTGTGAAGTCATAGAATGGAGGTGTGTGATGTCATAGAATGGATGTGTGTGAAGTCATAATGGAGGTGTGTGAAGTCACAGAATGGAGGTGTGTGAAGACATAGAATGGAGCTGTCTGAAGTCAGATTGGAAGTGTGTGAAGTCACAGAATGGAGGTGTGTTAAGTCACAGAACGGAGGTGTTTGAACTCAGAATGGAGGTGTGTGAAGTCACAGAATGGAGGTGTGTGAAGTCATAGAATGGAGCTGTGTGAAGTGAGATTGGAGGTGTGTGAAGTCACAGAATGGAGGTGTGTGAACTCAGAATGGAGGTGTGTGAAGTCACAGAATTGTGGTATGTGAAGTCATAAAATGGAGGTTTGTGAAGTCATAGAATGGAGGTGTGTGAAATCACAGAATGGAGGTGTGTGAAGTAAAAATGTGGTGTGTAGAGTCACAAATGGAGGTGTGTGAACTCATAGAATGGAGGTGTGTGAAGTCAAAGAATGGAGGTGTGTGAAGTCATCAAATGGATGTGTGTGAAGTCATGGAAAGGAGGTGTGTGAAGTCACAGAATGGAGGTGTGTGAAGTCAGAAAGGATTTGTGTAAAGTCAGAATGGAGGTGTGTGAAGTCATAGAATGGAGGTGTGTGAAGTCAGAATGGAGGTCTGTGAACTCATAGAATGGAGGTGTGTGAAGTCACAATGGAGGTGTGTGAACTCATAGAATGGAGGTGTGTGAAGTCACAGAATGGAGGTGTGTGAAGTCATAGAATGAAGGTGTGTGAAGTCAGATTGGAGGTGTGTGAAGTCACAGAATGGAGGTGTGTGAAGTCATAGAATGGAGCTGTGTGAAGTCAGAATGGAGGTGTGTGAAATCATAGAATGGAGGTGTGTGAAGTCACAGAATTGAGGTGTGTGAAATCAGAATGGAGGAGTGTGAAGTCAGAATGGAGGTGGGTGATGTCATAGAATGGAGGTGTGTGAATTCACAATGCATTAGTGTGAACTCATAGAATGGAGGTCTGTGAAGTCACAATGTAGGTGTGTGAAGTCACAGAATGGAGGTGTGTGAAGTCACAGAATGGAGGTGTGTGAAATCACAGAGTGTTGGTGTGTGAAGTCATATAATGGAGGTGTGTGAAGTCATAGAATGGAGGTGTGTGAAGTCATAGAATGGATGTTTGTTAAGTAAGAATGAAGGTGTGTTAAGTCATAGAATGGAGGTGTGTGAAGGCACAGAATGGAGGTGTGTGAAGTCATAGAATGGAGCTGTGTGAAGTCAGAATGGAGGTGTGTGAAATCATAGAATGGAGGTGTGTCAAGTCACAGAATTGAGGTGTGTGAAATCAGAATGGAGGTGTGTGAAGTCAGAATGGAGGTGGGTGAAGTCATAGAATGGAGGTGTGTGTATTCACAATGCATTTGTGTGAACTCATAGAATGGAGGTCTGTAAAGTCACAATGTAGGTGTGTGAAGTCACAGAATGGAGATGTGTGAAGTCATAGAATGGAGGCGCGTGAAGTCAGAATGGAGGTGTGTGAAGTCATAGAATGGAGGTGTGTGAAGTCAGAATGGAGGTGTGTGAACTCATAGAATGGAGGTGTGTGAAGTCACAATGGAGGTGTGTGAAGACATAGAATGGAGGTGCGTGCAGTCACAGAATGGAGGTGTGTGAAGTCATAGAATGGATGTGTGTGAAGTCATAATGGAGGTGTGTGAAGTCACAGAATTGAGGTGTGTGAAGTCACAGAATGGAGGTGTGTGAAGTCATAGAATGGAGGTGTGTGAAGTCATAGAATGGAGGTGTGTGAAGTCATAGAATGGATGTTTGTTAAGTAAGAATGAAGGTGTGTTAAGTCATAGAATGGAGGTGTGTGAAGGCACAGAATGGAGGTGTGTGAAGTCATAGAATGGAGCTGTGTGAAGTCTGAATTGAGGTGAGTGAAGTCACAGAATGGAGGTGTGTGAACTCAGAATGGAGGTGTGTGAAGTCACAGAATGGAGGTGTGTTAAGTCACAGAACGGAGGTTTTTGAACTCAGAATGGAGGTGTGTGAAGTCACAGAATGGAGGTGTGTGAAGTCATAGAATGGAGGTGTGTAAAATCATAGAATGGAGGTGTGGGAAGTCAGAGAATGGAGCTGTGTGAAGTCAGAATGGAGGTGTGCGAAGTCACAGAATGGAGGTGTGTGAGTCATAGAATGGAGGTGTGTGAAGTCACAGAATGGTGGTGTGTGAAGTCATAGAATGGAGCTGTGTGAAGACAGATTGGAGGTGTGTGAAGTCACAGAATGGAGGTGTGTGAACTCAGAATGGAGGTGGGTGAAGTCACAGAATTGAGGTGTGTGAAGTCATAAAATTGAGGTGTGTGAAGTCATAGAATGGATGTGTGTGAAGTCATAATGGAGGTGTGTGAAGTCATAGAATGGAGGTGTGTGAAGTCAGATGGAGGTGTGTGAACTCATAGAATGTAGGTGTGTGAAGTCACAATGGAGGTGTGTGTAGTCATAGAATGGAGCTGTGTGAAGTCAGATTGGAGGCGTGTGAAGTCACAGAATGGAGGTGTCTGAACTCAGAATGGAGTTGTGTGAAGTCACAGAATGGAGGTGTGTGAAGTCATAGAATGGAGGTGTGTGAAGTCATAGAATGGAGGTGTGTGAAGTCATAGAATGGAGGCTTGTTAAGTAAGAATGAAGGTGTGTTAAGTCATAGAATGGAGGTGTGTGAAGGCACAGAATGGAGGTGTGTGAAGTCATAGAATGGAGCTGTGTGAAGTCAGAATGGAGGTGTGTGAAGTCACAGAATGGAGGTGTGTGAACTCAGAATGGATGTGTGTGAAGTCACAGAATGGAGGTGTGTTAAGTGACAGAACGGAGGTGTTTGAACTCAGAATGGAGGTGTGTGAAGTCACAGAATGGAGGTGTGTGAAGTCATAGAATGGAGGTGTGTGAAGTCATAGAATGGATGTGTGTGAAGTCATAGAATGGATGTGTGTGAAGTCATAATGGAGGTGTGTGAAGTCACAGAATGGACGTGTGTGAAGTCATAGAATAGAGCTGTCTGAAGTCAGATTGGAAGGGTGTTAAGTCACATAATGTAGGTGTGTTAAGTCACAGAACGGAGGTGTTTGAACTCAGAATGGAGGTGTGTGAAGTCACAGAATGGAGGTGTGTGAAGTCATAGAATGGAGCTGTGTGAAGTGAGATTGGAGGTGTGCGAAGTCACAGAATGGAGGTGTGTGAACTCAGAATGGAGGTGTGTGAAGTCACAGAATTTTGGTGTGTGAAGTCATAATGGAGGTGTGTGAAGTCATAGAATGGAAGTGTGTGAAGTCAGAATGGAGGTGTGTGAACTCATAGAATGTAGGTGTGTGAAGTCACAATGGAGGTGTGTGTAGTCATAGAATGGAGCTGTGTGAAGTCAGATTGGCGGCGTGTGAAGTCACAGAATGGAGGTGTGTGAACTCAGAATGGAGGTGTGTGAAGTCACAGAATGGAGGTGTGTGAAGTCATAGAATGGAGGTGTGTGAAGTCATAGAATGGAGGTGTGTGAAGTCATAGAATGGAGGCTTGTTAAGTAAGAATGAAGGTGTGTTAAGTCATAGAATGGAGGTGTGTGAAGGCACAGAATGGAGGTGTGTGAAGTCATAGAATGGAGCTGTGTGAAGTCAGAATGGAGGTGTGTGAAGTCAGAGAATGGAGGTGTGTGAACTCAGAATGGAGGTGTGTGAAGTCACAGAATGGAGGTGTGTTAAGTGACAGAAGGGAGGTGTTTGAACTCAGAATGGAGGTGTGTGAAGTCACAGAATGGAGGTGTGTGAAGTCATAGAATGGAGGTGTGTGAAGTCATAGAATGGAGGTGTGTGAAGTCATAGAATGGATGTGTGTGAAGTCATAATGGAGGTGTGTGAAGTCACAGAAAGGACGTGTGTGAAGTCATACAATGGAGCTGTCTGAAGTCAGATTGGAAGTGTGTGAAGTCACATAATGGAGGTGTGTTAAGTCACAAAACGGAGGTGTTTGAACTCAGAATGGAGGTGTGTGAATTCACAGAATGGAGGTGTGTGAAGTCATAGAATGGAGCTGTGTGAAGTGAGATTGGAGGTGTGCGAAGTCACAGAATGGAGGTGTGTGAACTCAGAATGGAGGTGTGTGAAGTCACAGAATTTTGGTGTGTGAAGTCATAAAATGGAGGTGTGTGAAGTCATAGAATGGATGTGTGTGAAGTCATAATGGAGTTGTGTGAAGTCACAGAATTGAGATGAGGGAAGTCATAGAATGGAGGTGTGTGAAATCACAGAATGGAGGTGTGTGAAGTCAAAAATGTGGTGTGTAGAGTCCAAATGGAGGTGTGTGAAGTCATAGAATGGATGTTTGTTAAGTAAGAATGAAGGTGTGTTAAGTCATAGAATGGAGGTGTGTGAAGTCACAGAATGGAGGTGTGTGAAGTCATAGAATGGAGCTGTGTGAAGACAGATTGGAGGTGTGTGAAGTCACAGAATGGAGGTGTGTGAACTCAGAATGGAGGTGTGTGAAGTCACAGAATTGAGGTGTGTGAAGTCATAAAATTGAGGTGTGTGAAGTCATAGAATGGATGTGTGTGAAGTCATAATGGAGGTGTGTGAAGTCATAGAATGGAGGTGTGTGAAGTCAGAATGGAGGTGTGTGAACTCATAGAATGGAGGTGTGTGAAGTCACAATGGTGGTGTGTGTAGTCATAGAATGGAGCTGTGTGAAGTCAGATTGGAGGTGTGTGAAGTCAAGGAATGGAGGTGTGTGAACTCAGAATGGAGGTGTGTGAAGTCACAGAATGGAGGTGTGTGAAGTCATAGAATGGAGGTGTGTGAAGTCATAGAATGGAGGTGTGTGAAGTCATAGAATGGATGTTTGTTAAGTAGGAATGAACGTGTGTTAAGTCATAGAATGGAGGTGTGTGAAGTCACAGAATGGAGGTGTGTGAAGTCATAGAATGGAGCTGTGTGAAGTCAGAATGGAGGTGTGTGAAGTCACAGAATGGAGGTGTGTGAACTCAGAATGGAGGTGTGTGAAGTCACAGAATGGAGGTGTGTTAAGTGACAGAACGGAGGTGTTTGAACTCAGAATGGAGGTGTGTGAAGTCACAGAATGGAGGTGAGTGAAGTCATAGAATGGAGGTGTGTGAAGTCATAGAATGGAGGTGTGTGATGTCATAGAATGGATGTGTGTGAAGTCATAATGGAGGTGTGTGAAGTCACAGAATGGAGGTGTGTGAAGACATAGAATGGAGCTGTCTGAAGTCAGATTGGAAGTGTGTGAAGTCACAGAATGGAGGTGTGTTAAGTCACAGAACGGAGGTGTTTGAACTCAGAATGGAGGTGTGTGAAGTCACAGAATGGAGGTGTGTGAAGTCATAGAATGGAGCTGTGTGAAGTGAGATTGGAGGTGTGTGAAGTCACAGAATGGAGGTGTGTGAACTCAGAATGGAGGTGTGTGAAGTCACAGAATTGTGGTATGTGAAGTCATAAAATGGAGGTTTGTGAAGTCATAGAATGGAGGTGTGTGAAATCACAGAATGGAGGTGTGTGAAGTAAAAATGTGGTGTGTAGAGTCACAAATGGAGGTGTGTGAACTCATAGAATGGAGGTGTGTGAAGTCAAAGAATGGAGGTGTGTGAAGTCATCGAATGGATGTGTGTGAAGTCATGGAAAGGAGGTGTGTGAAGTCACAGAGTGGAGGTGTGTGAAGTCAGAAAGGATTTGTGTAAAGTCAGAATGGAGGTGTGTGAAGTCATAGAATGGAGGTGTGTGAAGTCAGAATGGAGGTCTGTGAACTCATAGAATGGAGGTGTGTGAAGTCACAATGGAGGTGTGTGAACTCATAGAATGGAGGTGTGTGAAGTCACAGAATGGAGGTGTGTGAAGTCATAGAATGAAGGTGTGTGAAGTCAGATTGGAGGTGTGTGAAGTCACAGAATGGAGGTGTGTGAAGTCATAGAATGGAGCTGTGTGAAGTCAGAATGGAGGTGTGTGAAATCATAGAATGGAGGTGTGTGAAGTCACAGAATTGAGGTGTGTGAAATCAGAATGGAGGAGTGTGAAGTCAGAATGGAGGTGGGTGATGTCATAGAATGGAGGTGTGTGAATTCACAATGCATTAGTGTGAACTCATAGAATGGAGGTCTGTGAAGTCACAATGTAGGTGTGTGAAGTCACAGAATGGAGGTGTGTGAAGTCACAGAATGGAGGTGTGTGAAATCACAGAGTGTTGGTGTGTGAAGTCATATAATGGAGGTGTGTGAAGTCATAGAATGGAGGTGTGTGAAGTCATAGAATGGATGTTTGTTAAGTAAGAATGAAGGTGTGTTAAGTCATAGAATGGAGGTGTGTGAAGGCACAGAATGGAGGTGTGTGAAGTCATAGAATGGAGCTGTGTGAAGTCAGAATGGAGGTGTGTGAAATCATAGAATGGAGGTGTGTCAAGTCACAGAATTGAGGTGTGTGAAATCAGAATGGAGGTGTGTGAAGTCAGAATGGAGGTGGGTGAAGTCATAGAATGGAGGTGTGTGTATTCACAATGCATTTGTGTGAACTCATAGAATGGAGGTCTGTAAAGTCACAATGTAGGTGTGTGAAGTCACAGAATGGAGATGTGTGAAGTCATAGAATGGAGGCGCGTGAAGTCAGAATGGAGGTGTGTGAAGTCATAGAATGGAGGTGTGTGAAGTCAGAATGGAGGTGTGTGAACTCATAGAATGGAGGTGTGTGAAGTCACAATGGAGGTGTGTGAAGACATAGAATGGAGGTGCGTGCAGTCACAGAATGGAGGTGTGTGAAGTCATAGAATGGATGTGTGTGAAGTCATAATGGAGGTGTGTGAAGTCACAGAATTGAGGTGTGTGAAGTCACAGAATGGAGGTGTGTGAAGTCATAGAATGGAGGTGTGTGAAGTCATAGAATGGAGGTGTGTGAAGTCATAGAATGGATGTTTGTTAAGTAAGAATGAAGGTGTGTTAAGTCATAGAATGGAGGTGTGTGAAGGCACAGAATGGAGGTGTGTGAAGTCATAGAATGGAGCTGTGTGAAGTCTGAATTGAGGTGAGTGAAGTCACAGAATGGAGGTGTGTGAACTCAGAATGGAGGTGTGTGAAGTCACAGAATGGAGGTGTGTTAAGTCACAGAACGGAGGTTTTTGAACTCAGAATGGAGGTGTGTGAAGTCACAGAATGGAGGTGTGTGAAGTCATAGAATGGAGGTGTGTAAAATCATAGAATGGAGGTGTGGGAAGTCAGAGAATGGAGCTGTGTGAAGTCAGAATGGAGGTGTGCGAAGTCACAGAATGGAGGTGTGTGAGTCATAGAATGGAGGTGTGTGAAGTCACAGAATGGTGGTGTGTGAAGTCATAGAATGGAGCTGTGTGAAGACAGATTGGAGGTGTGTGAAGTCACAGAATGGAGGTGTGTGAACTCAGAATGGAGGTGGGTGAAGTCACAGAATTGAGGTGTGTGAAGTCATAAAATTGAGGTGTGTGAAGTCATAGAATGGATGTGTGTGAAGTCATAATGGAGGTGTGTGAAGTCATAGAATGGAGGTGTGTGAAGTCAGATGGAGGTGTGTGAACTCATAGAATGTAGGTGTGTGAAGTCACAATGGAGGTGTGTGTAGTCATAGAATGGAGCTGTGTGAAGTCAGATTGGAGGCGTGTGAAGTCACAGAATGGAGGTGTCTGAACTCAGAATGGAGTTGTGTGAAGTCACAGAATGGAGGTGTGTGAAGTCATAGAATGGAGGTGTGTGAAGTCATAGAATGGAGGTGTGTGAAGTCATAGAATGGAGGCTTGTTAAGTAAGAATGAAGGTGTGTTAAGTCATAGAATGGAGGTGTGTGAAGGCACAGAATGGAGGTGTGTGAAGTCATAGAATGGAGCTGTGTGAAGTCAGAATGGAGGTGTGTGAAGTCACAGAATGGAGGTGTGTGAACTCAGAATGGATGTGTGTGAAGTCACAGAATGGAGGTGTGTTAAGTGACAGAACGGAGGTGTTTGAACTCAGAATGGAGGTGTGTGAAGTCACAGAATGGAGGTGTGTGAAGTCATAGAATGGAGGTGTGTGAAGTCATAGAATGGATGTGTGTGAAGTCATAGAATGGATGTGTGTGAAGTCATAATGGAGGTGTGTGAAGTCACAGAATGGACGTGTGTGAAGTCATAGAATAGAGCTGTCTGAAGTCAGATTGGAAGGGTGTTAAGTCACATAATGTAGGTGTGTTAAGTCACAGAACGGAGGTGTTTGAACTCAGAATGGAGGTGTGTGAAGTCACAGAATGGAGGTGTGTGAAGTCATAGAATGGAGCTGTGTGAAGTGAGATTGGAGGTGTGCGAAGTCACAGAATGGAGGTGTGTGAACTCAGAATGGAGGTGTGTGAAGTCACAGAATTTTGGTGTGTGAAGTCATAAAATGGAGGTGTGTGAAGTCATAGAATGGATGTGTGTGAAGTCATAATGGAGGTGTGTGAAGTCACAGAATTGAGATGTGTGAAGTCACAGAATGGAGGTGTGTGAAGACATAGAATGGAGGTGTGTGAAATCACAGAATGGAGGTGTGTGAAGTCAAAAATGTGGTGTGTAGAGTCACAAATGGAGGTGTGTGAACTCATAGAATGGAGGTGTGTGAAGTCAAAGAAGGGAGGTGTGTGAAGTCATCGAATGGATGTGTGTGAAGTCATGGAAAGGAGGTGTGTGAAGTCACAGAATGAAGGTGTGTGAAGTCAGAAAGGATTTGTGTGAAGTCATAGAATGGAGGTGTGTGAAGTCAGAATGGAGGTGTGTGAAGTCATAGAATGGAGGTGTGTGAAGTCAGAATGGAGGTCTGTGAACTCATAGAATGGATGTGTGTGAAGTCACAATGGAGGTGTGTGAAGTCATAGAATGGAGGTGTGTGAAGTCACAGAATGGAGGTGTGTGAAGTCATAGAATGAAGGTGTGTGAAGTCAGATTGGAGGTGTGTGAAGTCACAGAATGGAGGTGTGTGAAGTCATAGAATGGAGGTGTGTGAACTCATAGAATGGAGGTGTGTGAAGTCATAGAATGGAGCTGTGTGAAGTCTGAATTGAGGTGTGTGTAGTCACAGAATGGAGGTGTGTGAACTCAGAATGGAGGTGTGTGAAGTCACAGAA
Organism: Megascapheus bottae; assembly: GCA_024803745.1. Classification (NCBI taxonomy): domain Eukaryota; kingdom Metazoa; phylum Chordata; class Mammalia; order Rodentia; family Geomyidae; genus Megascapheus; species Megascapheus bottae. The sequence goes on from JANJXV010000422.1 coordinate 670,615, forward strand.
TGGAGGTGTGTTAAGTCACAGAACGGAGGTTTTTGAACTCAGAATGGAGGTGTGTGAAGTCACAGAATGGAGGTGTGTGAAGTCATAGAATGGAGGTGTGTGAAATCATAGAATGGAGGTGTGGGAAGTCAGAGAATGGAGCTGTGTGAAGTCAGAATGGAGGTGTGTGAAGTCACAGAATGGAGGTGTGTGAAATCATAGAATGGAGGTGTGTGAAGTCATAGAATTTAGGTGTGTGAAGTCATAGAATGGATGTGTGTGAAGTCATAATGGAGGTGTGTGAAGTCACAGAATGGACGTGTGTGAAGTCATAGAATGGAGCTGTCTGAAGTCAGATTGGAAGTGTGTGAAGTCACATAATGGAGGTGTGTTAAGTCACAGAACGGAGGTGTTTGAAGGCAGAATGGAGGTGTGTGAAGTCACAGAATGGAGGTGTGTGAAGTCATAGAATGGAGCTGTGTGAAGTGAGATTGGAGGTGTGCGAAGTCACAGAATGGAGGTGTGTGAACTCCGAATGGAGGTGTGTGAAGTCACAGAATTGTGGTGTGTGAAGTCATAAAATGGAGGTGTGTGAAGTCATAGAATGGATGTGTGTGAAGTCATAATGGAGGTGTGTGAAGTCCCAGAATTGAGATGTGTGAAGTCACAGAATGGAGGTGTGTGAAGTCATAGAATGGAGGTGTGTGAAATCACAGAATGGAGGTGTGTGAAGTCAAAAATGTGGTGTGTAGAGTCACAAATGGAGGTGTGTGAACTCATAGAATGGAGGTGTGTGAAGTCAAAGAATGGAGGTGTGTGAAGTCATCGAATGGATGTGTGTGAAGTCATGGAAAGGAGGTGTGTGAAGTCACAGAATAGAGGTGTGTGAAGTCAGAAAGGATTTGTGTGAAGTCATAGAATGGAGGTGTGTGAAGTCAGAAAGGAGTTGTGTGAAGTCATAGAGTGGAGGTGTGTGAAGTCAGAATGGAGGTCTGTGAACTTATAGAATGGAGGTGTGTGAAGTCACAATGGAGGTGTGTGAAGTCATAGAATGGAGGTGTGTGAAGTCACAGAATGGAGGTGTGTGAAGTCATAGAATGAAGGTGTGTGAAGTCAGATTGGAGGTGTGTGAAGTCACAGAATGGAGGTGTGTGAAGTCATAGAATGGAGCTGTGTGAAGTCAGAATGGAGGTGTGTGAAATCATAGAATGGAGGTGTGTGAAGTCACAGAATTGAGGTTTGTGAAATCAGAATGGAGGTGTGTGAAGTCAGAATGGAGGTGGGTGATGTCATAGAATGGAGGTGTGTGAATTCACAATGCATTAGTGTGAACTCATAGAATGGAGGTCTGTGAAGTCACAATGTAGGTGTGTGAAGTCACAGAATGGAGGTGTGTGAAGTCACAGAATGGAGGTGTGTGAAATCACAGAGTGTTGGTGTGCGAAGTCATATAATGGAGGTGTGTGAAGTCATAGAATGGAGGTGTGTGAAGTCATAGAATGGATGTTTGTTAAGTAAGAATGAAGGTTTGTTAAGTCATAGAATGGAGGTGTGTGAAGGCACAGAATGGAGGTGTGTGAAGTCATAGAATGGAGCTGTGTGAAGTCAGAATGGAGGTGTGTGAAATCATAGAATGGAGGTGTGTGAAGTCACATAATTGAGGTGTGTGAAATCAGAATGGAGGTGTGTGAAGTCAGAATGGAGGTGGGTGAAGTCATAGAATGGAGGTGTGTGTATTCACAATGCATTTGTGTAAACTCAAAGAATGGAGGTCTGTAAAGTCACAATGTAGGTGTGTGAAGTCACAGAATGGAGGTGTGTGAAGTCATAGAATGGAGGCGCGTGAAGTCAGAATGGAGTTGTGTGAAGTCATAGAATGGAGGTGTGTGAAGTCAGAATGGAGGTGTGTGAACTCATAGAATGGAGGTGTGTGAAGTCACAATGGAGGTGTGTGAAGTCATAGAATGGAGGTGCGTGCAGTCACAGAATGGAGTTGTGTGAACTCAGAATGGAGGTGTGTGAAGTCACAGAATGGAGGTGTGTGAAGTCATAGAATGGAGGTGTGTGAAGTCATAGAATGGATGTGTGTGAAGTCATAATGGAGGTGTGTGAAGTCACAGAATTGAGGTGTGTGAAGTCACAAAATGGAGGTGTGTGAAGTCATAGAATGGATGTTTGTTAAGTAAGAATGAAGGTGTGTTAAGTCATAGAATGGAGGTGTGTGAAGGCACAGAATGGAGGTGTGTGAAGTCATAGAATGGAGCTGTGTGAAGTCTGAATTGAGGTGTGTGAAGTCACAGAATGGAGGTGTGTGAACTCAGAATGGAGGTGTGTGAAGTCACAGAATGGAGGTGTGTTAAGTCACAGAACGGAGGTGTTTGAACTCAGAATGGAGGTGTGTGAAGTCACAGAATGGAGGTGTGTGAAGTCATAGAATGGAGGTGTGTGAAATCATAGAATGGAGGTGTGGGAAGTCAGAGAATGGAGCTGTGTGAAGTCAGAATGGAGGTGTGCGAAGTCACAGAATGGAGGTGTGTGAGTCATAGAATAGAGGTGTGTGAAGTCACAGAATGGTGGTGTGTGAAGTCATAGAATGGAGCTGTGTGAAGACAGATTGGAGGTGTGTGAAGTCACAGAATGGAGGTGTGTGAACTCAGAATGGAGGTGGGTGAAGTCACAGAATTGAGGTGTGTGAAGTCATAAAATTGAGGTGTGTGAAGTCATAGAATGGATGTGTGTGAAGTCATAATGGAGGTGTGTGAAGTCATAGAATGGAAGTGTGTGAAGTCAGAATGGAGGTGTGTGAACTCATAGAATGTAGGTGTGTGAAGTCACAATGGAGGTGTGTGTAGTCATAGAATGGAGCTGTGTGAAGTCAGATTGGCGGCGTGTGAAGTCACAGAATGGAGGTGTGTGAACTCAGAATGGAGGTGTGTGAAGTCACAGAATGGAGGTGTGTGAAGTCATAGAATGGAGGTGTGTGAAGTCATAGAATGGAGGTGTGTGAAGTCATAGAATGGAGGCTTGTTAAGTAAGAATGAAGGTGTGTTAAGTCATAGAATGGAGGTGTGTGAAGGCACAGAATGGAGGTGTGTGAAGTCATAGAATGGAGCTGTGTGAAGTCAGAATGGAGGTGTGTGAAGTCAGAGAATGGAGGTGTGTGAACTCAGAATGGAGGTGTGTGAAGTCACAGAATGGAGGTGTGTTAAGTGACAGAAGGGAGGTGTTTGAACTCAGAATGGAGGTGTGTGAAGTCACAGAATGGAGGTGTGTGAAGTCATAGAATGGAGGTGTGTGAAGTCATAGAATGGAGGTGTGTGAAGTCATAGAATGGATGTGTGTGAAGTCATAATGGAGGTGTGTGAAGTCACAGAAAGGACGTGTGTGAAGTCATACAATGGAGCTGTCTGAAGTCAGATTGGAAGTGTGTGAAGTCACATAATGGAGGTGTGTTAAGTCACAAAACGGAGGTGTTTGAACTCAGAATGGAGGTGTGTGAATTCACAGAATGGAGGTGTGTGAAGTCATAGAATGGAGCTGTGTGAAGTGAGATTGGAGGTGTGCGAAGTCACAGAATGGAGGTGTGTGAACTCAGAATGGAGGTGTGTGAAGTCACAGAATTTTGGTGTGTGAAGTCATAAAATGGAGGTGTGTGAAGTCATAGAATGGATGTGTGTGAAGTCATAATGGAGTTGTGTGAAGTCACAGAATTGAGATGAGGGAAGTCATAGAATGGAGGTGTGTGAAATCACAGAATGGAGGTGTGTGAAGTCAAAAATGTGGTGTGTAGAGTCCAAATGGAGGTGTGTGAAGTCATAGAATGGATGTTTGTTAAGTAAGAATGAAGGTGTGTTAAGTCATAGAATGGAGGTGTGTGAAGTCACAGAATGGAGGTGTGTGAAGTCATAGAATGGAGCTGTGTGAAGACAGATTGGAGGTGTGTGAAGTCACAGAATGGAGGTGTGTGAACTCAGAATGGAGGTGTGTGAAGTCACAGAATTGAGGTGTGTGAAGTCATAAAATTGAGGTGTGTGAAGTCATAGAATGGATGTGTGTGAAGTCATAATGGAGGTGTGTGAAGTCATAGAATGGAGGTGTGTGAAGTCAGAATGGAGGTGTGTGAACTCATAGAATGGAGGTGTGTGAAGTCACAATGGTGGTGTGTGTAGTCATAGAATGGAGCTGTGTGAAGTCAGATTGGAGGTGTGTGAAGTCAAGGAATGGAGGTGTGTGAACTCAGAATGGAGGTGTGTGAAGTCACAGAATGGAGGTGTGTGAAGTCATAGAATGGAGGTGTGTGAAGTCATAGAATGGAGGTGTGTGAAGTCATAGAATGGATGTTTGTTAAGTAGGAATGAACGTGTGTTAAGTCATAGAATGGAGGTGTGTGAAGTCACAGAATGGAGGTGTGTGAAGTCATAGAATGGAGCTGTGTGAAGTCAGAATGGAGGTGTGTGAAGTCACAGAATGGAGGTGTGTGAACTCAGAATGGAGGTGTGTGAAGTCACAGAATGGAGGTGTGTTAAGTGACAGAACGGAGGTGTTTGAACTCAGAATGGAGGTGTGTGAAGTCACAGAATGGAGGTGAGTGAAGTCATAGAATGGAGGTGTGTGAAGTCATAGAATGGAGGTGTGTGATGTCATAGAATGGATGTGTGTGAAGTCATAATGGAGGTGTGTGAAGTCACAGAATGGAGGTGTGTGAAGACATAGAATGGAGCTGTCTGAAGTCAGATTGGAAGTGTGTGAAGTCACAGAATGGAGGTGTGTTAAGTCACAGAACGGAGGTGTTTGAACTCAGAATGGAGGTGTGTGAAGTCACAGAATGGAGGTGTGTGAAGTCATAGAATGGAGCTGTGTGAAGTGAGATTGGAGGTGTGTGAAGTCACAGAATGGAGGTGTGTGAACTCAGAATGGAGGTGTGTGAAGTCACAGAATTGTGGTATGTGAAGTCATAAAATGGAGGTTTGTGAAGTCATAGAATGGAGGTGTGTGAAATCACAGAATGGAGGTGTGTGAAGTAAAAATGTGGTGTGTAGAGTCACAAATGGAGGTGTGTGAACTCATAGAATGGAGGTGTGTGAAGTCAAAGAATGGAGGTGTGTGAAGTCATCGAATGGATGTGTGTGAAGTCATGGAAAGGAGGTGTGTGAAGTCACAGATTGGAGGTGTGTGAAGTCAGAAAGGATTTGTGTAAAGTCAGAATGGAGGTGTGTGAAGTCATAGAATGGAGGTGTGTGAAGTCAGAATGGAGGTCTGTGAACTCATAGAATGGAGGTGTGTGAAGTCACAATGGAGGTGTGTGAACTCATAGAATGGAGGTGTGTGAAGTCACAGAATGGAGGTGTGTGAAGTCATAGAATGAAGGTGTGTGAAGTCAGATTGGAGGTGTGTGAAGTCACAGAATGGAGGTGTGTGAAGTCATAGAATGGAGCTGTGTGAAGTCAGAATGGAGGTGTGTGAAATCATAGAATGGAGGTGTGTGAAGTCACAGAATTGAGGTGTGTGAAATCAGAATGGAGGAGTGTGAAGTCAGAATGGAGGTGGGTGATGTCATAGAATGGAGGTGTGTGAATTCACAATGCATTAGTGTGAACTCATAGAATGGAGGTCTGTGAAGTCACAATGTAGGTGTGTGAAGTCACAGAATGGAGGTGTGTGAAGTCACAGAATGGAGGTGTGTGAAATCACAGAGTGTTGGTGTGTGAAGTCATATAATGGAGGTGTGTGAAGTCATAGAATGGAGGTGTGTGAAGTCATAGAATGGATGTTTGTTAAGTAAGAATGAAGGTGTGTTAAGTCATAGAATGGAGGTGTGTGAAGGCACAGAATGGAGGTGTGTGAAGTCATAGAATGGAGCTGTGTGAAGTCAGAATGGAGGTGTGTGAAATCATAGAATGGAGGTGTGTCAAGTCACAGAATTGAGGTGTGTGAAATCAGAATGGAGGTGTGTGAAGTCAGAATGGAGGTGGGTGAAGTCATAGAATGGAGGTGTGTGTATTCACAATGCATTTGTGTGAACTCATAGAATGGAGGTCTGTAAAGTCACAATGTAGGTGTGTGAAGTCACAGAATGGAGATGTGTGAAGTCATAGAATGGAGGCGCGTGAAGTCAGAATGGAGGTGTGTGAAGTCATAGAATGGAGGTGTGTGAAGTCAGAATGGAGGTGTGTGAACTCATAGAATGGAGGTGTGTGAAGTCACAATGGAGGTGTGTGAAGACATAGAATGGAGGTGCGTGCAGTCACAGAATGGAGGTGTGTGAAGTCATAGAATGGATGTGTGTGAAGTCATAATGGAGGTGTGTGAAGTCACAGAATTGAGGTGTGTGAAGTCACAGAATGGAGGTGTGTGAAGTCATAGAATGGAGGTGTGTGAAGTCATAGAATGGAGGTGTGTGAAGTCATAGAATGGATGTTTGTTAAGTAAGAATGAAGGTGTGTTAAGTCATAGAATGGAGGTGTGTGAAGGCACAGAATGGAGGTGTGTGAAGTCATAGAATGGAGCTGTGTGAAGTCTGAATTGAGGTGAGTGAAGTCACAGAATGGAGGTGTGTGAACTCAGAATGGAGGTGTGTGAAGTCACAGAATGGAGGTGTGTTAAGTCACAGAACGGAGGTTTTTGAACTCAGAATGGAGGTGTGTGAAGTCACAGAATGGAGGTGTGTGAAGTCATAGAATGGAGGTGTGTAAAATCATAGAATGGAGGTGTGGGAAGTCAGAGAATGGAGCTGTGTGAAGTCAGAATGGAGGTGTGCGAAGTCACAGAATGGAGGTGTGTGAGTCATAGAATGGAGGTGTGTGAAGTCACAGAATGGTGGTGTGTGAAGTCATAGAATGGAGCTGTGTGAAGACAGATTGGAGGTGTGTGAAGTCACAGAATGGAGGTGTGTGAACTCAGAATGGAGGTGGGTGAAGTCACAGAATTGAGGTGTGTGAAGTCATAAAATTGAGGTGTGTGAAGTCATAGAATGGATGTGTGTGAAGTCATAATGGAGGTGTGTGAAGTCATAGAATGGAGGTGTGTGAAGTCAGATGGAGGTGTGTGAACTCATAGAATGTAGGTGTGTGAAGTCACAATGGAGGTGTGTGTAGTCATAGAATGGAGCTGTGTGAAGTCAGATTGGAGGCGTGTGAAGTCACAGAATGGAGGTGTCTGAACTCAGAATGGAGTTGTGTGAAGTCACAGAATGGAGGTGTGTGAAGTCATAGAATGGAGGTGTGTGAAGTCATAGAATGGAGGTGTGTGAAGTCATAGAATGGAGGCTTGTTAAGTAAGAATGAAGGTGTGTTAAGTCATAGAATGGAGGTGTGTGAAGGCACAGAATGGAGGTGTGTGAAGTCATAGAATGGAGCTGTGTGAAGTCAGAATGGAGGTGTGTGAAGTCACAGAATGGAGGTGTGTGAACTCAGAATGGATGTGTGTGAAGTCACAGAATGGAGGTGTGTTAAGTGACAGAACGGAGGTGTTTGAACTCAGAATGGAGGTGTGTGAAGTCACAGAATGGAGGTGTGTGAAGTCATAGAATGGAGGTGTGTGAAGTCATAGAATGGATGTGTGTGAAGTCATAGAATGGATGTGTGTGAAGTCATAATGGAGGTGTGTGAAGTCACAGAATGGACGTGTGTGAAGTCATAGAATAGAGCTGTCTGAAGTCAGATTGGAAGGGTGTTAAGTCACATAATGTAGGTGTGTTAAGTCACAGAACGGAGGTGTTTGAACTCAGAATGGAGGTGTGTGAAGTCACAGAATGGAGGTGTGTGAAGTCATAGAATGGAGCTGTGTGAAGTGAGATTGGAGGTGTGCGAAGTCACAGAATGGAGGTGTGTGAACTCAGAATGGAGGTGTGTGAAGTCACAGAATTTTGGTGTGTGAAGTCATAAAATGGAGGTGTGTGAAGTCATAGAATGGATGTGTGTGAAGTCATAATGGAGGTGTGTGAAGTCACAGAATTGAGATGTGTGAAGTCACAGAATGGAGGTGTGTGAAGACATAGAATGGAGGTGTGTGAAATCACAGAATGGAGGTGTGTGAAGTCAAAAATGTGGTGTGTAGAGTCACAAATGGAGGTGTGTGAACTCATAGAATGGAGGTGTGTGAAGTCAAAGAAGGGAGGTGTGTGAAGTCATCGAATGGATGTGTGTGAAGTCATGGAAAGGAGGTGTGTGAAGTCACAGAATGAAGGTGTGTGAAGTCAGAAAGGATTTGTGTGAAGTCATAGAATGGAGGTGTGTGAAGTCAGAATGGAGGTGTGTGAAGTCATAGAATGGAGGTGTGTGAAGTCAGAATGGAGGTCTGTGAACTCATAGAATGGATGTGTGTGAAGTCACAATGGAGGTGTGTGAAGTCATAGAATGGAGGTGTGTGAAGTCACAGAATGGAGGTGTGTGAAGTCATAGAATGAAGGTGTGTGAAGTCAGATTGGAGGTGTGTGAAGTCACAGAATGGAGGTGTGTGAAGTCATAGAATGGAGGTGTGTGAACTCATAGAATGGAGGTGTGTGAAGTCATAGAATGGAGCTGTGTGAAGTCTGAATTGAGGTGTGTGTAGTCACAGAATGGAGGTGTGTGAACTCAGAATGGAGGTGTGTGAAGTAACAGAATGGAGGTGTGTTAAGTCACAGAACGGAGGTTTTTGAACTCAGAATGGAGGTGTGTGAAGTCACAGAATGGAGGTGTGTGAAGTCATAGAATGGAGGTGTGTGAAATCATAGAATGGAGGTGTGGGAAGTCAGAGAATGGAGCTGTGTGAAGTCAGAATGGAGGTGTGTGAAGTCACAGAATGGAGGTGTGTGAAATCATAGAATGGAGGTGTGTGAAGTCATAGAATTTAGGTGTGTGAAGTCATAGAATGGATGTGTGTGAAGTCATAATGGAGGTGTGTGAAGTCACAGAATGGACGTGTGTGAAGTCATAGAATGGAGCTGTCTGAAGTCAGATTGGAAGTGTGTGAAGTCACATAATGGAGGTGTGTTAAGTCACAGAACGGAGGTGTTTGAAGGCAGAATGGAGGTGTGTGAAGTCACAGAATGGAGGTGTGTGAAGTCATAGAATGGAGCTGTGTGAAGTGAGATTGGAGGTGTGCGAAGTCACAGAATGGAGGTGTGTGAACTCCGAATGGAGGTGTGTGAAGTCACAGAATTGTGGTGTGTGAAGTCATAAAATGGAGGTGTGTGAAGTCATAGAATGGATGTGTGTGAAGTCATAATGGAGGTGTGTGAAGTCCCAGAATTGAGATGTGTGAAGTCACAGAATGGAGGTGTGTGAAGTCATAGAATGGAGGTGTGTGAAATCACAGAATGGAGGTGTGTGAAGTCAAAAATGTGGTGTGTAGAGTCACAAATGGAGGTGTGTGAACTCATAGAATGGAGGTGTGTGAAGTCAAAGAATGGAGGTGTGTGAAGTCATCGAATGGATGTGTGTGAAGTCATGGAAAGGAGGTGTGTGAAGTCACAGAATAGAGGTGTGTGAAGTCAGAAAGGATTTGTGTGAAGTCATAGAATGGAGGTGTGTGAAGTCAGAAAGGAGTTGTGTGAAGTCATAGAGTGGAGGTGTGTGAAGTCAGAATGGAGGTCTGTGAACTTATAGAATGGAGGTGTGTGAAGTCACAATGGAGGTGTGTGAAGTCATAGAATGGAGGTGTGTGAAGTCACAGAATGGAGGTGTGTGAAGTCATAGAATGAAGGTGTGTGAAGTCAGATTGGAGGTGTGTGAAGTCACAGAATGGAGGTGTGTGAAGTCATAGAATGGAGCTGTGTGAAGTCAGAATGGAGGTGTGTGAAATCATAGAATGGAGGTGTGTGAAGTCACAGAATTGAGGTTTGTGAAATCAGAATGGAGGTGTGTGAAGTCAGAATGGAGGTGGGTGATGTCATAGAATGGAGGTGTGTGAATTCACAATGCATTAGTGTGAACTCATAGAATGGAGGTCTGTGAAGTCACAATGTAGGTGTGTGAAGTCACAGAATGGAGGTGTGTGAAGTCACAGAATGGAGGTGTGTGAAATCACAGAGTGTTGGTGTGCGAAGTCATATAATGGAGGTGTGTGAAGTCATAGAATGGAGGTGTGTGAAGTCATAGAATGGATGTTTGTTAAGTAAGAATGAAGGTTTGTTAAGTCATAGAATGGAGGTGTGTGAAGGCACAGAATGGAGGTGTGTGAAGTCATAGAATGGAGCTGTGTGAAGTCAGAATGGAGGTGTGTGAAATCATAGAATGGAGGTGTGTGAAGTCACATAATTGAGGTGTGTGAAATCAGAATGGAGGTGTGTGAAGTCAGAATGGAGGTGGGTGAAGTCATAGAATGGAGGTGTGTGTATTCACAATGCATTTGTGTAAACTCAAAGAATGGAGGTCTGTAAAGTCACAATGTAGGTGTGTGAAGTCACAGAATGGAGGTGTGTGAAGTCATAGAATGGAGGCGCGTGAAGTCAGAATGGAGTTGTGTGAAGTCATAGAATGGAGGTGTGTGAAGTCAGAATGGAGGTGTGTGAACTCATAGAATGGAGGTGTGTGAAGTCACAATGGAGGTGTGTGAAGTCATAGAATGGAGGTGCGTGCAGTCACAGAATGGAGTTGTGTGAACTCAGAATGGAGGTGTGTGAAGTCACAGAATGGAGGTGTGTGAAGTCATAGAATGGAGGTGTGTGAAGTCATAGAATGGATGTGTGTGAAGTCATAATGGAGGTGTGTGAAGTCACAGAATTGAGGTGTGTGAAGTCACAAAATGGAGGTGTGTGAAGTCATAGAATGGATGTTTGTTAAGTAAGAATGAAGGTGTGTTAAGTCATAGAATGGAGGTGTGTGAAGGCACAGAATGGAGGTGTGTGAAGTCATAGAATGGAGCTGTGTGAAGTCTGAATTGAGGTGTGTGAAGTCACAGAATGGAGGTGTGTGAACTCAGAATGGAGGTGTGTGAAGTCACAGAATGGAGGTGTGTTAAGTCACAGAACGGAGGTGTTTGAACTCAGAATGGAGGTGTGTGAAGTCACAGAATGGAGGTGTGTGAAGTCATAGAATGGAGGTGTGTGAAATCATAGAATGGAGGTGTGGGAAGTCAGAGAATGGAGCTGTGTGAAGTCAGAATGGAGGTGTGCGAAGTCACAGAATGGAGGTGTGTGAGTCATAGAATAGAGGTGTGTGAAGTCACAGAATGGTGGTGTGTGAAGTCATAGAATGGAGCTGTGTGAAGACAGATTGGAGGTGTGTGAAGTCACAGAATGGAGGTGTGTGAACTCAGAATGGAGGTGGGTGAAGTCACAGAATTGAGGTGTGTGAAGTCATAAAATTGAGGTGTGTGAAGTCATAGAATGGATGTGTGTGAAGTCATAATGGAGGTGTGTGAAGTCATAGAATGGAAGTGTGTGAAGTCAGAATGGAGGTGTGTGAACTCATAGAATGTAGGTGTGTGAAGTCACAATGGAGGTGTGTGTAGTCATAGAATGGAGCTGTGTGAAGTCAGATTGGCGGCGTGTGAAGTCACAGAATGGAGGTGTGTGAACTCAGAATGGAGGTGTGTGAAGTCACAGAATGGAGGTGTGTGAAGTCATAGAATGGAGGTGTGTGAAGTCATAGAATGGAGGTGTGTGAAGTCATAGAATGGAGGCTTGTTAAGTAAGAATGAAGGTGTGTTAAGTCATAGAATGGAGGTGTGTGAAGGCACAGAATGGAGGTGTGTGAAGTCATAGAATGGAGCTGTGTGAAGTCAGAATGGAGGTGTGTGAAGTCAGAGAATGGAGGTGTGTGAACTCAGAATGGAGGTGTGTGAAGTCACAGAATGGAGGTGTGTTAAGTGACAGAAGGGAGGTGTTTGAACTCAGAATGGAGGTGTGTGAAGTCACAGAATGGAGGTGTGTGAAGTCATAGAATGGAGGTGTGTGAAGTCATAGAATGGAGGTGTGTGAAGTCATAGAATGGATGTGTGTGAAGTCATAATGGAGGTGTGTGAAGTCACAGAAAGGACGTGTGTGAAGTCATACAATGGAGCTGTCTGAAGTCAGATTGGAAGTGTGTGAAGTCACATAATGGAGGTGTGTTAAGTCACAAAACGGAGGTGTTTGAACTCAGAATGGAGGTGTGTGAATTCACAGAATGGAGGTGTGTGAAGTCATAGAATGGAGCTGTGTGAAGTGAGATTGGAGGTGTGCGAAGTCACAGAATGGAGGTGTGTGAACTCAGAATGGAGGTGTGTGAAGTCACAGAATTTTGGTGTGTGAAGTCATAAAATGGAGGTGTGTGAAGTCATAGAATGGATGTGTGTGAAGTCATAATGGAGTTGTGTGAAGTCACAGAATTGAGATGAGGGAAGTCATAGAATGGAGGTGTGTGAAATCACAGAATGGAGGTGTGTGAAGTCAAAAATGTGGTGTGTAGAGTCCAAATGGAGGTGTGTGAAGTCATAGAATGGATGTTTGTTAAGTAAGAATGAAGGTGTGTTAAGTCATAGAATGGAGGTGTGTGAAGTCACAGAATGGAGGTGTGTGAAGTCATAGAATGGAGCTGTGTGAAGACAGATTGGAGGTGTGTGAAGTCACAGAATGGAGGTGTGTGAACTCAGAATGGAGGTGTGTGAAGTCACAGAATTGAGGTGTGTGAAGTCATAAAATTGAGGTGTGTGAAGTCATAGAATGGATGTGTGTGAAGTCATAATGGAGGTGTGTGAAGTCATAGAATGGAGGTGTGTGAAGTCAGAATGGAGGTGTGTGAACTCATAGAATGGAGGTGTGTGAAGTCACAATGGTGGTGTGTGTAGTCATAGAATGGAGCTGTGTGAAGTCAGATTGGAGGTGTGTGAAGTCAAGGAATGGAGGTGTGTGAACTCAGAATGGAGGTGTGTGAAGTCACAGAATGGAGGTGTGTGAAGTCATAGAATGGAGGTGTGTGAAGTCATAGAATGGAGGTGTGTGAAGTCATAGAATGGATGTTTGTTAAGTAGGAATGAACGTGTGTTAAGTCATAGAATGGAGGTGTGTGAAGTCACAGAATGGAGGTGTGTGAAGTCATAGAATGGATGTTTGTTAAGTAAGAATGAAGGTTTGTTAAGTCATAGAATGGAGGTGTGTGAAGGCACAGAATGGAGGTGTGTGAAGTCATAGAATGGAGCTGTGTGAAGTCAGAATGGAGGTGTGTGAAATCATAGAATGGAGGTGTGTGAAGTCACATAATTGAGGTGTGTGAAATCAGAATGGAGGTGTGTGAAGTCAGAATGGAGGTGGGTGAAGTCATAGAATGGAGGTGTGTGTATTCACAATGCATTTGTGTAAACTCAAAGAATGGAGGTCTGTAAAGTCACAATGTAGGTGTGTGAAGTCACAGAATGGAGGTGTGTGAAGTCATAGAATGGAGGCGCGTGAAGTCAGAATGGAGTTGTGTGAAGTCATAGAATGGAGGTGTGTGAAGTCAGAATGGAGGTGTGTGAACTCATAGAATGGAGGTGTGTGAAGTCACAATGGAGGTGTGTGAAGTCATAGAATGGAGGTGCGTGCAGTCACAGAATGGAGTTGTGTGAACTCAGAATGGAGGTGTGTGAAGTCACAGAATGGAGGTGTGTGAAGTCATAGAATGGAGGTGTGTGAAGTCATAGAATGGATGTGTGTGAAGTCATAATGGAGGTGTGTGAAGTCACAGAATTGAGGTGTGTGAAGTCACAAAATGGAGGTGTGTGAAGTCATAGAATGGATGTGTGTTAAGTAAGAATGAAGGTGTGTTAAGTCATAGAATGGAGGTGTGTGAAGGCACAGAATGGAGGTGTGTGAAGTCATAGAATGGAGCTGTGTGAAGTCTGAATTGAGGTGTGTGAAGTCACAGAATGGAGGTGTGTGAACTCAGAATGGAGGTGTGTGAAGTCACAGAATGGAGGTGTGTTAAGTCACAGAACGGAGGTGTTTGAACTCAGAATGGAGGTGTGTGAAGTCACAGAATGGAGGTGTGTGAAGTCATAGAATGGAGGTGTGTGAAATCATAGAATGGAGGTGTGGGAAGTCAGAGAATGGAGCTGTGTGAAGTCAGAATGGAGGTGTGCGAAGTCACAGAATGGAGGTGTGTGAGTCATAGAATAGAGGTGTGTGAAGTCACAGAATGGTGGTGTGTGAAGTCATAGAATGGAGCTGTGTGAAGACAGATTGGAGGTGTGTGAAGTCACAGAATGGAGGTGTGTGAACTCAGAATGGAGGTGGGTGAAGTCACAGAATTGAGGTGTGTGTAGTCATAAAATTGAGGTGTGTGAAGTCATAGAATGGATGTGTGTGAAGTCATAATGGAGGTGTGTGAAGTCATAGAATGGAAGTGTGTGAAGTCAGAATGGAGGTGTGTGAACTCATAGAATGTAGGTGTGTGAAGTCACAATGGAGGTGTGTGTAGTCATAGAATGGAGCTGTGTGAAGTCAGATTGGCGGCGTGTGAAGTCACAGAATGGAGGTGTGTGAACTCAGAATGGAGGTGTGTGAAGTCACAGAATGGAGGTGTGTGAAGTCATAGAATGGAGGTGTGTGAAGTCATAGAATGGAGGTGTGTGAAGTCATAGAATGGAGGCTTGTTAAGTAAGAATGAAGGTGTGTTAAGTCATAGAATGGAGGTGTGTGAAGGCACAGAATGGAGGTGTGTGAAGTCATAGAATGGAGCTGTGTGAAGTCAGAATGGAGGTGTGTGAAGTCAGAGAATGGAGGTGTGTGAACTCAGAATGGAGGTGTGTGAAGTCACAGAATGGAGGTGTGTTAAGTGACAGAAGGGAGGTGTTTGAACTCAGAATGGAGGTGTGTGAAGTCACAGAATGGAGGTGTGTGAAGTCATAGAATGGAGGTGTGTGAAGTCATAGAATGGAGGTGTGTGAAGTCATAGAATGGATGTGTGTGAAGTCATAATGGAGGTGTGTGAAGTCACAGAAAGGACGTGTGTGAAGTCATACAATGGAGCTGTCTGAAGTCAGATTGGAAGTGTGTGAAGTCACATAATGGAGGTGTGTTAAGTCACAAAACGGAGGTGTTTGAACTCAGAATGGAGGTGTGTGAATTCACAGAATGGAGGTGTGTGAAGTCATAGAATGGAGCTGTGTGAAGTGAGATTGGAGGTGTGCGAAGTCACAGAATGGAGGTGTGTGAACTCAGAATGGAGGTGTGTGAAGTCACAGAATTTTGGTGTGTGAAGTCATAAAATGGAGGTGTGTGAAGTCATAGAATGGATGTGTGTGAAGTCATAATGGAGTTGTGTGAAGTCACAGAATTGAGATGAGGGAAGTCATAGAATGGAGGTGTGTGAAATCACAGAATGGAGGTGTGTGAAGTCAAAAATGTGGTGTGTAGAGTCCAAATGGAGGTGTGTGAAGTCATAGAATGGAGGTGTGTGAAGTCAAAGAAGGGAGGTGTGTGAAGTCATCGAATGGATGTGTGTGAAGTCATGGAAAGGAGGTGTGTGAAGTCACAGAATGAAGGTGTGTGAAGTCAGAAAGGATTTGTGTGAAGTCATAGAATGGAGGTGTGTGAAGTCAGAATGGAGGTGTGTGAAGTCATAGAATGGAGGTGTGTGAAGTCAGAATGGAGGTCTGTGAACTCATAGAATGGAGGTGTGTGAAGTCACAATGGAGGTGTGTGAAGTCATAGAATGGAGGTGTGTGAAGTCACAGAATGGAGGTGTGTGAAGTCATAGAATGAAGGTGTGTGAAGTCAGATTGGAGGTGTGTGAAGTCACAGAATGGAGGTGTGTGAAGTCATAGAATGGAGGTGTGTGAAGTCACAGAATGGAGGTGTGTGAAGTCATAGAATGGAGGTGTGTGAAGTCATAGAATGGAGGTGTGTGAAGTCATAGAATGGAGCTGTGTGAAGTCTGAATTGAGGTGTGTGTAGTCACAGAATGGAGGTGTGTGAAGTCAGAATGGAGGTGTGTGAAGTCACAGAATGGAGGTGTGTTAAGTCACAGAACGGAGGTTTTTGAACTCAGAATGGAGGTGTGTGAAGTCACAGAATGGAGGTGTGTGAAGTCATAGAATGGATGTGTGTGAAGTCATAATGGAGGTGTGTGAAGTCACAGAATTGAGATGTGTGAAGTCATAGAATGGAGGTGTGTGAAATCACAGAATGGAGGTGTGTGAAGTCAAAAATGTGGTGTGTAGAGTCACAAATGGAGGTGTGTGAACTCATAGAATGGAGGTGTGTGAAGTCAAAGAAGGGAGGTGTGTGAAGTGATCGAATGGATGTGTGTGAAGTCATGGAAAGGAGGTGTGTGAAGTCACAGAATGAAGGTGTGTGAACTCAGAAAGGATTTGTGTGAAGTCATAGAATGGAGGTGTGTGAAGTCAGAATGGAGGTGTGTGAAGTCATAGAATGGAGGTGTGTGAAGTCAGAATGGAGGTCTGTGAACTCATAGAATGGAGGTGTGTGAAGTCACAATGGAGGTGTGTGAAGTCATAGAATGGAGGTGTGTGAAGTCACAGAATGGAGGTGTGTGAAGTCATAGAATGAAGGTGTGTGAAGTCAGATTGGAGGTGTGTGAAGTCACAGAATGGAGGTGTATGAAGTCATAGAATGGAGGTGTGTGAAGTCACAGAATGGAGGTGTGTGAAGTCATAGAATGGAGGTGTGTGAAGTCATAGAATGGAGGTGTGTGAAGTCATAGAATGGAGCTGTGTGAAGTCTGAATTGAGGTGTGTGTAGTCACAGAATGGAGGTGTGTGAACTCAGAATGGAGGTGTGTGAAGTCACAGAATGGAGGTGTGTTAAGTCACAGAACGGAGGTTTTTGAACTCAGAATGGAGGTGTGTGAAGTCACAGAATGGAGGTGTGTGAAGTCATAGAATGGAGCTGTGTGAAGTGAGATTGGAGGTGTGCGAAGTCACAGAATGGAGGTGTGTGAACTCCGAATGGAGGTGTGTGAAGTCACAGAATTGTAGTGTGTGAAGTCATAAAATGGAGGTGTGTGAAGTCATAGAATGGATGTGTGTGAAGTCATAATGGAGGTGTGTGAAGTCCCAGAATTGAGATGTGTGAAGTCACAGAATGGAGGTGTGTGAAGTCATAGAATGTAGGTGTGTGAAATCACAGAATGGAGGTGTGTGAAGTCAAAAATATGGTGTGTAGAGTCACAAATAGAGGTGTGTGAACTCATAGAATGGAGGTGTGTGAAGTCAAAGAATGGAGGTGTGTGAAGTCATCGAATGGATGTGTGTGAAGTCATGGAAAGGAGGTGTGTGAAGTCACAGAATGTAGGTGTGTGAATTCAGAAAGGATTTGTGTGAAGTCATAGAATGGAGGTGTGTGAAGTCAGAATGGAGGTGTGTGAAGTCATAGAATGGAGGTGTGTGAAGTCAGAATGGAGGTCTGTGAACTCATAGAATGGAGGTGTGTGAAGTCACAATGGAGGTGTGTGAAGTCATAAAATGGAGGTGTGTGAAGTCACAGAATGGAGGTGTGTGAAGTCATAGAATGAAGGTGTGTGAAGTCAGATTGGAGGTGTGTGAAGTCACAGAATGGAGGTGTGTGAAATCATAGAATGGAGGTGTGTGAAGTCATAGAATGGAGGTGTGTGAAGTCATAGAATGGATGTGTGTGAAGTCATAATGGAGGTGTGTGAAGTCACAGAATGGACGTGTGTGAAGTCATAGAATGGAGCTGTCTGAAGTCAGATTGGAAGTGTGTGAAGTCACATAATGGAGGTGTGTTAAGTCACAGAACGGAGGTGTTTGAACTCAGAATGGAGGTGTGTGAAGTCACAGAATGGAGGTGTGTGAAGTCATAGAATGGAGCTGTGTGAAGTGAGATTGGAGGTGTGCGAAGTCACAGAATGGAGGTGTGTGAACTCCGAATGGAGGTATGTGAAGTCACAGAATTGTGGTGTGTGAAGTCATAAAATGGAGGTGTGTGAAGTCACAGAATGGATGTGTGTGAAGTCATAATGGAGGTGTGTGAAGTCCCAGAATTGAGATGTGTGAAGTCACAGAATGGAGGTGTGTGAAGTCATAGAATGGAGGTGTGTGAAATCACAGAATGGAGGTGTGTGAAGTCAAAAATGTGGTGTGTAGAGTCACAAATGGAGGTGTGTGAACTCATAGAATGGAGGTGTGTGAAGTCACAGAATGGAGGTGTGTGAAGTCATAGAATGAAGGTGTGTGAAGTCAGATTGGAGGTTTGTGAAGTCACAGAATGGAGGTGTGTGAAGTCATAGAATGGAGGTGTGTGAAGTCACAGAATGGAGGTGTGTGAAGTCACAGAATGGAGGTGTGTGAAGTCATAGAATGGAGGTGTGTGAAGTCATAGAATGGAGCTGTGTGAAGTCTGAATTGAGGTGTGTGTAGTCACAGAATGGAGGTGTGTGAACTCAGAATGGAGGTGTGTGAAGTCACAGAATGGAGGTGTGTTAAGTCACAGAACGGAGGTTTTTGAACTCAGAATGGAGGTGTGTGAAGTCACAGAATGGAGGTGTGTGAAGTCATAGAATGGAGGTGTGTGAAATCATAGAATGGAGGTGTGGGAAGTCAGAGAATGGAGCTGTGTGAATTCAGAATGGAGGTGTGCGAAGTCACAGAATGGAGGTGTGTGAGTCATAGAATGGAGGTGTGTGAAGTCACAGAATGGTGGTGTGTGAAGTCATAGAATGGAGCTGTGTGAAGACAGATTGGAGGTGTGTGAAGTCACAGAATGGAGGTGTGTGAACTCAGAATGGAGGTGGGTGAAGTCACAGAATTGAGGTGTGTGAAGTCATAAAATTGAGGTGTGTGAAGTCAAAGAATGGATGTGTGTGAAGTCATAATTGAGGTGTGTGAAGTCATAGAATGGAGGTGTGTGAAGTCAGAATGGAGGTGTGTGAACTCATAGAATGGAGGTGTGTGAAGTCACAATGGAGGTGTGTGTAGTCATAGAATGGAGCTGTGTGAAGTCAGATTGGAGGTGTGTGAAGTCACTGAATGGAGGTGTGTGAACTCAGAATGGAGGTGTGTGAAGTCACAGAATGGAGGTGGGTGAAGTCATAGAATGGAGGTGTGTGAAGTCATAGAATGGACGTGTGTGAAGTCATAGAATGGAGGTTTGTTAAGAAAGAATGAATGTGTGTTAAGTCATAGAATGGAGGTGTGTGAAGGCACAGAATGGAGGTGTGTGAAGTCATAGAATGGAGCTGTGTGAAGTCAGAATGGAGGTGTGTGAAGTCACAGAATGGAGGTGTGTGAACTCAGAATGGAGGTGTGTGAAGTCACAGAATGGAGGTGTGTTAAGTGACAGAACGGAGGTGTTTGAACTCAGAATGGAGGTGTGTGAAGTCACAGAATGGAGGTGTGTGAAGTCATAGAATGGAGGTGTGTGAAGTCATAATGGAGGTGTGTGAAGTCACAGAATGGACGTGTGTGAAGTCATAGAATAGAGCTGTCTGAAGTCAGATTGGAAGTGTGTTAAGTCACATAATGGAGGTGTGTTAAGTCACAGAACGGAGGTGTTTGAACTCAGAATGGAGGTGTGTGAAGTCACAGAATGGAGGTGTGTGAAGTCATAGAATGGAGCTGTGTGAAGTGAGATTGGAGGTGTGCGAAGTCACAGAATGTAGGTGTGTGAACTCAGAATGGAGGTGTGTGAAGTCACAGAATTTTGGTGTGTGAAGTCATAAAATGGAGGTGTGTGAAGTCATAGAATGGATGTGTGTGAAGTCATAATGGAGGTGTGTGAAGTCACAGAATTGAGATGTGTGAAGTCACAGAATGGAGGTGTGTGAAGACATAGAATGGAGGTGTGTGAAATCACAGAATGGAGGTGTGTGATATCAAAAATGTGGTGTGTAGAGTCACAAATGGAGGTGTGTGAACTCATAGAATGGAGGTGTGTGAAGTCAAAGAAGGGAGGTGTGTGAAGTCATCGAATGGATGTGTGTGAAGTCATGGAAAGGAGGTGTGTGAAGTCACAGAATGAAGGTGTGTGAAGTCAGAAAGGATTTGTGTGAAGACATAGAATGGAGGTGTGTGAAGTCAGAATGGAGGTGTGTGAAGTCATAGAATGGAGGTGTGTGAAGTCAGAATGGAGGTGTGTGAAGTCATAGAATGGAGGTGTGTGAAGTCAGAATGGAGGTCTGTGAACTCATAGAATGGAGGTGTGTGAAGTCACAATGGAGGTGTGTGAAGTCATAGAATGGAGGTGTGTGAAGTCACAGAATGGAGGTGTGTGAAGTCATAGAATGAAGGTGTGTGAAGTCAGATTGGAGGTGTGTGAAGTCACAGAATGGAGATGTATGAAGTCATAGAATGGAGGTGTGTGAAGTCACAGAATGGAGGTGTGTGAAGTCATAGAATGGAGGTGTGTGAAGTCATAGAATGGAGGTGTGTGAAGTCATAGAATGGAGCTGTGTGAAGTCTGAATTGAGGTGTGTGTAGTCACAGAATGGAGGTGTGTGAACTCAGAATGGAGGTGTGTGAAGTCACAGAATGGAGGTGTGTTAAGTCACAGAACGGAGGTTTTTGAACTCAGAATGGAGGTGTGTGAAGTCACAGAATGGAGGTGTGTGAAGTCATAGAATGGAGCTGTGTGAAGTGAGATTGGAGGTGTGCGAAGTCACAGAATGGAGGTGTGTGAACTCCGAATGGAGGTGTGTGAAGTCACAGAATTGTAGTGTGTGAAGTCATAAAATGGAGGTGTGTGAAGTCATAGAATGGATGTGTGTGAAGTCATAA
The DNA here is from genome assembly GCA_024803745.1 of Megascapheus bottae. NCBI lineage: Eukaryota > Metazoa > Chordata > Mammalia > Rodentia > Geomyidae > Megascapheus > Megascapheus bottae. The sequence goes on from JANJXV010000422.1 coordinate 691,228, forward strand.
TGGAGGTGTGTGAAGTCCCAGAATTGAGATGTGTGAAGTCACAGAATGGAGGTGTGTGAAGTCATAGAATGTAGGTGTGTGAAATCACAGAATGGAGGTGTGTGAAGTCAAAAATGTGGTGTGTAGAGTCACAAATAGAGGTGTGTGAACTCATAGAATGGAGGTGTGTGAAGTCAAAGAATGGAGGTGTGTGAAGTCATCGAATGGATGTGTGTGAAGTCATGGAAAGGAGGTGTGTGAAGTCACAGAATGTAGGTGTGTGAAGTCAGAAAGGATTTCTGTGAAGTCATAGAATGGAGGTGTGTGAAGTCAGAATGGAGGTGTGTGAAGTCATAGAATGGAGGTGTGTGAAGTCAGAATGGAGGTCTGTGAACTCATAGAATGGAGGTGTGTGAAGTCACAATGGAGGTGTGTGAAGTCATAGAATGGAGGTGTGTGAAGTCACAGAATGGAGGTGTGTGAAGTCATAGAATGAAGGTGTGTGAAGTCAGATTGGAGGTGTGTGAAGTCACAGAATGGAGGTGTGTGAAATCATAGAATGGAGGTGTGTGAAGTCATAGAATGGAGGTGTGTGAAGTCATAGAATGGATGTGTGTGAAGTCATAATGGAGGTGTGTGAAGTCACAGAATGGACGTGTGTGAAGTCATAGAATGGAGCTGTCTGAAGTCAGATTGGAAGTGTGTGAAGTCACATAATGGAGGTGTGTTAAGTCACAGAACAGAGGTGTTTGAACTCAGAATGGAGGTGTGTGAAGTCACAGAATGGAGGTGTGTGAAGTCATAGAATGGAGCTGTGTGAAGTGAGATTGGAGGTGTGCGAAGTCACAGAATGGAGGTGTGTGAACTCCGAATGGAGGTGTGTGAAGTCACAGAATTGTGGTGTGTGAAGTCATAAAATGGAGGTGTGTGAAGTCACAGAATGGATGTGTGTGAAGTCATAATGGAGGTGTGTGAAGTCCCAGAATTGAGATGTGTGAAGTCACAGAATGGAGGTGTGTGAAGTCATAGAATGGAGGTGTGTGAAATCACAGAATGGAGGTGTGTGAAGTCAAAAATGTGGTGTGTAGAGTCACAAATGGAGGTGTGTGAACTCATAGAATGGAGGTGTGTGAAGTCACAGAATGGAGGTGTGTGAAGTCATAGAATGAAGGTGTGTGAAGTCAGATTGGAGGTTTGTGAAGCCACAGAATGGAGGTGTGTGAAGTCATAGAATGGAGGTGTGTGAAGTCACAGAATGGAGGTGTGTGAAGTCACAGAATGGAGGTGTGTGAAGTCATAGAATGGAGGTGTGTGAAGTCATAGAATGGAGCTGTGTGAAGTCTGAATTGAGGTGTGTGTAGTCACAGAATGGAGGTGTGTGAACTCAGAATGGAGGTGTGTGAAGTCACAGAATGGAGGTGTGTTAAGTCACAGAACGGAGGTTTTTGAACTCAGAATGGAGGTGTGTGAAGTCACAGAATGGAGGTGTGTGAAGTCATAGAATGGAGGTGTGGGAAGTCAGAGAATGGAGCTGTGTGAATTCAGAATGTAGGTGTGCGAAGTCACAGAATGGAGGTGTGTGAGTCATAGAATGGAGGTGTGTGAAGTCACAGAATGGTGGTGTGTGAAGTCATAGAATGGAGCTGTGTGAAGACAGATTGGAGGTGTGTGAAGTCACAGAATGGAGGTGTGTGAACTCAGAATGGAGGTTGGTGAAGTCACAGAATTGAGGTGTGTGAAGTCATAAAATTGAGGTGTGTGAAGTCAAAGAATGGATGTGTGTGAAGTCATAATTGAGGTGTGTGAAGTCATAGAATGGAGGTGTGTGAAGTCAGAATGGAGGTGTGTGAACTCATGGAATGGAGGTGTGTGAAGTCACAATGGAGGTGTGTGTAGTCATAGAATGGAGCTGTGTGAAGTCAGATTGGAGGTGTGTGAAGTCACTGAATGGAGGTGTGTGAACTCAGAATGGAGGTGTGTGAAGTCACAGAATGGAGGTGGGTGAAGTCATAGAATGGAGGTGTGTGAAGTCATAGAATGGACGTGTGTGAAGTCATAGAATGGAGGTTTGTTAAGAAAGAATGAAGGTGTGTTAAGTCATAGAATGGAGGTGTGTGAAGGCACAGAATGGAGGTGTGTGAAGTCATAGAATGGAGCTGTGTGAAGTCAGAATGGAGGTGTGTGAAGTCACAGAATGGAGGTGTGTGAACTCAGAATGGAGGTGTGTGAAGTCACAGAATGGAGGTGTGTTAAGTGACAGAACGGAGGTGTTTGAACTCAGAATGGAGGTGTGTGAAGTCACAGAATGGAGGTGTGTGAAGTCATAGAATGGAGGTGTGTGAAGTCATAGAATGGATGTGTGTGAAGTCATAGAATGGATGTGTGTGAAGTCATAATGGAGGTGTGTGAAGTCACAGAATGGACGTGTGTGAAGTCATAGAATAGAGCTGTCTGAAGTCAGATTGGAAGTGTGTTAAGTCACATAATGGAGGTGTGTTAAGTCACAGAACGGAGGTGTTTGAACTCAGAATGGAGGTGTGTGAAGTCACAGAATGGAGGTGTGTGAAGTCATAGAATGGAGCTGTGTGAAGTGAGATTGGAGGTGTGCGAAGTCACAGAATGGAGGTGTGTGAACTCAGAATGGAGGTGTGTGAAGTCACAGAATTTTGGTGTGTGAAGTCATAAAATGGAGGTGTGTGAAGTCATAGAATGGATGTGTGTGAAGTCATAATGGAGGTGTGTGAAGTCACAGAATTGAGATGTGTGAAGTCACAGAATGGAGGTGTGTGAAGACATAGAATGGAGGTGTGTGAAATCACAGAATGGAGGTGTGTGAAGTCAAAAATGTGGTGTGTAGAGTCACAAATGGAGGTGTGTGAACTCATAGAATGGAGGTGTGTGAAGTCAAAGAAGGGAGGTGTGTGAAGTCATCGAATGGATGTGTGTGAAGTCATGGAAAGGAGGTGTGTGAAGTCACAGAATGAAGGTGTGTGAAGTCAGAAAGGATTTGTGTGAAGTCATAGAATGGAGGTGTGTGAAGTCAGAATGGAGGTGTGTGAAGTCATAGAATGGAGGTGTGTGAAGTCAGAATGGAGGTCTGTGAACTCATAGAATGGATGTGTGTGAAGTCACAATGGAGGTGTGTGAAGTCATAGAATGGAGGTGTGTGAAGTCACAGAATGGAGGTGTGTGAAGTCATAGAATGAAGGTGTGTGAAGTCAGATTGGAGGTGTGTGAAGTCACAGAATGGAGGTGTGTGAAGTCATAGAATGGAGGTGTGTGAACTCATAGAATGGAGGTGTGTGAAGTCATAGAATGGAGCTGTGTGAAGTCTGAATTGAGGTGTGTGTAGTCACAGAATGGAGGTGTGTGAACTCAGAATGGAGGTGTGTGAAGTCACAGAATGGAGGTGTGTTAAGTCACAGAACGGAGGTTTTTGAACTCAGAATGGAGGTGTGTGAAGTCACAGAATGGAGGTGTGTGAAGTCATAGAATGGAGGTGTGTGAAATCATAGAATGGAGGTGTGGGAAGTCAGAGAATGGAGCTGTGTGAAGTCAGAATGGAGGTGTGTGAAGTCACAGAATGGAGGTGTGTGAAATCATAGAATGGAGGTGTGTGAAGTCATAGAATTGAGGTGTGTGAAGTCATAGAATGGATGTGTGTGAAGTCATAATGGAGGTGTGTGAAGTCACAGAATGGACGTGTGTGAAGTCATAGAATGGAGCTGTCTGAAGTCAGATTGGAAGTGTGTGAAGTCACATAATGGAGGTGTGTTAAGTCACAGAACGGAGGTGTTTGAACGCAGAATGGAGGTGTGTGAAGTCACAGAATGGAGGTGTGTGAAGTCATAGAATGGAGCTGTGTGAAGTGAGATTGGAGGTGTGCGAAGTCACAGAATGGAGGTGTGTGAACTCCGAATGGAGGTGTGTGAAGTCACAGAATTGTGGTGTGTGAAGTCATAAAATGGAGGTGTGTGAAGTCATAGAATGGATGTGTGTGAAGTCATAATGGAGGTGTGTGAAGTCCCAGAATTGAGATGTGTGAAGTCACAGAATGGAGGTGTGTGAAGTCATAGAATGGAGGTGTGTGAAATCACAGAATGGAGGTGTGTGAAGTCAAAAATGTGGTGTGTAGAGTCACAAATGGAGGTGTGTGAACTCATAGAATGGAGGTGTGTGAAGTCAAAGAATGGAGGTGTGTGAAGTCATCGAATGGATGTGTGTGAATTCATGGAAAGGAGGTGTGTGAAGTCACAGAATGAAGGTGTGTGAAGTCAGAAAGGATTTGTGTGAAGTCATAGAATGGAGGTGTGTGAAGTCAGAATGGAGGTGTGTGAAGTCATAGAATGGAGGTGTGTGAAGTCAGAATGGAGGTCTGTGAACTCATAGAATGGATGTGTGTGAAGTCACAATGGAGGTGTGTGAAGTCATAGAATGGAGGTGTGTGAAGTCACAGAATGGAGGTGTGTGAAGTCATAGAATGAAGGTGTGTGAAGTCAGATTGGAGGTGTGTGAAGTCACAGAATGGAGGTGTGTGAAGTCATAGAATGGAGGTGTGTGAACTCATAGAATGGAGGTGTGTGAAGTCATAGAATGGAGCTGTGTGAAGTCTGAATTGAGGTGTGTGTAGTCACAGAATGGAGGTGTGTGAACTCAGAATGGAGGTGTGTGAAGTCACAGAATGGAGGTGTGTTAAGTCACAGAACGGAGGTTTTTGAACTCAGAATGGAGGTGTGTGAAGTCACAGAATGGAGGTGTGTGAAGTCATAGAATGGAGGTGTGTGAAATCATAGAATGGAGGTGTGGGAAGTCAGAGAATGGAGCTGTGTGAAGTCAGAATGGAGGTGTGTGAAGTCACAGAATGGAGGTGTGTGAAATCATAGAATGGAGGTGTGTGAAGTCATATAATTGAGGTGTGTGAAGTCATAGAATGGATGTGTGTGAAGTCATAATGGAGGTGTGTGAAGTCACAGAATGGACGTGTGTGAAGTCATAGAATGGAGCTGTCTGAAGTCAGATTGGAAGTGTGTGAAGTCACATAATGGAGGTGTGTTAAGTCACAGAACGGAGGTGTTTGAACGCAGAATGGAGGTGTGTGAAGTCACAGAATGGAGGTGTGTGAAGTCATAGAATGGAGCTGTGTGAAGTGAGATTGGAGGTGTGCGAAGTCACAGAATGGAGGTGTGTGAACTCCGAATGGAGGTGTGTGAAGTCACAGAATTGTGGTGTGTGAAGTCATAAAATGGAGGTGTGTGAAGTCATAGAATGGATGTGTGTGAAGTCATAATGGAGGTGTGTGAAGTCCCAGAATTGAGATGTGTGAAGTCACAGAATGGAGGTGTGTGAAGTCATAGAATGGAGGTGTGTGAAATCACAGAATGGAGGTGTGTGAAGTCAAAAATGTGGTGTGTAGAGTCACAAATGGAGGTGTGTGAACTCATAGAATGGAGGTGTGTGAAGTCAAAGAATGGAGGTGTGTGAAGTCATCGAATGGATGTGTGTGAAGTCATGGAAAGGAGGTGTGTGAAGTCACAGAATAGAGGTGTGTGAAGTCAGAAAGGATTTGTGTGAAGTCAAAGAATGGAGGTGTGTGAAGTCAGAATGGAGGTCTGTGAACTCATAGAATGGAGGTGTGTGAAGTCACAATGGAGGTGTGTGAACTCATAGAATGGAGTTGTGTGAATTCACAGAATGGAGGTGTGTGAAGTCATAGAATGAAGGTGTGTGAAGTCAGATTGGAGGTGTGTGAAGTCACAGAATGGAGGTGTGTGAAGTCATAGAATGGAGCTGTGTGAAGTCAGAATGGAGGTGTGTGAAATCATAGAGTGGAGGTGTGTGAAGTCACAGAATTGAGGTTTGTGAAATCAGAATGGAGGTGTGTGAAGTCAGAATGGAGGTGGGTGATGTCATAGAATGGAGGTGTGTGAATTCACAATGCATTAGTGTGAACTCATAGAATGGAGGTCTGTGAAGTCACAATGTAGGTGTGTGAAGTCACAGAATGGAGGTGTGTGAAGTCACAGAATGGAGGTGTGTGAAATCACAGAGTGTTGGTGTGCGAAGTCATATAATGGAGGTGTGTGAAGTCATAGAATGGAGGTGTGTGAAGTCATAGAATGGATGTTTGTTAAGTAAGAATGAAGGTTTGTTAAGTCATAGAATGGAGGTGTGTGAAGGCACAGAATGGAGGTGTGTGAAGTCATAGAATGGAGCTGTGTGAAGTCAGAATGGAGGTGTGTGAAATCATAGAATGGAGGTGTGTGAAGTCACAGAATTGAGGTGTGTGAAATCAGAATGGAGGTGTGTGAAGTCAGAATGGAGGTGGGTGAAGTCATAGAATGGAGGTGTGTGTATTCACAATGCATTTGTGTAAACTCAAAGAATGGAGGTCTGTAAAGTCACAATGTAGGTGTGTGAAGTCACAGAATGGAGGTGTGTGAAGTCATAGAATGGAGGCGCATGAAGTCAGAATGGAGGTGTGTGAAGTCATAGAATGGAGGTGTGTGAAGTCAGAATGGAGGTGTGTGAACTCATAGAATGGAGGTGTGTGAAGTCACAATGGAGGTGTGTGAAGTCATAGAATGGAGGTGCGTGCAGTCACAGAATGGAGTTGTGTGAACTCAGAATGGAGGTGTGTGAAGTCACAGAATGGAGGTGTGTGAAGTCATAGAATGGAGGTGTGTGAAGTCATAGAATGGATGTGTGTGAAGTCATAATGGAGGTGTGTGAAGTCACAGAATTGAGGTGTGTGAAGTCACAAAATGGAGGTGTGTGAAGTCATAGAATGGATGTTTGTTAAGTAAGAATGAAGGTGTGTTAAGTCATAGAATGGAGGTGTGTGAAGGCACAGAATGGAGGTGTGTGAAGTCATAGAATGGAGCTGTGTGAAGTCTGAATTGAGGTGTGTGAAGTCACAGAATGGAGGTGTGTGAACTCAGAATGGAGGTGTGTGAAGTCACAGAATGGAGGTGTGTTAAGTCACAGAACGGAGGTGTTTGAACTCAGAATGGAGGTGTGTGAAGTCACAGAATGGAGGTGTGTGAAGTCATAGAATGGAGGTGTGTGAAATCATAGAATGGAGGTGTGGGAAGTCAGAGAATGGAGCTGTGTGAAGTCAGAATGGAGGTGTGCGAAGTCACAGAATGGAGGTGTGTGAGTCATAGAATAGAGGTGTGTGAAGTCACAGAATGGTGGTGTGTGAAGTCATAGAATGGAGCTGTGTGAAGACAGATTGGAGGTGTGTGAAGTCACAGAATGGAGGTGTGTGAACTCAGAATGGAGGTGGGTGAAGTCACAGAATTGAGGTGTGTGAAGTCATAAAATTGAGGTGTGTGAAGTCATAGAATGGATGTGTGTGAACTCAGAATGGAGGTGTGTGAAGTCACAGAATTTTGGTGTGTGAAGTCATAAAATGGAGGTGTGTGAAGTCATAGAATGGATGTGTGTGAAGTCATAATGGAGTTGTGTGAAGTCACAGAATTGAGATGTGGGAAGTCATAGAATGGAGGTGTGTGAAATCACAGAATGGAGGTGTGTGAAGTCAAAAATGTGGTGTGTAGAGTCACAAATGGAGGTGTGTGAAGTCATAGAATGGAGGTGTGTGAAGTCAAAGAAGGGAGGTGTGTGAAGTCATCGAATGGATGTGTGTGAAGTCATGGAAAGGAGGTGTGTGAAGTCACAGAATGAAGGTGTGTGAAGTCAGAAAGGATTTGTGTGAAGTCATAGAATGGAGGTGTGTGAAGTCAGAATGGAGGTGTGTGAAGTCATAGAATGGAGGTGTGTGAAGTCAGAATGGAGGTCTGTGAACTCATAGAATGGAGGTGTGTGAAGTCACAATGGAGGTGTGTGAAGTCATAGAATGGAGGTGTGTGAAGTCACAGAATGGAGGTGTGTGAAGTCATAGAATGAAGGTGTGTGAAGTCAGATTGGAGGTGTGTGAAGTCACAGAATGGAGGTGTGTGAAGTCATAGAATGGAGGTGTGTGAAGTCACTGAATGGAGGTGTGTGAAGTCATAGAATGGAGGTGTGTGAAGTCATAGAATGGAGGTGTGTGAAGTCATAGAATGGAGCTGTGTGAAGTCTGAATTGAGGTGTGTGTAGTCACAGAATGGAGGTGTGTGAACTCAGAATGGAGGTGTGTGAAGTCTCAGAATGGAGGTGTGTTAAGTCACAGAACGGAGGTTTTTGAACTCAGAATGGAGGTGTGTGAAGTCACAGAATGGAGGTGTGTGAAGTCATAGAATGGATGTGTGTGAAGTCATAATGGAGGTGTGTGAAGTCACAGAATTGAGATGTGTGAAGTCATAGAATGGAGGTGTGTGAAATCACAGAATGGAGGTGTGTGAAGTCAAAAATGTGGTGTGTAGAGTCACAAATGGAGGTGTGTGAACTCATAGAATGGAGGTGTGTGAAGTCAAAGAAGGGAGGTGTGTGAAGTCATCGAATGGATGTGTGTGAAGTCATGGAAAGGAGGTGTGTGAAGTCACAGAATGAAGGTGTGTGAACTCAGAAAGGATTTGTGTGAAGTCATAGAATGGAGGTGTGTGAAGTCAGAATGGAGGTGTGTGAAGTCATAGAATGGAGGTGTGTGAAGTCAGAATGGAGGTCTGTGAACTCATAGAATGGAGGTGTGTGAAGTCACAATGGAGGTGTGTGAAGTCATAGAATGGAAGTGTGTGAAGTCACAGAATGGAGGTGTGTGAAGTCATAGAATGAAGGTGTGTGAAGTCAGATTGGAGGTGTGTGAAGTCACAGAATGGAGGTGTATGAAGTCATAGAATGGAGGTGTGTGAAGTCACAGAATGGAGGTGTGTGAAGTCATAGAATGGAGGTGTGTGAAGTCATAGAATGGAGGTGTGTGAAGTCATAGAATGGAGCTGTGTGAAGTCTGAATTGAGGTGTGTGTAGTCACAGAATGGAGGTGTGTGAACTCAGAATGGAGGTGTGTGAAGTCACAGAATGGAGGTGTGTTAAGTCACAGAACGGAGGTTTTTGAACTCAGAATGGAGGTGTGTGAAGTCACAGAATGGAGGTGTGTGAAGTCATAGAATGGAGGTGTGTGAAATCATAGAATTGAGGTGTGGGAAGACAGAGAATGGAGCTGTGTGAAGTCAGAATGGAGGTGTGTGAAGTCACAGAATGGAGGTGTGTGAAATCATAGAATGGAGGTGTGTGAAGTCATAGAATTGAGGTGTGTGAAGTCACAGAATGGATGTGTGTGAAGTCATAATGGAGGTGTGTGAAGTCACAGAATGGACGTGTGTGAAGTCATAGAATGGAGCTGTCTGAAGTCAGATCGGAAGTGTGTGAAGTCACAAAATGTAGGTGTGTTAAGTCACAGAACGGAGGTGTTTGAACTCAGAATGGAGGTGTGTGAAGTCACAGAATGGAGGTGTGTGAAGTCATAGAATGGAGCTGTGTGAAGTGAGATTGGAGGTGTGCGAAGTCACAGAATGGAGGTGTGTGAACTCCGAATGGAGGTGTGTGAAGTCACAGAATTGTAGTGTGTGAAGTCACAGAATGGAGGTGTGTGAAGTCATAGAATGGATGTGTGTGAAGTCATAATGGAGGTGTGTGAAGTCCCAGAATTGAGATGTGTGAAGTCACAGAATGGAGGTGTGTGAAGTCATAGAATGTAGGTGTGTGAAATCACAGAATGGAGGTGTGTGAAGTCAAAAATGTGGTGTGTAGAGTCACAAATGGAGGTGTGTGAACTCATAGAATGGAGGTGTGTGAAGTCAAAGAATGGAGGTGTGTGAAGTCATCGAATGGATGTGTGTGAAGTCATGGAAAGGAGGTGTGTGAAGTCACAGAATGGAGGTGTGTGAAGTCAGAAAGGATTTGTGTGAAGTCATAGAATGGAGGTGTGTGAAGTCAGAATGGAGGTGTGTGAAGTCATAGAATGGAGGTGTGTGAAGTCAGAATGGAGGTCTGTGAACTCATAGAATGGAGGTGTGTGAAGTCACAATGGAGGTGTGTGAAGTCATAGAATGGAGGTGTGTGAAGTCACAGAATGGAGGTGTGTGAAGTCATAGAATGAAGGTGTGTGAAGTCAGATTGGAGGTGTGTGAAGTCACAGAATGAAGGTGTGTGAAATCATAGAATGGAGGTGTGTGAAGTCATAGAATGGAGGTGTGTGAAGTCATAGAATGGATGTGTGTGAAGTCATAATGGAGGTGTGTGAAGTCACAGAATGGACGTGTGTGAAGTCATAGAATGGAGCTGTCTGAAGTCAGATTGGAAGTGTGTGAAGTCACATAATGGAGGTGTGTTAAGTCACAGAACGGAGGTGTTTGAACTCAGAATGGAGGTGTGTGAAGTCACAGAATGGAGGTGTGTGAAGTCATAGAATGGAGCTGTGTGAAGTGAGATTGGAGGTGTGCGAAGTCACAGAATGGAGGTGTGTGAACTCCGAATGGAGGTGTGTGAAGTCACAGAATTGTGGTGTGTGAAGTCATAAAATGGAGGTGTGTGAAGTCACAGAATGGATGTGTGTGAAGTCATAATGGAGGTGTGTGAAGTCCCAGAATTGAGATGTGTGAAGTCACAGAATGGAGGTGTGTGAAGTCATAGAATGGAGGTGTGTGAAATCACAGAATGGAGGTGTGTGAAGTCAAAAATGTGGTGTGTAGAGTCACAAATGGAGGTGTGTGAACTCATAGAATGGAGGTGTGTGAAGTCAAAGAATGGAGGTGTGTGAAGTCATCGAATGGATGTGTGTGAAGTCATGGAAAGGAGGTGTGTGAAGTCACAGAATGGAGTTGTGTGAAGTCAGAAAGGATTTGTGTGAAGTCATAGAATGGAGGTGTGTGAAGTCAGAATGGAGTTGTGTGAAGTAATAGAATGGAGGTGTGTGAAGTCAGAATGGAGGTCTGTGAACTCATAGAATGGAGGTGTGTGAAGTCACAATGGAGGTGTGTGAAGTCATAGAATGGAGGTGTGTGAAGTCACAGAATGGAGGTGTGTGAAGTCATAGAATGAAGGTGTGTGAAGTCAGATTGGAGGTGTGTGAAGTCACAGAATGGAGGTGTGTGAAGTCATAGAATGGAGGTGTGTGAAGTCACAGAATGGAGGTGTGTGAAGTCACAGAATGGAGGTGTGTGAAGTCATAGAATGGAGGTGTGTGAAGTCATAGAATGGAGCTGTGTGAAGTCTGAATTGAGGTGTGTGTAGTCACAGAATGGAGGTGTGTGAACTCAGAATGGAGGTGTGTGAAGTCACAGAATGGAGGTGTGTTAAGTCACAGAACGGAGGTTTTTGAACTCAGAATGGAGGTGTGTGAAGTCACAGAATGGAGGTGTGTGAAGTCATAGAATGGAGGTGTGTGAAATCATAGAATGGAGGTGTGGGAAGTCAGAGAATGGAGCTGTGTGAATTCAGAATGGAGGTGTGCGAAGTCACAGAATGGAGGTGTGTGAGTCATAGAATGGAGGTGTGTGAAGTCACAGAATGGTGGTGTGTGAAGTCATAGAATGGAGCTGTGTGAAGACAGATTGGAGGTGTGTGAAGTCACAGAATGGAGGTGTGTGAACTCAGAATGGAGGTGGGTGAAGTCACAGAATTGAGGTGTGTGAAGTCATAAAATTGAGGTGTGTGAAGTCAAAGAATGGATGTGTGTGAAGTCATAATTGAGGTGTGTGAAGTCATAGAATGGAGGTGTGTGAAGTCAGAATGGAGGTGTGTGAACTCATAGAATGGAGGTGTGTGAAGTCACAATGGAGGTGTGTGTAGTCATAGAATGGAGCTGTGTGAAGTCAGATTGGAGGTGTGTGAAGTCACTGAATGGAGGTGTGTGAACTCAGAATGGAGGTGTGTGAAGTCACAGAATGGAGGTGGGTGAAGTCATAGAATGGAGGTGTGTGAAGTCATAGAATGGACGTGTGTGAAGTCATAGAATGGAGGTTTGTTAAGAAAGAATGAAGGTGTGTTAAGTCATAGAATGGAGGTGTGTGAAGGCACAGAATGGAGGTGTGTGAAGTCATAGAATGGAGCTGTGTGAAGTCAGAATGGAGGTGTGTGAAGTCACAGAATGGAGGTGTGTGAACTCAGAATGGAGGTGTGTGAAGTCACAGAATGGAGGTGTGTTAAGTGACAGAACGGAGGTTTTTGAACTCAGAATGGAGGTGTGTGAAGTCACAGAATGGAGGTGTGTGAAGTCATAGAATGGAGGTGTGTGAAGTCATAGAATGGAGGTGTGTGAAGTCATAGAATGGATGTGTGTGAAGTCTTAATGGAGGTGTGTGAAGTCATAGAATGGAGATGTGTAAAGTCATAGAATGGAGCTGTCTGAAGACAGATTGGAAGTGTGTGAAGTCACAGAATGGAGGTGTGTTAAGTCACAGAACGAAGGTGTTTGGACTCAGAATGGAGGTGTGTGAAGTCACAGAATGGAGGTGTGTGAAGTCATAGAATGGAGCTGTGTGAAGACAGATTGGAGGTGTGTGAAGTCACAGAATGGAGGTGTGTGAACTCAGAATGGAGGTGTGTGAAGTCATAGAATGGAGGTGTGTGAAGTCAGAATGGAGGTGTGTGAAGTCATAGAATGGAGGTGTGTGAAGTCAGAATGGAGTTCTGTGAACTCATAGAATGGAGGTGTGTGAAGTCTCAATGGAGGTGTGTGAAGTCATAGAATGGAGGTGTGTGAAGTCACAGAATGGAGGTGTGTGAAGTCATAGAATGAAGGTGTGTGAAGTCAGTTTGGAGGTGTGAGAAGTCACAGAATGGAGGTGTGTGAAGTCATAGAATGGAGGTGTGTGAACTCATAGAATGGAGGTGTGTGAAGTCATAGAATGGAGCTGTGTGAAGTCTGAATTGAGGTGTGTGTAGTCACAGAATGGAGGTGTGTGAACTCAGAATGGAGGTGTGTGAAGTCACAGAATGGAGGTGTGTTAAGTCACAGAACGGAGGTTTTTGAACTCAGAATGGAGGTGTGTGAAGTCACAGAATGGAGGTGTGTGAAGTCATAGAATGGAGGTGTGTGAAATCATAGAATGGAGGTGTGGGAAGTCAGAGAATGGAGCTGTGTGAAGTCAGAATGGAGGTGTGTGAAGTCACAGAATGGAGGTGTGTGAAATCATAGAATGGAGGTGTGTGAAGTCATATAATTGAGGTGTGTGAAGTCATAGAATGGATGTGTGTGAAGTCATAATGGAGGTGTGTGAAGTCACAGAATGGACGTGTGTGAAGTCATAGAATGGAGCTGTCTGAAGTCAGATTGGAAGTGTGTGAAGTCACATAATGGAGGTGTGTTAAGTCACAGAACGGAGGTGTTTGAACGCAGAATGGAGGTGTGTGAAGTCACAGAATGGAGGTGTGTGAACTCCGAATGGAGGTGTGTGAAGTCACAGAATTGTGGTGTGTGAAGTCATAAAATGGAGGTGTGTGAAGTCATAGAATGGATGTGTGTGAAGTCATAATGGAGGTGTGTGAAGTCCCAGAATTGAGATGTGTGAAGTCACAGAATGGAGGTGTGTGAAGTCATAGAATGGAGGTGTGTGAAATCACAGAATGGAGGTGTGTGAAGTCAAAAATGTGGTGTGTAGAGTCACAAATGGAGGTGTGTGAACTCATAGAATGGAGGTGTGTGAAGTCAAAGAATGGAGGTGTGTGAAGTCATCGAATGGATGTGTGTGAAGTCATGGAAAGGAGGTGTGTGAAGTCACAGAATAGAGGTGTGTGAAGTCAGAAAGGATTTGTGTGAAGTCAAAGAATGGAGGTGTGTGAAGTCAGAATGGAGGTCTGTGAACTCATAGAATGGAGGTGTGTGAAGTCACAATGGAGGTGTGTGAACTCATAGAATGGAGTTGTGTGAATTCACAGAATGGAGGTGTGTGAAGTCATAGAATGAAGGTGTGTGAAGTCAGATTGGAGGTGTGTGAAGTCACAGAATGGAGGTGTGTGAAGTCATAGAATGGAGCTGTGTGAAGTCAGAATGGAGGTGTGTGAAATCATAGAGTGGAGGTGTGTGAAGTCACAGAATTGAGGTTTGTGAAATCAGAATGGAGGTGTGTGAAGTCAGAATGGAGGTGGGTGATGTCATAGAATGGAGGTGTGTGAATTCACAATGCATTAGTGTGAACTCATAGAATGGAGGTCTGTGAAGTCACAATGTAGGTGTGTGAAGTCACAGAATGGAGGTGTGTGAAGTCACAGAATGGAGGTGTGTGAAATCACAGAGTGTTGGTGTGCGAAGTCATATAATGGAGGTGTGTGAAGTCATAGAATGGAGGTGTGTGAAGTCATAGAATGGATGTTTGTTAAGTAAGAATGAAGGTTTGTTAAGTCATAGAATGGAGGTGTGTGAAGGCACAGAATGGAGGTGTGTGAAGTCATAGAATGGAGCTGTGTGAAGTCAGAATGGAGGTGTGTGAAATCATAGAATGGAGGTGTGTGAAGTCACAGAATTGAGGTGTGTGAAATCAGAATGGAGGTGTGTGAAGTCAGAATGGAGGTGGGTGAAGTCATAGAATGGAGGTGTGTGTATTCACAATGCATTTGTGTAAACTCAAAGAATGGAGGTCTGTAAAGTCACAATGTAGGTGTGTGAAGTCACAGAATGGAGGTGTGTGAAGTCAAAGAATGGAGGCGCATGAAGTCAGAATGGAGGTGTGTGAAGTCATAGAATGGAGGTGTGTGAAGTCAGAATGGAGGTGTGTGAACTCATAGAATGGAGGTGTGTGAAGTCACAATGGAGGTGTGTGAAGTCATAGAATGGAGGTGCGTGCAGTCACAGAATGGAGTTGTGTGAACTCAGAATGGAGGTGTGTGAAGTCACAGAATGGAGGTGTGTGAAGTCATAGAATGGAGGTGTGTGAAGTCATAGAATGGATGTGTGTGAAGTCATAATGGAGGTGTGTGAAGTCACAGAATTGAGGTGTGTGAAGTCACAAAATGGAGGTGTGTGAAGTCATAGAATGGATGTTTGTTAAGTAAGAATGAAGGTGTGTTAAGTCATAGAATGGAGGTGTGTGAAGGCACAGAATGGAGGTGTGTGAAGTCATAGAATGGAGCTGTGTGAAGTCTGAATTGAGGTGTGTGAAGTCACAGAATGGAGGTGTGTGAACTCAGAATGGAGGTGTGTGAAGTCACAGAATGGAGGTGTGTTAAGTCACAGAACGGAGGTGTTTGAACTCAGAATGGAGGTGTGTGAAGTCACAGAATGGAGGTGTGTGAAGTCATAGAATGGAGGTGTGTGAAATCATAGAATGGAGGTGTGGGAAGTCAGAGAATGGAGCTGTGTGAAGTCAGAATGGAGGTGTGCGAAGTCACAGAATGGAGGTGTGTGAGTCATAGAATAGAGGTGTGTGAAGTCACAGAATGGTGGTGTGTGAAGTCATAGAATGGAGCTGTGTGAAGACAGATTGGAGGTGTGTGAAGTCACAGAATGGAGGTGTGTGAACTCAGAATGGAGGTGGGTGAAGTCACAGAATTGAGGTGTGTGAAGTCATAAAATTGAGGTGTGTGAAGTCATAGAATGGATGTGTGTGAACTCAGAATGGAGGTGTGTGAAGTCACAGAATTTTGGTGTGTGAAGTCATAAAATGGAGGTGTGTGAAGTCATAGAATGGATGTGTGTGAAGTCATAATGGAGTTGTGTGAAGTCACAGAATTGAGATGTGGGAAGTCATAGAATGGAGGTGTGTGAAATCACAGAATGGAGGTGTGTGAAGTCAAAAATGTGGTGTGTAGAGTCACAAATGGAGGTGTGTGAAGTCATAGAATGGAGGTGTGTGAAGTCAAAGAAGGGAGGTGTGTGAAGTCATCGAATGGATGTGTGTGAAGTCATGGAAAGGAGGTATGTGAAGTCACAGAATGAAGGTGTGTGAAGTCAGAAAGGATTTGTGTGAAGTCATAGAATGGAGGTGTGTGAAGTCAGAATGGAGGTGTGTGAAGTCATAGAATGGAGGTGTGTGAAGTCAGAATGGAGGTCTGTGAACTCATAGAATGGAGGTGTGTGAAGTCACAATGGAGGTGTGTGAAGTCATAGAATGGAGGTGTGTGAAGTCACAGAATGGAGGTGTGTGAAGTCATAGAATGAAGGTGTGTGAAGTCAGATTGGAGGTGTGTGAAGTCACAGAATGGAGGTGTGTGAAGTCATAGAATGGAGGTGTGTGAAGTCACTGAATGGAGGTGTGTGAAGTCATAGAATGGAGGTGTGTGAAGTCATAGAATGGAGGTGTGTGAAGTCATAGAATGGAGCTGTGTGAAGTCTGAATTGAGGTGTGTGTAGTCACAGAATGGAGGTGTGTGAACTCAGAATGGAGGTGTGTGAAGTCTCAGAATGGAGGTGTGTTAAGTCACAGAACGGAGGTTTTTGAACTCAGAATGGAGGTGTGTGAAGTCACAGAATGGAGGTGTGTGAAGTCATAGAATGGATGTGTGTGAAGTCATAATGGAGGTGTGTGAAGTCACAGAATTGAGATGTGTGAAGTCATAGAATGGAGGTGTGTGAAATCACAGAATGGAGGTGTGTGAAGTCAAAAATGTGGTGTGTAGAGTCACAAATGGAGGTGTGTGAACTCATAGAATGGAGGTGTGTGAAGTCAAAGAAGGGAGGTGTGTGAAGTCATCGAATGGATGTGTGTGAAGTCATGGAAAGGAGGTGTGTGAAGTCACAGAATGAAGGTGTGTGAACTCAGAAAGGATTTGTGTGAAGTCATAGAATGGAGGTGTGTGAAGTCAGAATGGAGGTGTGTGAAGTCATAGAATGGAGGTGTGTGAAGTCAGAATGGAGGTCTGTGAACTCATAGAATGGAGGTGTGTGAAGTCACAATGGAGGTGTGTGAAGTCATAGAATGGAAGTGTGTGAAGTCACAGAATGGAGGTGTGTGAAGTCATAGAATGAAGGTGTGTGAAGTCAGATTGGAGGTGTGTGAAGTCACAGAATGGAGGTGTATGAAGTCATAGAATGGAGGTGTGTGAAGTCACAGAATGGAGGTGTGTGAAGTCATAGAATGGAGGTGTGTGAAGTCATAGAATGGAGGTGTGTGAAGTCATAGAATGGAGCTGTGTGAAGTCTGAATTGAGGTGTGTGTAGTCACAGAATGGAGGTGTGTGAACTCAGAATGGAGGTGTGTGAAGTCACAGAATGGAGGTGTGTTAAGTCACAGAACGGAGGTTTTTGAACTCAGAATGGAGGTGTGTGAAGTCACAGAATGGAGGTGTGTGAAGTCATAGAATGGAGGTGTGTGAAATCATAGAATTGAGGTGTGGGAAGACAGAGAATGGAGCTGTGTGAAGTCAGAATGGAGGTGTGTGAAGTCACAGAATGGAGGTGTGTGAAATCATAGAATGGAGGTGTGTGAAGTCATAGAATTGAGGTGTGTGAAGTCACAGAATGGATGTGTGTGAAGTCATAATGGAGGTGTGTGAAGTCACAGAATGGACGTGTGTGAAGTCATAGAATGGAGCTGTCTGAAGTCAGATCGGAAGTGTGTGAAGTCACAAAATGTAGGTGTGTTAAGTCACAGAACGGAGGTGTTTGAACTCAGAATGGAGGTGTGTGAAGTCACAGAATGGAGGTGTGTGAAGTCATAGAATGGAGCTGTGTGAAGTGAGATTGGAGGTGTGCGAAGTCACAGAATGGAGGTGTGTGAACTCCGAATGGAGGTGTGTGAAGTCACAGAATTGTAGTGTGTGAAGTCACAGAATGGAGGTGTGTGAAGTCATAGAATGGATGTGTGTGAAGTCATAATGGAGGTGTGTGAAGTCCCAGAATTGAGATGTGTGAAGTCACAGAATGGAGGTGTGTGAAGTCATAGAATGTAGGTGTGTGAAATCACAGAATGGAGGTGTGTGAAGTCAAAAATGTGGTGTGTAGAGTCACAAATGGAGGTGTGTGAACTCATAGAATGGAGGTGTGTGAAGTCAAAGAATGGAGGTGTGTGAAGTCATCGAATGGATGTGTGTGAAGTCATGGAAAGGAGGTGTGTGAAGTCACAGAATGGAGGTGTGTGAAGTCAGAAAGGATTTGTGTGAAGTCATAGAATGGAGGTGTGTGAAGTCAGAATGGAGGTGTGTGAAGTCATAGAATGGAGGTGTGTGAAGTCAGAATGGAGGTCTGTGAACTCATAGAATGGAGGTGTGTGAAGTCACAATGGAGGTGTGTGAAGTCATAGAATGGAGGTGTGTGAAGTCACAGAATGGAGGTGTGTGAAGTCATAGAATGAAGGTGTGTGAAGTCAGATTGGAGGTGTGTGAAGTCACAGAATGGAGGTGTGTGAAATCATAGAATGGAGGTGTGTGAAGTCATAGAATGGAGGTGTGTGAAGTCATAGAATGGATGTGTGTGAAGTCATAATGGAGGTGTGTGAAGTCACAGAATGGACGTGTGTGAAGTCATAGAATGGAGCTGTCTGAAGTCAGATTGGAAGTGTGTGAAGTCACATAATGGAGGTGTGTTAAGTCACAGAACGGAGGTGTTTGAACTCAGAATGGAGGTGTGTGAAGTCACAGAATGGAGGTGTGTGAAGTCATAGAATGGAGCTGTGTGAAGTGAGATTGGAGGTGTGCGAAGTCACAGAATGGAGGTGTGTGAACTCCGAATGGAGGTGTGTGAAGTCACAGAATTGTGGTGTGTGAAGTCATAAAATGGAGGTGTGTGAAGTCACAGAATGGATGTGTGTGAAGTCATAATGGAGGTGTGTGAAGTCCCAGAATTGAGATGTGTGAAGTCACAGAATGGAGGTGTGTGAAGTCATAGAATGGAGGTGTGTGAAATCACAGAATGGAGGTGTGTGAAGTCAAAAATGTGGTGTGTAGAGTCACAAATGGAGGTGTGTGAACTCATAGAATGGAGGTGTGTGAAGTCAAAGAATGGAGGTGTGTGAAGTCATCGAATGGATGTGTGTGAAGTCATGGAAAGGAGGTGTGTGAAGTCACAGAATGGAGTTGTGTGAAGTCAGAAAGGATTTGTGTGAAGTCATAGAATGGAGGTGTGTGAAGTCAGAATGGAGTTGTGTGAAGTAATAGAATGGAGGTGTGTGAAGTCAGAATGGAGGTCTGTGAACTCATAGAATGGAGGTGTGTGAAGTCACAATGGAGGTGTGTGAAGTCATAGAATGGAGGTGTGTGAAGTCACAGAATGGAGGTGTGTGAAGTCATAGAATGAAGGTGTGTGAAGTCAGATTGGAGGTGTGTGAAGTCACAGAATGGAGGTGTGTGAAGTCATAGAATGGAGGTGTGTGAAGTCACAGAATGGAGGTGTGTGAAGTCACAGAATGGAGGTGTGTGAAGTCATAGAATGGAGGTGTGTGAAGTCATAGAATGGAGCTGTGTGAAGTCTGAATTGAGGTGTGTGTAGTCACAGAATGGAGGTGTGTGAACTCAGAATGGAGGTGTGTGAAGTCACAGAATGGAGGTGTGTTAAGTCACAGAACGGAGGTTTTTGAACTCAGAATGGAGGTGTGTGAAGTCACAGAATGGAGGTGTGTGAAGTCATAGAATGGAGGTGTGGGAAGTCAGAGAATGGAGCTGTGTGAATTCAGAATGTAGGTGTGCGAAGTCACAGAATGGAGGTGTGTGAGTCATAGAATGGAGGTGTGTGAAGTCACAGAATGGTGGTGTGTGAAGTCATAGAATGGAGCTGTGTGAAGACAGATTGGAGGTGTGTGAAGTCACAGAATGGAGGTGTGTGAACTCAGAATGGAGGTTGGTGAAGTCACAGAATTGAGGTGTGTGAAGTCATAAAATTGAGGTGTGTGAAGTCAAAGAATGGATGTGTGTGAAGTCATAATTGAGGTGTGTGAAGTCATAGAATGGAGGTGTGTGAAGTCAGAATGGAGGTGTGTGAACTCATGGAATGGAGGTGTGTGAAGTCACAATGGAGGTGTGTGTAGTCATAGAATGGAGCTGTGTGAAGTCAGATTGGAGGTGTGTGAAGTCACTGAATGGAGGTGTGTGAACTCAGAATGGAGGTGTGTGAAGTCACAGAATGGAGGTGGGTGAAGTCATAGAATGGAGGTGTGTGAAGTCATAGAATGGACGTGTGTGAAGTCATAGAATGGAGGTTTGTTAAGAAAGAATGAAGGTGTGTTAAGTCATAGAATGGAGGTGTGTGAAGGCACAGAATGGAGGTGTGTGAAGTCATAGAATGGAGCTGTGTGAAGTCAGAATGGAGGTGTGTGAAGTCACAGAATGGAGGTGTGTGAACTCAGAATGGAGGTGTGTGAAGTCACAGAATGGAGGTGTGTTAAGTGACAGAACGGAGGTGTTTGAACTCAGAATGGAGGTGTGTGAAGTCACAGAATGGAGGTGTGTGAAGTCATAGAATGGAGGTGTGTGAAGTCATAGAATGGATGTGTGTGAAGTCATAGAATGGATGTGTGTGAAGTCATAATGGAGGTGTGTGAAGTCACAGAATGGACGTGTGTGAAGTCATAGAATAGAGCTGTCTGAAGTCAGATTGGAAGTGTGTTAAGTCACATAATGGAGGTGTGTTAAGTCACAGAACGGAGGTGTTTGAACTCAGAATGGAGGTGTGTGAAGTCACAGAATGGAGGTGTGTGAAGTCATAGAATGGAGCTGTGTGAAGTGAGATTGGAGGTGTGCGAAGTCACAGAATGGAGGTGTGTGAACTCAGAATGGAGGTGTGTGAAGTCACAGAATTTTGGTGTGTGAAGTCATAAAATGGAGGTGTGTGAAGTCATAGAATGGATGTGTGTGAAGTCATAATGGAGGTGTGTGAAGTCACAGAATTGAGATGTGTGAAGTCACAGAATGGAGGTGTGTGAAGACATAGAATGGAGGTGTGTGAAATCACAGAATGGAGGTGTGTGAAGTCAAAAATGTGGTGTGTAGAGTCACAAATGGAGGTGTGTGAACTCATAGAATGGAGGTGTGTGAAGTCAAAGAAGGGAGGTGTGTGAAGTCATCGAATGGATGTGTGTGAAGTCATGGAAAGGAGGTGTGTGAAGTCACAGAATGAAGGTGTGTGAAGTCAGAAAGGATTTGTGTGAAGTCATAGAATGGAGGTGTGTGAAGTCAGAATGGAGGTGTGTGAAGTCATAGAATGGAGGTGTGTGAAGTCAGAATGGAGGTCTGTGAACTCATAGAATGGATGTGTGTGAAGTCACAATGGAGGTGTGTGAAGTCATAGAATGGAGGTGTGTGAAGTCACAGAATGGAGGTGTGTGAAGTCATAGAATGAAGGTGTGTGAAGTCAGATTGGAGGTGTGTGAAGTCACAGAATGGAGGTGTGTGAAGTCATAGAATGGAGGTGTGTGAACTCATAGAATGGAGGTGTGTGAAGTCATAGAATGGAGCTGTGTGAAGTCTGAATTGAGGTGTGTGTAGTCACAGAATGGAGGTGTGTGAACTCAGAATGGAGGTGTGTGAAGTCACAGAATGGAGGTGTGTTAAGTCACAGAACGGAGGTTTTTGAACTCAGAATGGAGGTGTGTGAAGTCACAGAATGGAGGTGTGTGAAGTCATAGAATGGAGGTGTGTGAAATCATAGAATGGAGGTGTGGGAAGTCAGAGAATGGAGCTGTGTGAAGTCAGAATGGAGGTGTGTGAAGTCACAGAATGGAGGTGTGTGAAATCATAGAATGGAGGTGTGTGAAGTCATAGAATTGAGGTGTGTGAAGTCATAGAATGGATGTGTGTGAAGTCATAATGGAGGTGTGTGAAGTCACAGAATGGACGTGTGTGAAGTCATAGAATGGAGCTGTCTGAAGTCAGATTGGAAGTGTGTGAAGTCACATAATGGAGGTGTGTTAAGTCACAGAACGGAGGTGTTTGAACGCAGAATGGAGGTGTGTGAAGTCACAGAATGGAGGTGTGTGAAGTCATAGAATGGAGCTGTGTGAAGTGAGATTGGAGGTGTGCGAAGTCACAGAATGGAGGTGTGTGAACTCCGAATGGAGGTGTGTGAAGTCACAGAATTGTGGTGTGTGAAGTCATAAAATGGAGGTGTGTGAAGTCATAGAATGGATGTGTGTGAAGTCATAATGGAGGTGTGTGAAGTCCCAGAATTGAGATGTGTGAAGTCACAGAATGGAGGTGTGTGAAGTCATAGAATGGAGGTGTGTGAAATCACAGAATGGAGGTGTGTGAAGTCAAAAATGTGGTGTGTAGAGTCACAAATGGAGGTGTGTGAACTCATAGAATGGAGGTGTGTGAAGTCAAAGAATGGAGGTGTGTGAAGTCATCGAATGGATGTGTGTGAATTCATGGAAAGGAGGTGTGTGAAGTCACAGAATGAAGGTGTGTGAAGTCAGAAAGGATTTGTGTGAAGTCATAGAATGGAGGTGTGTGAAGTCAGAATGGAGGTGTGTGAAGTCATAGAATGGAGGTGTGTGAAGTCAGAATGGAGGTCTGTGAACTCATAGAATGGATGTGTGTGAAGTCACAATGGAGGTGTGTGAAGTCATAGAATGGAGGTGTGTGAAGTCACAGAATGGAGGTGTGTGAAGTCATAGAATGAAGGTGTGTGAAGTCAGATTGGAGGTGTGTGAAGTCACAGAATGGAGGTGTGTGAAGTCATAGAATGGAGGTGTGTGAACTCATAGAATGGAGGTGTGTGAAGTCATAGAATGGAGCTGTGTGAAGTCTGAATTGAGGTGTGTGTAGTCACAGAATGGAGGTGTGTGAACTCAGAATGGAGGTGTGTGAAGTCACAGAATGGAGGTGTGTTAAGTCACAGAACGGAGGTTTTTGAACTCAGAATGGAGGTGTGTGAAGTCACAGAATGGAGGTGTGTGAAGTCATAGAATGGAGGTGTGTGAAATCATAGAATGGAGGTGTGGGAAGTCAGAGAATGGAGCTGTGTGAAGTCAGAATGGAGGTGTGTGAAGTCACAGAATGGAGGTGTGTGAAATCATAGAATGGAGGTGTGTGAAGTCATATAATTGAGGTGTGTGAAGTCATAGAATGGATGTGTGTGAAGTCATAATGGAGGTGTGTGAAGTCACAGAATGGACGTGTGTGAAGTCATAGAATGGAGCTGTCTGAAGTCAGATTGGAAGTGTGTGAAGTCACATAATGGAGGTGTGTTAAGTCACAGAACGGAGGTGTTTGAACGCAGAATGGAGGTGTGTGAAGTCACAGAATGGAGGTGTGTGAAGTCATAGAATGGAGCTGTGTGAAGTGAGATTGGAGGTGTGCGAAGTCACAGAATGGAGGTGTGTGAACTCCGAATGGAGGTGTGTGAAGTCACAGAATTGTGGTGTGTGAAGTCATAAAATGGAGGTGTGTGAAGTCATAGAATGGATGTGTGTGAAGTCATAATGGAGGTGTGTGAAGTCCCAGAATTGAGATGTGTGAAGTCACAGAATGGAGGTGTGTGAAGTCATAGAATGGAGGTGTGTGAAATCACAGAATGGAGGTGTGTGAAGTCAAAAATGTGGTGTGTAGAGTCACAAATGGAGGTGTGTGAACTCATAGAATGGAGGTGTGTGAAGTCAAAGAATGGAGGTGTGTGAAGTCATCGAATGGATGTGTGTGAAGTCATGGAAAGGAGGTGTGTGAAGTCACAGAATAGAGGTGTGTGAAGTCAGAAAGGATTTGTGTGAAGTCAAAGAATGGAGGTGTGTGAAGTCAGAATGGAGGTCTGTGAACTCATAGAATGGAGGTGTGTGAAGTCACAATGGAGGTGTGTGAACTCATAGAATGGAGTTGTGTGAATTCACAGAATGGAGGTGTGTGAAGTCATAGAATGAAGGTGTGTGAAGTCAGATTGGAGGTGTGTGAAGTCACAGAATGGAGGTGTGTGAAGTCATAGAATGGAGCTGTGTGAAGTCAGAATGGAGGTGTGTGAAATCATAGAGTGGAGGTGTGTGAAGTCACAGAATTGAGGTTTGTGAAATCAGAATGGAGGTGTGTGAAGTCAGAATGGAGGTGGGTGATGTCATAGAATGGAGGTGTGTGAATTCACAATGCATTAGTGTGAACTCATAGAATGGAGGTCTGTGAAGTCACAATGTAGGTGTGTGAAGTCACAGAATGGAGGTGTGTGAAGTCACAGAATGGAGGTGTGTGAAATCACAGAGTGTTGGTGTGCGAAGTCATATAATGGAGGTGTGTGAAGTCATAGAATGGAGGTGTGTGAAGTCATAGAATGGATGTTTGTTAAGTAAGAATGAAGGTTTGTTAAGTCATAGAATGGAGGTGTGTGAAGGCACAGAATGGAGGTGTGTGAAGTCATAGAATGGAGCTGTGTGAAGTCAGAATGGAGGTGTGTGAAATCATAGAATGGAGGTGTGTGAAGTCACAGAATTGAGGTGTGTGAAATCAGAATGGAGGTGTGTGAAGTCAGAATGGAGGTGGGTGAAGTCATAGAATGGAGGTGTGTGTATTCACAATGCATTTGTGTAAACTCAAAGAATGGAGGTCTGTAAAGTCACAATGTAGGTGTGTGAAGTCACAGAATGGAGGTGTGTGAAGTCATAGAATGGAGGCGCATGAAGTCAGAATGGAGGTGTGTGAAGTCATAGAATGGAGGTGTGTGAAGTCAGAATGGAGGTGTGTGAACTCATAGAATGGAGGTGTGTGAAGTCACAATGGAGGTGTGTGAAGTCATAGAATGGAGGTGCGTGCAGTCACAGAATGGAGTTGTGTGAACTCAGAATGGAGGTGTGTGAAGTCACAGAATGGAGGTGTGTGAAGTCATAGAATGGAGGTGTGTGAAGTCATAGAATGGATGTGTGTGAAGTCATAATGGAGGTGTGTGAAGTCACAGAATTGAGGTGTGTGAAGTCACAAAATGGAGGTGTGTGAAGTCATAGAATGGATGTTTGTTAAGTAAGAATGAAGGTGTGTTAAGTCATAGAATGGAGGTGTGTGAAGGCACAGAATGGAGGTGTGTGAAGTCATAGAATGGAGCTGTGTGAAGTCTGAATTGAGGTGTGTGAAGTCACAGAATGGAGGTGTGTGAACTCAGAATGGAGGTGTGTGAAGTCACAGAATGGAGGTGTGTTAAGTCACAGAACGGAGGTGTTTGAACTCAGAATGGAGGTGTGTGAAGTCACAGAATGGAGGTGTGTGAAGTCATAGAATGGAGGTGTGTGAAATCATAGAATGGAGGTGTGGGAAGTCAGAGAATGGAGCTGTGTGAAGTCAGAATGGAGGTGTGCGAAGTCACAGAATGGAGGTGTGTGAGTCATAGAATAGAGGTGTGTGAAGTCACAGAATGGTGGTGTGTGAAGTCATAGAATGGAGCTGTGTGAAGACAGATTGGAGGTGTGTGAAGTCACAGAATGGAGGTGTGTGAACTCAGAATGGAGGTGGGTGAAGTCACAGAATTGAGGTGTGTGAAGTCATAAAATTGAGGTGTGTGAAGTCATAGAATGGATGTGTGTGAACTCAGAATGGAGGTGTGTGAAGTCACAGAATTTTGGTGTGTGAAGTCATAAAATGGAGGTGTGTGAAGTCATAGAATGGATGTGTGTGAAGTCATAATGGAGTTGTGTGAAGTCACAGAATTGAGATGTGGGAAGTCATAGAATGGAGGTGTGTGAAATCACAGAATGGAGGTGTGTGAAGTCAAAAATGTGGTGTGTAGAGTCACAAATGGAGGTGTGTGAAGTCATAGAATGGAGGTGTGTGAAGTCAAAGAAGGGAGGTGTGTGAAGTCATCGAATGGATGTGTGTGAAGTCATGGAAAGGAGGTGTGTGAAGTCACAGAATGAAGGTGTGTGAAGTCAGAAAGGATTTGTGTGAAGTCATAGAATGGAGGTGTGTGAAGTCAGAATGGAGGTGTGTGAAGTCATAGAATGGAGGTGTGTGAAGTCAGAATGGAGGTCTGTGAACTCATAGAATGGAGGTGTGTGAAGTCACAATGGAGGTGTGTGAAGTCATAGAATGGAGGTGTGTGAAGTCACAGAATGGAGGTGTGTGAAGTCATAGAATGAAGGTGTGTGAAGTCAGATTGGAGGTGTGTGAAGTCACAGAATGGAGGTGTGTGAAGTCATAGAATGGAGGTGTGTGAAGTCACTGAATGGAGGTGTGTGAAGTCATAGAATGGAGGTGTGTGAAGTCATAGAATGGAGGTGTGTGAAGTCATAGAATGGAGCTGTGTGAAGTCTGAATTGAGGTGTGTGTAGTCACAGAATGGAGGTGTGTGAACTCAGAATGGAGGTGTGTGAAGTCTCAGAATGGAGGTGTGTTAAGTCACAGAACGGAGGTTTTTGAACTCAGAATGGAGGTGTGTGAAGTCACAGAATGGAGGTGTGTGAAGTCATAGAATGGATGTGTGTGAAGTCATAATGGAGGTGTGTGAAGTCACAGAATTGAGATGTGTGAAGTCATAGAATGGAGGTGTGTGAAATCACAGAATGGAGGTGTGTGAAGTCAAAAATGTGGTGTGTAGAGTCACAAATGGAGGTGTGTGAACTCATAGAATGGAGGTGTGTGAAGTCAAAGAAGGGAGGTGTGTGAAGTCATCGAATGGATGTGTGTGAAGTCATGGAAAGGAGGTGTGTGAAGTCACAGAATGAAGGTGTGTGAACTCAGAAAGGATTTGTGTGAAGTCATAGAATGGAGGTGTGTGAAGTCAGAATGGAGGTGTGTGAAGTCATAGAATGGAGGTGTGTGAAGTCAGAATGGAGGTCTGTGAACTCATAGAATGGAGGTGTGTGAAGTCACAATGGAGGTGTGTGAAGTCATAGAATGGAAGTGTGTGAAGTCACAGAATGGAGGTGTGTGAAGTCATAGAATGAAGGTGTGTGAAGTCAGATTGGAGGTGTGTGAAGTCACAGAATGGAGGTGTATGAAGTCATAGAATGGAGGTGTGTGAAGTCACAGAATGGAGGTGTGTGAAGTCATAGAATGGAGGTGTGTGAAGTCATAGAATGGAGGTGTGTGAAGTCATAGAATGGAGCTGTGTGAAGTCTGAATTGAGGTGTGTGTAGTCACAGAATGGAGGTGTGTGAACTCAGAATGGAGGTGTGTGAAGTCACAGAATGGAGGTGTGTTAAGTCACAGAACGGAGGTTTTTGAACTCAGAATGGAGGTGTGTGAAGTCACAGAATGGAGGTGTGTGAAGTCATAGAATGGAGGTGTGTGAAATCATAGAATTGAGGTGTGGGAAGACAGAGAATGGAGCTGTGTGAAGTCAGAATGGAGGTGTGTGAAGTCACAGAATGGAGGTGTGTGAAATCATAGAATGGAGGTGTGTGAAGTCATAGAATTGAGGTGTGTGAAGTCACAGAATGGATGTGTGTGAAGTCATAATGGAGGTGTGTGAAGTCACAGAATGGACGTGTGTGAAGTCATAGAATGGAGCTGTCTGAAGTCAGATCGGAAGTGTGTGAAGTCACAAAATGTAGGTGTGTTAAGTCACAGAACGGAGGTGTTTGAACTCAGAATGGAGGTGTGTGAAGTCACAGAATGGAGGTGTGTGAAGTCATAGAATGGAGCTGTGTGAAGTGAGATTGGAGGTGTGCGAAGTCACAGAATGGAGGTGTGTGAACTCCGAATGGAGGTGTGTGAAGTCACAGAATTGTAGTGTGTGAAGTCACAGAATGGAGGTGTGTGAAGTCATAGAATGGATGTGTGTGAAGTCATAATGGAGGTGTGTGAAGTCCCAGAATTGAGATGTGTGAAGTCACAGAATGGAGGTGTGTGAAGTCATAGAATGTAGGTGTGTGAAATCACAGAATGGAGGTGTGTGAAGTCAAAAATGTGGTGTGTAGAGTCACAAATGGAGGTGTGTGAACTCATAGAATGGAGGTGTGTGAAGTCAAAGAATGGAGGTGTGTGAAGTCATCGAATGGATGTGTGTGAAGTCATGGAAAGGAGGTGTGTGAAGTCACAGAATGGAGGTGTGTGAAGTCAGAAAGGATTTGTGTGAAGTCATAGAATGGAGGTGTGTGAAGTCAGAATGGAGGTGTGTGAAGTCATAGAATGGAGGTGTGTGAAGTCAGAATGGAGGTCTGTGAACTCATAGAATGGAGGTGTGTGAAGTCACAATGGAGGTGTGTGAAGTCATAGAATGGAGGTGTGTGAAGTCACAGAATGGAGGTGTGTGAAGTCATAGAATGAAGGTGTGTGAAGTCAGATTGGAGGTGTGTGAAGTCACAGAATGGAGGTGTGTGAAATCATAGAATGGAGGTGTGTGAAGTCATAGAATGGAGGTGTGTGAAGTCATAGAATGGATGTGTGTGAAGTCATAATGGAGGTGTGTGAAGTCACAGAATGGACGTGTGTGAAGTCATAGAATGGAGCTGTCTGAAGTCAGATTGGAAGTGTGTGAAGTCACATAATGGAGGTGTGTTAAGTCACAGAACGGAGGTGTTTGAACTCAGAATGGAGGTGTGTGAAGTCACAGAATGGAGGTGTGTGAAGTCATAGAATGGAGCTGTGTGAAGTGAGATTGGAGGTGTGCGAAGTCACAGAATGGAGGTGTGTGAACTCCGAATGGAGGTGTGTGAAGTCACAGAATTGTGGTGTGTGAAGTCATAAAATGGAGGTGTGTGAAGTCACAGAATGGATGTGTGTGAAGTCATAATGGAGGTGTGTGAAGTCCCAGAATTGAGATGTGTGAAGTCACAGAATGGAGGTGTGTGAAGTCATAGAATGGAGGTGTGTGAAATCACAGAATGGAGGTGTGTGAAGTCAAAAATGTGGTGTGTAGAGTCACAAATGGAGGTGTGTGAACTCATAGAATGGAGGTGTGTGAAGTCAAAGAATGGAGGTGTGTGAAGTCATCGAATGGATGTGTGTGAAGTCATGGAAAGGAGGTGTGTGAAGTCACAGAATGGAGTTGTGTGAAGTCAGAAAGGATTTGTGTGAAGTCATAGAATGGAGGTGTGTGAAGTCAGAATGGAGTTGTGTGAAGTAATAGAATGGAGGTGTGTGAAGTCAGAATGGAGGTCTGTGAACTCATAGAATGGAGGTGTGTGAAGTCACAATGGAGGTGTGTGAAGTCATAGAATGGAGGTGTGTGAAGTCACAGAATGGAGGTGTGTGAAGTCATAGAATGAAGGTGTGTGAAGTCAGATTGGAGGTGTGTGAAGTCACAGAATGGAGGTGTGTGAAGTCATAGAATGGAGGTGTGTGAAGTCACAGAATGGAGGTGTGTGAAGTCACAGAATGGAGGTGTGTGAAGTCATAGAATGGAGGTGTGTGAAGTCATAGAATGGAGCTGTGTGAAGTCTGAATTGAGGTGTGTGTAGTCACAGAATGGAGGTGTGTGAACTCAGAATGGAGGTGTGTGAAGTCACAGAATGGAGGTGTGTTAAGTCACAGAACGGAGGTTTTTGAACTCAGAATGGAGGTGTGTGAAGTCACAGAATGGAGGTGTGTGAAGTCATAGAATGGAGGTGTGTGAAATCATAGAATGGAGGTGTGGGAAGTCAGAGAATGGAGCTGTGTGAATTCAGAATGGAGGTGTGCGAAGTCACAGAATGGAGGTGTGTGAGTCATAGAATGGAGGTGTGTGAAGTCACAGAATGGTGGTGTGTGAAGTCATAGAATGGAGCTGTGTGAAGACAGATTGGAGGTGTGTGAAGTCACAGAATGGAGGTGTGTGAACTCAGAATGGAGGTGGGTGAAGTCACAGAATTGAGGTGTGTGAAGTCATAAAATTGAGGTGTGTGAAGTCAAAGAATGGATGTGTGTGAAGTCATAATTGAGGTGTGTGAAGTCATAGAATGGAGGTGTGTGAAGTCAGAATGGAGGTGTGTGAACTCATAGAATGGAGGTGTGTGAAGTCACAATGGAGGTGTGTGTAGTCATAGAATGGAGCTGTGTGAAGTCAGATTGGAGGTGTGTGAAGTCACTGAATGGAGGTGTGTGAACTCAGAATGGAGGTGTGTGAAGTCACAGAATGGAGGTGGGTGAAGTCATAGAATGGAGGTGTGTGAAGTCATAGAATGGACGTGTGTGAAGTCATAGAATGGAGGTTTGTTAAGAAAGAATGAAGGTGTGTTAAGTCATAGAATGGAGGTGTGTGAAGGCACAGAATGGAGGTGTGTGAAGTCATAGAATGGAGCTGTGTGAAGTCAGAATGGAGGTGTGTGAAGTCACAGAATGGAGGTGTGTGAACTCAGAATGGAGGTGTGTGAAGTCACAGAATGGAGGTGTGTTAAGTGACAGAACGGAGGTTTTTGAACTCAGAATGGAGGTGTGTGAAGTCACAGAATGGAGGTGTGTGAAGTCATAGAATGGAGGTGTGTGAAGTCATAGAATGGAGGTGTGTGAAGTCATAGAATGGATGTGTGTGAAGTCTTAATGGAGGTGTGTGAAGTCATAGAATGGAGATGTGTAAAGTCATAGAATGGAGCTGTCTGAAGACAGATTGGAAGTGTGTGAAGTCACAGAATGGAGGTGTGTTAAGTCACAGAACGAAGGTGTTTGGACTCAGAATGGAGGTGTGTGAAGTCACAGAATGGAGGTGTGTGAAGTCATAGAATGGAGCTGTGTGAAGACAGATTGGAGGTGTGTGAAGTCACAGAATGGAGGTGTGTGAACTCAGAATGGAGGTGTGTGAAGTCATAGAATGGAGGTGTGTGAAGTCAGAATGGAGGTGTGTGAAGTCATAGAATGGAGGTGTGTGAAGTCAGAATGGAGTTCTGTGAACTCATAGAATGGAGGTGTGTGAAGTCTCAATGGAGGTGTGTGAAGTCATAGAATGGAGGTGTGTGAAGTCACAGAATGGAGGTGTGTGAAGTCATAGAATGAAGGTGTGTGAAGTCAGATTGGAGGTGTGAGAAGTCACAGAATGGAGGTGTGTGAAGTCATAGAATGGAGGTGTGTGAACTCATAGAATGGAGGTGTGTGAAGTCATAGAATGGAGCTGTGTGAAGTCTGAATTGAGGTGTGTGTAGTCACAGAATGGAGGTGTGTGAACTCAGAATGGAGGTGTGTGAAGTCACAGAATGGAGGTGTGTTAAGTCACAGAACGGAGGTTTTTGAACTCAGAATGGAGGTGTGTGAAGTCACAGAATGGAGGTGTGTGAAGTCATAGAATGGAGGTGTGTGAAATCATAGAATGGAGGTGTGGGAAGTCAGAGAATGGAGCTGTGTGAAGTCAGAATGGAGGTGTGTGAAGTCACAGAATGGAGGTGTGTGAAATCATAGAATGGAGGTGTGTGAAGTCATATAATTGAGGTGTGTGAAGTCATAGAATGGATGTGTGTGAAGTCATAATGGAGGTGTGTGAAGTCACAGAATGGACGTGTGTGAAGTCATAGAATGGAGCTGTCTGAAGTCAGATTGGAAGTGTGTGAAGTCACATAATGGAGGTGTGTTAAGTCACAGAACGGAGGTGTTTGAACGCAGAATGGAGGTGTGTGAAGTCACAGAATGGAGGTGTGTGAAGTCATAGAATGGAGCTGTGTGAAGTGAGATTGGAGGTGTGCGAAGTCACAGAATGGAGGTGTGTGAACTCCGAATGGAGGTGTGTGAAGTCACAGAATTGTGGTGTGTGAAGTCATAAAATGGAGGTGTGTGAAGTCATAGAATGGATGTGTGTGAAGTCATAATGGAGGTGTGTGAAGTCCCAGAATTGAGATGTGTGAAGTCACAGAATGGAGGTGTGTGAAGTCATAGAATGGAGGTGTGTGAAATCACAGAATGGAGGTGTGTGAAGTCAAAAATGTGGTGTGTAGAGTCACAAATGGAGGTGTGTGAACTCATAGAATGGAGGTGTGTGAAGTCAAAGAATGGAGGTGTGTGAAGTCATCGAATGGATGTGTGTGAAGTCATGGAAAGGAGGTGTGTGAAGTCACAGAATAGAGGTGTGTGAAGTCAGAAAGGATTTGTGTGAAGTCAAAGAATGGAGGTGTGTGAAGTCAGAATGGAGGTCTGTGAACTCATAGAATGGAGGTGTGTGAAGTCACAATGGAGGTGTGTGAACTCATAGAATGGAGTTGTGTGAATTCACAGAATGGAGGTGTGTGAAGTCATAGAATGAAGGTGTGTGAAGTCAGATTGGAGGTGTGTGAAGTCACAGAATGGAGGTGTGTGAAGTCATAGAATGGAGCTGTGTGAAGTCAGAATGGAGGTGTGTGAAATCATAGAGTGGAGGTGTGTGAAGTCACAGAATTGAGGTTTGTGAAATCAGAATGGAGGTGTGTGAAGTCAGAATGGAGGTGGGTGATGTCATAGAATGGAGGTGTGTGAATTCACAATGCATTAGTGTGAACTCATAGAATGGAGGTCTGTGAAGTCACAATGTAGGTGTGTGAAGTCACAGAATGGAGGTGTGTGAAGTCACAGAATGGAGGTGTGTGAAATCACAGAGTGTTGGTGTGCGAAGTCATATAATGGAGGTGTGTGAAGTCATAGAATGGAGGTGTGTGAAGTCATAGAATGGATGTTTGTTAAGTAAGAATGAAGGTTTGTTAAGTCATAGAATGGAGGTGTGTGAAGGCACAGAATGGAGGTGTGTGAAGTCATAGAATGGAGCTGTGTGAAGTCAGAATGGAGGTGTGTGAAATCATAGAATGGAGGTGTGTGAAGTCACAGAATTGAGGTGTGTGAAATCAGAATGGAGGTGTGTGAAGTCAGAATGGAGGTGGGTGAAGTCATAGAATGGAGGTGTGTGTATTCACAATGCATTTGTGTAAACTCAAAGAATGGAGGTCTGTAAAGTCACAATGTAGGTGTGTGAAGTCACAGAATGGAGGTGTGTGAAGTCAAAGAATGGAGGCGCATGAAGTCAGAATGGAGGTGTGTGAAGTCATAGAATGGAGGTGTGTGAAGTCAGAATGGAGGTGTGTGAACTCATAGAATGGAGGTGTGTGAAGTCACAATGGAGGTGTGTGAAGTCATAGAATGGAGGTGCGTGCAGTCACCGAATGGAGTTGTGTGAACTCAGAATGGAGGTGTGTGAAGTCACAGAATGGAGGTGTGTGAAGTCATAGAATGGAGGTGTGTGAAGTCATAGAATGGATGTGTGTGAAGTCATAATGGAGGTGTGTGAAGTCACAGAATTGAGGTGTGTGAAGTCACAAAATGGAGGTGTGTGAAGTCATAGAATGGAGGTGTGTGAAGGCACAGAATGGAGGTGTGTGAAGTCATAGAATGGAGCTGTGTGAAGTCTGAATTGAGGTGTGTGAAGTCACAGAATGGAGGTGTGTGAACTCAGAATGGAGGTTGTGAAGTCACAGAATGGAGGTGTGTTAAGTCACAGAACGGAGGTGTTTGAACTCAGAATGGAGGTGTGTGAAGTCACAGAATGGAGGTGTGTGAAGTCATAGAATGGAGGTGTGTGAAATCATAGAATGGAGGTGTGGGAAGTCAGAGAATGGAGCTGTGTGAAGTCAGAATGGAGGTGTGCGAAGTCACAGAATGGAGGTGTGTGAGTCATAGAATAGAGGTGTGTGAAGTCACAGAATGGTGGTGTGTGAAGTCATAGAATGGAGCTGTGTGAAGACAGATTGGAGGTGTGTGAAGTCACAGAATGGAGGTGTGTGAACTCAGAATGGAGGTGGGTGAAGTCACAGAATTGAGGTGTGTGAAGTCATAAAATTGAGGTGTGTGAAGTCATAGAATGGATGTGTGTGAACTCAGAATGGAGGTGTGTGAAGTCACAGAATTTTGGTGTGTGAAGTCATAAAATGGAGGTGTGTGAAGTCATAGAATGGATGTGTGTGAAGTCATAATGGAGTTGTGTGAAGTCACAGAATTGAGATGTGGGAAGTCATAGAATGGAGGTGTGTGAAATCACAGAATGGAGGTGTGTGAAGTCAAAAATGTGGTGTGTAGAGTCACAAATGGAGGTGTGTGAAGTCATAGAATGGAGGTGTGTGAAGTCAAAGAAGGGAGGTGTGTGAAGTCATCGAATGGATGTGTGTGAAGTCATGGAAAGGAGGTATGTGAAGTCACAGAATGAAGGTGTGTGAAGTCAGAAAGGATTTGTGTGAAGTCATAGAATGGAGGTGTGTGAAGTCAGAATGGAGGTGTGTGAAGTCATAGAATGGAGGTGTGTGAAGTCAGAATGGAGGTCTGTGAACTCATAGAATGGAGGTGTGTGAAGTCACAATGGAGGTGTGTGAAGTCATAGAATGGAGGTGTGTGAAGTCACAGAATGGAGGTGTGTGAAGTCATAGAATGAAGGTGTGTGAAGTCAGATTGGAGGTGTGTGAAGTCACAGAATGGAGGTGTGTGAAGTCATAGAATGGAGGTGTGTGAAGTCACTGAATGGAGGTGTGTGAAGTCATAGAATGGAGGTGTGTGAAGTCATAGAATGGAGGTGTGTGAAGTCATAGAATGGAGCTGTGTGAAGTCTGAATTGAGGTGTGTGTAGTCACAGAATGGAGGTGTGTGAACTCAGAATGGAGGTGTGTGAAGTCTCAGAATGGAGGTGTGTTAAGTCACAGAACGGAGGTTTTTGAACTCAGAATGGAGGTGTGTGAAGTCACAGAATGGAGGTGTGTGAAGTCATAGAATGGATGTGTGTGAAGTCATAATGGAGGTGTGTGAAGTCACAGAATTGAGATGTGTGAAGTCATAGAATGGAGGTGTGTGAAATCACAGAATGGAGGTGTGTGAAGTCAAAAATGTGGTGTGTAGAGTCACAAATGGAGGTGTGTGAACTCATAGAATGGAGGTGTGTGAAGTCAAAGAAGGGAGGTGTGTGAAGTCATCGAATGGATGTGTGTGAAGTCATGGAAAGGAGGTGTGTGAAGTCACAGAATGAAGGTGTGTGAACTCAGAAAGGATTTGTGTGAAGTCATAGAATGGAGGTGTGTGAAGTCAGAATGGAGGTGTGTGAAGTCATAGAATGGAGGTGTGTGAAGTCAGAATGGAGGTCTGTGAACTCATAGAATGGAGGTGTGTGAAGTCACAATGGAGGTGTGTGAAGTCATAGAATGGAAGTGTGTGAAGTCACAGAATGGAGGTGTGTGAAGTCATAGAATGAAGGTGTGTGAAGTCAGATTGGAGGTGTGTGAAGTCACAGAATGGAGGTGTATGAAGTCATAGAATGGAGGTGTGTGAAGTCACAGAATGGAGGTGTGTGAAGTCATAGAATGGAGGTGTGTGAAGTCATAGAATGGAGGTGTGTGAAGTCATAGAATGGAGCTGTGTGAAGTCTGAATTGAGGTGTGTGTAGTCACAGAATGGAGGTGTGTGAACTCAGAATGGAGGTGTGTGAAGTCACAGAATGGAGGTGTGTTAAGTCACAGAACGGAGGTTTTTGAACTCAGAATGGAGGTGTGTGAAGTCACAGAATGGAGGTGTGTGAAGTCATAGAATGGAGGTGTGTGAAATCATAGAATTGAGGTGTGGGAAGACAGAGAATGGAGCTGTGTGAAGTCAGAATGGAGGTGTGTGAAGTCACAGAATGGAGGTGTGTGAAATCATAGAATGGAGGTGTGTGAAGTCATAGAATTGAGGTGTGTGAAGTCACAGAATGGATGTGTGTGAAGTCATAATGGAGGTGTGTGAAGTCACAGAATGGACGTGTGTGAAGTCATAGAATGGAGCTGTCTGAAGTCAGATCGGAAGTGTGTGAAGTCACAAAATGTAGGTGTGTTAAGTCACAGAACGGAGGTGTTTGAACTCAGAATGGAGGTGTGTGAAGTCACAGAATGGAGGTGTGTGAAGTCATAGAATGGAGCTGTGTGAAGTGAGATTGGAGGTGTGCGAAGTCACAGAATGGAGGTGTGTGAACTCCGAATGGAGGTGTGTGAAGTCACAGAATTGTAGTGTGTGAAGTCACAGAATGGAGGTGTGTGAAGTCATAGAATGGATGTGTGTGAAGTCATAATGGAGGTGTGTGAAGTCCCAGAATTGAGATGTGTGAAGTCACAGAATGGAGGTGTGTGAAGTCATAGAATGTAGGTGTGTGAAATCACAGAATGGAGGTGTGTGAAGTCAAAAATGTGGTGTGTAGAGTCACAAATGGAGGTGTGTGAACTCATAGAATGGAGGTGTGTGAAGTCAAAGAATGGAGGTGTGTGAAGTCATCGAATGGATGTGTGTGAAGTCATGGAAAGGAGGTGTGTGAAGTCACAGAATGGAGGTGTGTGAAGTCAGAAAGGATTTGTGTGAAGTCATAGAATGGAGGTGTGTGAAGTCAGAATGGAGGTGTGTGAAGTCATAGAATGGAGGTGTGTGAAGTCAGAATGGAGGTCTGTGAACTCATAGAATGGAGGTGTGTGAAGTCACAATGGAGGTGTGTGAAGTCATAGAATGGAGGTGTGTGAAGTCACAGAATGGAGGTGTGTGAAGTCATAGAATGAAGGTGTGTGAAGTCAGATTGGAGGTGTGTGAAGTCACAGAATGGAGGTGTGTGAAATCATAGAATGGAGGTGTGTGAAGTCATAGAATGGAGGTGTGTGAAGTCATAGAATGGATGTGTGTGAAGTCATAATGGAGGTGTGTGAAGTCACAGAATGGACGTGTGTGAAGTCATAGAATGGAGCTGTCTGAAGTCAGATTGGAAGTGTGTGAAGTCACATAATGGAGGTGTGTTAAGTCACAGAACGGAGGTGTTTGAACTCAGAATGGAGGTGTGTGAAGTCACAGAATGGAGGTGTGTGAAGTCATAGAATGGAGCTGTGTGAAGTGAGATTGGAGGTGTGCGAAGTCACAGAATGGAGGTGTGTGAACTCCGAATGGAGGTGTGTGAAGTCACAGAATTGTGGTGTGTGAAGTCATAAAATGGAGGTGTGTGAAGTCACAGAATGGATGTGTGTGAAGTCATAATGGAGGTGTGTGAAGTCCCAGAATTGAGATGTGTGAAGTCACAGAATGGAGGTGTGTGAAGTCATAGAATGGAGGTGTGTGAAATCACAGAATGGAGGTGTGTGAAGTCAAAAATGTGGTGTGTAGAGTCACAAATGGAGGTGTGTGAACTCATAGAATGGAGGTGTGTGAAGTCAAAGAATGGAGGTGTGTGAAGTCATCGAATGGATGTGTGTGAAGTCATGGAAAGGAGGTGTGTGAAGTCACAGAATGGAGTTGTGTGAAGTCAGAAAGGATTTGTGTGAAGTCATAGAATGGAGGTGTGTGAAGTCAGAATGGAGTTGTGTGAAGTAATAGAATGGAGGTGTGTGAAGTCAGAATGGAGGTCTGTGAACTCATAGAATGGAGGTGTGTGAAGTCACAATGGAGGTGTGTGAAGTCATAGAATGGAGGTGTGTGAAGTCACAGAATGGAGGTGTGTGAAGTCATAGAATGAAGGTGTGTGAAGTCAGATTGGAGGTGTGTGAAGTCACAGAATGGAGGTGTGTGAAGTCATAGAATGGAGGTGTGTGAAGTCACAGAATGGAGGTGTGTGAAGTCACAGAATGGAGGTGTGTGAAGTCATAGAATGGAGGTGTGTGAAGTCATAGAATGGAGCTGTGTGAAGTCTGAATTGAGGTGTGTGTAGTCACAGAATGGAGGTGTGTGAACTCAGAATGGAGGTGTGTGAAGTCACAGAATGGAGGTGTGTTAAGTCACAGAACGGAGGTTTTTGAACTCAGAATGGAGGTGTGTGAAGTCACAGAATGGAGGTGTGTGAAGTCATAGAATGGAGGTGTGTGAAATCATAGAATGGAGGTGTGGGAAGTCAGAGAATGGAGCTGTGTGAATTCAGAATGGAGGTGTGCGAAGTCACAGAATGGAGGTGTGTGAGTCATAGAATGGAGGTGTGTGAAGTCACAGAATGGTGGTGTGTGAAGTCATAGAATGGAGCTGTGTGAAGACAGATTGGAGGTGTGTGAAGTCACAGAATGGAGGTGTGTGAACTCAGAATGGAGGTGGGTGAAGTCACAGAATTGAGGTGTGTGAAGTCATAAAATTGAGGTGTGTGAAGTCAAAGAATGGATGTGTGTGAAGTCATAATTGAGGTGTGTGAAGTCATAGAATGGAGGTGTGTGAAGTCAGAATGGAGGTGTGTGAACTCATAGAATGGAGGTGTGTGAAGTCACAATGGAGGTGTGTGTAGTCATAGAATGGAGCTGTGTGAAGTCAGATTGGAGGTGTGTGAAGTCACTGAATGGAGGTGTGTGAACTCAGAATGGAGGTGTGTGAAGTCACAGAATGGAGGTGGGTGAAGTCATAGAATGGAGGTGTGTGAAGTCATAGAATGGACGTGTGTGAAGTCATAGAATGGAGGTTTGTTAAGAAAGAATGAAGGTGTGTTAAGTCATAGAATGGAGGTGTGTGAAGGCACAGAATGGAGGTGTGTGAAGTCATAGAATGGAGCTGTGTGAAGTCAGAATGGAGGTGTGTGAAGTCACAGAATGGAGGTGTGTGAACTCAGAATGGAGGTGTGTGAAGTCACAGAATGGAGGTGTGTTAAGTGACAGAACGGAGGTGTTTGAACTCAGAATGGAGGTGTGTGAAGTCACAGAATGGAGGTGTGTGAAGTCATAGAATGGAGGTGTGTGAAGTCATAGAATGGAGGTGTGTGAAGTCATAGAATGGATGTGTGTGAAGTCTTAATGGAGGTGTGTGAAGTCATAGAATGGAGATGTGTAAAGTCATAGAATGGAGCTGTCTGAAGACAGATTGGAAGTGTGTGAAGTCACAGAATGGAGGTGTGTTAAGTCACAGAACGAAGGTGTTTGGACTCAGAATGGAGGTGTGTGAAGTCACAGAATGGAGGTGTGTGAAGTCATAGAATGGAGCTGTGTGAAGACAGATTGGAGGTGTGTGAAGTCACAGAATGGAGGTGTGTGAACTCAGAATGGAGGTGTGTGAAGTCATAGAATGGAGGTGTGTGAAGTCAGAATGGAGGTGTGTGAAGTCATAGAATGGAGGTGTGTGAAGTCAGAATGGAGTTCTGTGAACTCATAGAATGGAGGTGTGTGAAGTCTCAATGGAGGTGTGTGAAGTCATAGAATGGAGGTGTGTGAAGTCACAGAATGGAGGTGTGTGAAGTCATAGAATGAAGGTGTGTGAAGTCAGATTGGAGGTGTGAGAAGTCACAGAATGGAGGTGTGTGAAGTCATAGAATGGAGGTGTGTGAAGTCACAGAATGGAGGGGTGTGAAGTCATAGAATGGAGGTGTGTGAAGACATAGAATTGAGGTGTGTGAAGTCATAGAATGGATGTTTGTTAAGTAAGAATGAAGGTGTGTTAAGTCATAGAATGTAGGTGTGTGAAGGCACAGAATGGAGGTGTGTGAAGTCATAGAATGGAGCTGTGTGAAGTCTGAATTGAGGTGTGTGAAGTC
Organism: Megascapheus bottae; assembly: GCA_024803745.1. Taxonomy (NCBI): domain Eukaryota; kingdom Metazoa; phylum Chordata; class Mammalia; order Rodentia; family Geomyidae; genus Megascapheus; species Megascapheus bottae. The sequence continues at coordinate 730,259 of JANJXV010000422.1, forward strand.
ACAGAATGGAGGTGTGTGAACTCAGAATGGAGGAGTGTGAAGTCACAGAATGGAGGTGTGTTAAGTCACAGAACGGAGGTGTTTGAACTCAGAATGGAGGTGTGTGAAGTCACAGAATGGAGGTGTGTGAAGTCATAGAATGGAGGTGTGTGAAATCATAGAATGGAGGTGTGGGAAGTCAGAGAATGGAGCTGTGTGAAGTCAGAATGGAGGTGTGCGAAGTCACATAATGGAGGTGTGTGAGTCATAGAATGGAGGTGTGTGAAGTCACAGAATGGAGGTGTGTGAAGTCATAGAATGGAGCTGTGTGAAGACAGATTGGAGGTGTGTGAAGTCACAGAATGGAGGTGTGTGAACTCAGAATGGAGGTGTGTGAAGTCACAGAATTGAGGTGTGTGAAGTCATAAAATTGAGGTGTGTGAAGTCATAGAACGGATGTGTGTGAAGTCATAATGGAGGTGTGTGAAGTCATAGAATGGAGGTGTGTGAAGTCAGAATGGAGGTGTGTGAACTCATAGAATGGAGGTGTGTGAAGTCACAATGGAGGTGTGTGAAGTCACAGAATGGACGTGTGTGAAGTCATAGAATGGAGCTGTCTGAAGTCAGATTGGAAGTGTGTGAAGTCACATAATGGAGGTGTGTTAAGTCACAGAACGGAGGTGTTTGAACTCAGAATGGAGGTGTGTGAAGTCACAGAATGGAGGTGTGTGAAGTCATAGAATGGAGCTGTGTGAAGTGAGATTGGAGGTGTGCGAAGTCACAGAATGGAGGTGTGTGAACTCCGAATGGAGGTGTGTGAAGTCACAGAATTGTGGTGTGTGAAGTCATAAAATGGAGGTGTGTGAAGTCATAGAATGGATGTGTGTGAAGTCATAATGGAGGTGTGTGAAGTCACAGAATTGAGATGTGTGAAGTCACAGAATGGAGGTGTGTGAAGTCATAGAATGGAGGTGTGTGAAATCACAGAATGGAGGTGTGTGAAGTCAAAAATGTGGTGTGTAGAGTCACAAATGGAGGTGTGTGAACTCATAGAATGGAGGTGTGTGAAGTCAAAGAATGGAGGTGTGTGAAGTCATCGAATGGATGTGTGTGAAGTCATGGAAAGGAGGTGTGTGAAGTCACAGAATGGAGTTGTGTGAAGTCAGAAAGGATTTGTGTGAAGTCATAGAATGGAGGTGTGTGAAGTCAGAATGGAGTTGTGTGAAGTAATAGAATGGAGGTGTGTGAAGTCAGAATGGAGGTCTGTGAACTCATAGAATGGAGGTGTGTGAAGTCACAATGGAGGTGTGTGAAGTCATAGAATGGAGGTGTGTGAAGTCACAGAATGGAGGTGTGTGAAGTCATAGAATGAAGGTGTGTGAAGTCAGATTGGAGGTGTGTGAAGTCACAGAATGGAGGTGTGTGAAGTCATAGAATGGAGGTGTGTGAAGTCACAGAATGGAGGTGTGTGAAGTCACAGAATGGAGGTGTGTGAAGTCATAGAATGGAGGTGTGTGAAGTCATAGAATGGAGCTGTGTGAAGTCTGAATTGAGGTGTGTGTAGTCACAGAATGGAGGTGTGTGAACTCAGAATGGAGGTGTGTGAAGTCACAGAATGGAGGTGTGTTAAGTCACAGAACGGAGGTTTTTGAACTCAGAATGGAGGTGTGTGAAGTCACAGAATGGAGGTGTGTGAAGTCATAGAATGGAGGTGTCTGAAATCATAGAATGGAGGTGTGGGAAGTCAGAGAATGGAGCTGTGTGAATTCAGAATGGAGGTGTGCGAAGTCACAGAATGGAGGTGTGTGAGTCATAGAATGGAGGTGTGTGAAGTCACAGAATGGTGGTGTGTGAAGTCATAGAATGGAGCTGTGTGAAGACAGATTGGAGGTGTGTGAAGTCACAGAATGGAGGTGTGTGAACTCAGAATGGAGGTGGGTGAAGTCACAGAATTGAGGTGTGTGAAGTCATAAAATTGAGGTGTGTGAAGTCAAAGAATGGATGTGTGTGAAGTCATAATTGAGGTGTGTGAAGTCATAGAATGGAGGTGTGTGAAGTCAGAATGGAGGTGTGTGAACTCATAGAATGGAGGTGTGTGAAGTCACAATGGAGGTGTGTGTAGTCATAGAATGGAGCTGTGTGAAGTCAGATTGGAGGTGTGTGAAGTCACTGAATGGAGGTGTGTGAACTCAGAATGGAGGTGTGTGAAGTCACAGAATGGAGGTGGGTGAAGTCATAGAATGGAGGTGTGTGAAGTCATAGAATGGACGTGTGTGAAGTCATAGAATGGAGGTTTGTTAAGAAAGAATGAAGGTGTGTTAAGTCATAGAACGGAGGTGTGTGAAGGCACAGAATGGAGGTGTGTGAAGTCATAGAATGGAGCTGTGTGAAGTCAGAATGGAGGTGTGTGAAGTCACAGAATGGAGGTGTGTGAACTCAGAATGGAGGTGTGTGAAGTCACAGAATGGAGGTGTGTTAAGTGACAGAACGGAGGTGTTTGAACTCAGAATGGAGGTGTGTGAAGTCACAGAATGGAGGTGTGTGAAGTCATAGAATGGAGGTGTGTGAAGTCATAGAATGGAGGTGTGTGAAGTCATAGAATGGATGTGTGTGAAGTCATAATGGAGGTGTGTGAAGTCATAGAATGGAGATGTGTAAAGTCATAGAATGGAGCTGTCTGAAGACAGATTGGAAGTGTGTGAAGTCACAGAATGGAGGTGTGTTAAGTCACAGAACGAAGGTGTTTGGACTCAGAATGGAGGTGTGTGAAGTCACAGAATGGAGGTGTGTGAAGTCATAGAATGGAGCTGTGTGAAGACAGATTGGAGGTGTGTGAAGTCACAGAATGGAGGTGTGTGAACTCAGAATGGAGGTGTGTGAAGTCATAGAATGGAGGTGTGTGAAGTCAGAATGGAGGTGTGTGAAGTCATAGAATGGAGGTGTGTGAAGTCAGAATGGAGTTCTGTGAACTCATAGAATGGAGGTGTGTGAAGTCACAATGGAGGTGTGTGAAGTCATAGAATGGAGGTGTGTGAAGTCACAGAATGGAGGTGTGTGAAGTCATAGAATGAAGGTGTGTGAAGTCAGATTGGAGGTGTGAGAAGTCACAGAATGGAGGTGTGTGAAGTCATAGAATGGAGGTGTGTGAAGTCACAGAATGGAGGGGTGTGAAGTCATAGAATGGAGGTGTGTGAAGACATAGAATTGAGGTGTGTGAAGTCATAGAATGGATGTTTGTTAAGTAAGAATGAAGGTGTGTTACGTCATAGAATGTAGGTGTGTGAAGGCACACAATGGAGGTGTGTGAAGTCATAGAATGGAGCTGTGTGAATTCTGAATTGAGGTGTGTGAAGTCACAGAATGGAGGTGTGTGAACTCAGAATGGAGGAGTGTGAAGTCACAGAATGGAGGTGTGTTAAGTCACAGAACGGAGGTGTTTGAACTCAGAATGGAGGTGTGTGAAGTCACAGAATGGAGGTGTGTGAAGTCATAGAATGGAGGTGTGTGAAATCATAGAATGGAGGTGTGGGAAGTCAGAGAATGGAGCTGTGTGAAGTCAGAATGGAGGTGTGCGAAGTCACATAATGGAGGTGTGTGAGTCATAGAATGGAGGTGTGTGAAGTCACAGAATGGAGGTGTGTGAAGTCATAGAATGGAGCTGTGTGAAGACAGATTGGAGGTGTGTGAAGTCACAGAATGGAGGTGTGTGAACTCAGAATGGAGGTGTGTGAAGTCACAGAATTGAGGTGTGTGAAGTCATAAAATTGAGGTGTGTGAAGTCATAGAATGGATGTGTGTGAAGTCATAATGGAGGTGTGTGAAGTCATAGAATGGAGGTGTGAAGTCAGAATGGAGGTGTGTGAACTCATAGAATGGAGGTGTGTGAAGTCACAATGGAGGTGTGTGTAGTCATAGAATGGAGCTGTGTGAAGTCAGATTGGAGGTGTGTGAAGTCACAGAATGGAGGTGTGTGAACTCAGAATGGAGGTGTGTGAAGTCACAGAATGGAGGTGTGTGAAGTCATAGAATGGAGGTGTGTGAAGTCATAGAATGGAGGTGTGTGAAGTCATAGAATGGAGGTTTGTTAAGTAAGAATGAAGGTGTGTTAAGTCATAGAATTGAGGTGTGTGAAGGCACAGAATGGAGGTGTGTGAAGTCATAGAATGGAGCTGTGTGAAGTCAGAATGGAGGTGTGTGAAGTCACAGAATGGAGGTGTGTGAACTCAGAATGGAGGTGTGTGAAGTCACAGAATGGAGGTGTGTTAAGTGACAGAAGGGAGGTGTTTGAACTCAGAATGGAGGTGTGTGAAGTCACAGAATGGAGGTGTGTGAAGTCATAGAATGGAGGTGTGTGAAGTCATAGAATGGAGGTGTGTGAAGTCATAGAATGGATGTGTGTGAAGTCATAATGGAGGTGTGTGAAGTCACAGAATGGAGGTGTGTGAAGTCATAGAATGGAGCTGTCTGAAGTCAGATTGGAAGTGTGTGAAGTCACATAATGGAGGTGTGTTAAGTCACAGAACGGAGGTGTTTGAACTCAGAATGGAGGTGTGTGAAGTCACAGAATGGAGGTGTGTGAAGTCATAGAATGGAGCTGTGTGAAGTGAGATTGGAGGTGTGCGAAGTCACAGAATGGAGGTGTGTGATCTCAGAATGGAGGTGTGTGAAGTCACAGAATTGTGGTGTGTGAAGTCATAAAATGTAGGTGTGTGAAGTCATAGAATGGATGTGTGTGAAGTCATAATGGAGGTGTGTGAAGTCACAGAATTGAGATGTGTGAAGTCACAGAATGGAGGTGTGTGAAGTCATAGAATGGAGGTGTGTGAAATCACAGAATGGAGGTGTGTGAAGTCAAAAATGTGGTGTGTAGAGTCACAAATGGAGGTGTGTGAACTCATAGAATGGAGGTGTGTGAAGTCAAAGAATGGAGGTGTGTGAAGTCATCGAATGGATGTGTGTGAAGTCATGGAAAGGAGGTGTGTGAAGTCACATAATGGAGGTGTGTGAAGTCAGAATGGAGGTGTGTGAAGTCATAGAATGGAGGTGTGTGAAGTCAGAATGGAGGTCTGTGAACTCATAGAATGGAGGTGTGTGAAGTCACAATGGAGGTGTGTGAAGTCATAGAATGGAGGTGTGTAAAGTCACAGAATGGAGGTGTGTGAAGTCATAGAATGAATGTGTGTGAAGTCAGAATGGAGGTGTGTGAAGTCACAGAATGGAGGTGTGTGAACTCAGAATGGAGGTGTGTGAAGTCACAGAATGGAGGTGTGTTAAGTGACAGAACGGAGGTGTTTGAACTCAGAATGGAGGTGTGTGAAGTCACAGAATGGAGGTGTGTGAAGTCATAGAATGGAGGTGTGTGAAGTCATAGAATGGAGGTGTGTGAAGTCATAGAATGGATGTGTGTGAAGTCATAATGGAGGTGTGTGAAGTCATAGAATGGAGATGTGTAAAGTCATAGAATGGAGCTGCCTGAAGACAGATTGGAAGTGTGTGAAGTCACAGAATGGAGGTGTGTTAAGTCACAGAACGAAGGTGTTTGGACTCAGAATGGAGGTGTGTGAAGTCACAGAATGGAGGTGTGTGAAGTCATAGAATGGAGCTGTGTGAAGACAGATTGGAGGTGTGTGAAGTCACAGAATGGAGGTGTGTGAACTCAGAATGGAGGTGTGTGAAGTCATAGAATGGAGGTGTGTGAAGTCAGAATGGAGGTGTGTGAAGTCATAGAATGGAGGTGTGTGAAGTCAGAATGGAGTTCTGTGAACTCATAGAATGGAGGTGTGTGAAGTCACAATGGAGGTGTGTGAAGTCATAGAATGGAGGTGTGTGAAGTCACAGAATGGAGGTGTGTGAAGTCATAGAATGAAGGTGTGTGAAGTCAGATTGGAGGTGTGAGAAGTCACAGAATGGAGGTGTGTGAAGTCATAGAATGGAGGTGTGTGAAGTCACAGAATGGAGGGGTGTGAAGTCATAGAATGGAGGTGTGTGAAGACATAGAATTGAGGTGTGTGAAGTCATAGAATGGATGTTTGTTAAGTAAGAATGAAGGTGTGTTAAGTCATAGAATGTAGGTGTGTGAAGGCACAGAATGGAGGTGTGTGAAGTCATAGAATGGAGCTGTGTGAAGTCTGAATTGAGGTGTGTGAAGTCAGAATGGAGGTGTGTGAACTCAGAATGGAGGAGTGTGAAGTCACAGAATGGAGGTGTGTTAAGTCACAGAACGGAGGTGTTTGAACTCAGAATGGAGGTGTGTGAAGTCACAGAATGGAGGTGTGTGAAGTCATAGAATGGAGGTGTGTGAAATCATAGAATGGAGGTGTGGGAAGTCAGAGAATGGAGCTGTGTGAAGTCAGAATGGAGGTGTGCGAAGTCACATAATGGAGGTGTGTGAGTCATAGAATGGAGGTGTGTGAAGTCACAGAATGGAGGTGTGTGAAGTCATAGAATGGAGCTGTGTGAAGACAGATTGGAGGTGTGTGAAGTCACAGAATGGAGGTGTGTGAACTCAGAATGGAGGTGTGTGAAGTCACAGAATTGAGGTGTGTGAAGTCATAAAATTGAGGTGTATGAAGTCATAGAATGGATGTGTGTGAAGTCATAATGGAGGTGTGTGAAGTCATAGAATGGAGGTGTGTGAAGTCAGAATGGAGGTGTGTGAACTCATAGAATGGAGGTGTGTGAAGTCACAATGGAGGTGTGTGAAGTCACAGAATGGACGTGTGTGAAGTCATAGAATGGAGCTGTCTGAAGTCAGATTGGAAGTGTGTGAAGTCACATAATGGAGGTGTGTTAAGTCACAGAACGGAGGTGTTTGAACTCAGAATGGAGGTGTGTGAAGTCACAGAATGGAGGTGTGTGAAGTCATAGAATGGAGCTGTGTGAAGTGAGATTGGAGGTGTGCGAAGTCACAGAATGGAGGTGTGTGAACTCCGAATGGAGGTGTGTGAAGTCACAGAATTGTGGTGTGTGAAGTCATAAAATGGAGGTGTGTGAAGTCACAGAATGGATGTGTGTGAAGTCATAATGGAGGTGTGTGAAGTCCCAGAATTGAGATGTGTGAAGTCACAGAATGGAGGTGTGTGAAGTCATAGAATGGAGGTGTGTGAAATCACAGAATGGAGGTGTGTGAAGTCAAAAATGTGGTGTGTAGAGTCACAAATGGAGGTGTGTGAACTCATAGAATGGAGGTGTGTGAAGTCAAAGAATGGAGGTGTGTGAAGTCATCGAATGGATGTGTGTGAAGTCATGGAAAGGAGGTGTGTGAAGTCACAGAATGGAGTTGTGTGAAGTCAGAAAGGATTTGTGTGAAGTCATAGAATGGAGGTGTGTGAAGTCAGAATGGAGTTGTGTGAAGTAATAGAATGGAGGTGTGTGAAGTCAGAATGGAGGTCTGTGAACTCATAGAATGGAGGTGTGTGAAGTCACAATGGAGGTGTGTGAAGTCATAGAATGGAGGTGTGTGAAGTCACAGAATGGAGGTGTGTGAAGTCATAGAATGAAGGTGTGTGAAGTCAGATTGGAGGTGTGTGAAGTCACAGAATGGAGGTGTGTGAAGTCATAGAATGGAGGTGTGTGAAGTCACAGAATGGAGGTGTGTGAAGTCACAGAATGGAGGTGTGTGAAGTCATAGAATGGAGGTGTGTGAAGTCATAGAATGGAGCTGTGTGAAGTCTGAATTGAGGTGTGTGTAGTCACAGAATGGAGGTGTGTGAACTCAGAATGGAGGTGTGTGAAGTCACAGAATGGAGGTGTGTTAAGTCACAGAACGGAGGTTTTTGAACTCAGAATGGAGGTGTGTGAAGTCACAGAATGGAGGTGTGTGAAGTCATAGAATGGAGGTGTGTGAAATCATAGAATGGAGGTGTGGGAAGTCAGAGAATGGAGCTGTGTGAATTCAGAATGGAGGTGTGCGAAGTCACAGAATGGAGGTGTGTGAGTCATAGAATGGAGGTGTGTGAAGTCACAGAATGGTGGTGTGTGAAGTCATAGAATGGAGCTGTGTGAAGACAGATTGGAGGTGTGTGAAGTCACAGAATGGAGGTGTGTGAACTCAGAATGGAGGTGGGTGAAGTCACAGAATTGAGGTGTGTGAAGTCATAAAATTGAGGTGTGTGAAGTCAAAGAATGGATGTGTGTGAAGTCATAATTGAGGTGTGTGAAGTCATAGAATGGAGGTGTGTGAAGTCAGAATGGAGGTGTGTGAACTCATAGAATGGAGGTGTGTGAAGTCACAATGGAGGTGTGTGTAGTCATAGAATGGAGCTGTGTGAAGTCAGATTGGAGGTGTGTGAAGTCACTGAATGGAGGTGTGTGAACTCAGAATGGAGGTGTGTGAAGTCACAGAATGGAGGTGGGTGAAGTCATAGAATGGAGGTGTGTGAAGTCATAGAATGGACGTGTGTGAAGTCATAGAATGGAGGTTTGTTAAGAAAGAATGAAGGTGTGTTAAGTCATAGAACGGAGGTGTGTGAAGGCACAGAATGGAGGTGTGTGAAGTCATAGAATGGAGCTGTGTGAAGTCAGAATGGAGGTGTGTGAAGTCACAGAATGGAGGTGTGTGAACTCAGAATGGAGGTGTGTGAAGTCACAGAATGGAGGTGTGTTAAGTGACAGAACGGAGGTGTTTGAACTCAGAATGGAGGTGTGTGAAGTCACAGAATGGAGGTGTGTGAAGTCATAGAATGGAGGTGTGTGAAGTCATAGAATGGAGGTGTGTGAAGTCATAGAATGGATGTGTGTGAAGTCATAATGGAGGTGTGTGAAGTCATAGAATGGAGATGTGTAAAGTCATAGAATGGAGCTGTCTGAAGACAGATTGGAAGTGTGTGAAGTCACAGAATGGAGGTGTGTTAAGTCACAGAACGAAGGTGTTTGGACTCAGAATGGAGGTGTGTGAAGTCACAGAATGGAGGTGTGTGAAGTCATAGAATGGAGCTGTGTGAAGACAGATTGGAGGTGTGTGAAGTCACAGAATGGAGGTGTGTGCACTCAGAATGGAGGTGTGTGAAGTCATAGAATGGAGGTGTGTGAAGTCAGAATGGAGGTGTGTGAAGTCATAGAATGGAGGTGTGTGAAGTCAGAATGGAGTTCTGTGAACTCATAGAATGGAGGTGTGTGAAGTCACAATGGAGGTGTGTGAAGTCATAGAATGGAGGTGTGTGAAGTCACAGAATGGAGGTGTGTGAAGTCATAGAATGAAGGTGTGTGAAGTCAGATTGGAGGTGTGAGAAGTCACAGAATGGAGGTGTGTGAAGTCATAGAATGGAGGTGTGTGAAGTCACAGAATGGAGGGGTGTGAAGTCATAGAATGGAGGTGTGTGAAGACATAGAATTGAGGTGTGTGAAGTCATAGAATGGATGTTTGTTAAGTAAGAATGAAGGTGTGTTACGTCATAGAATGTAGGTGTGTGAAGGCACACAATGGAGGTGTGTGAAGTCATAGAATGGAGCTGTGTGAAGTCTGAATTGAGGTGTGTGAAGTCACAGAATGGAGGTGTGTGAACTCAGAATGGAGGAGTGTGAAGTCACAGAATGGAGGTGTGTTAAGTCACAGAACGGAGGTGTTTGAACTCAGAATGGAGGTGTGTGAAGTCACAGAATGGAGGTGTGTGAAGTCATAGAATGGAGGTGTGTGAAATCATAGAATGGAGGTGTGGGAAGTCAGAGAATGGAGCTGTGTGAAGTCAGAATGGAGGTGTGCGAAGTCACATAATGGAGGTGTGTGAGTCATAGAATGGAGGTGTGTGAAGTCACAGAATGGAGGTGTGTGAAGTCATAGAATGGAGCTGTGTGAAGACAGATTGGAGGTGTGTGAAGTCACAGAATGGAGGTGTGTGAACTCAGAATGGAGGTGTGTGAAGTCACAGAATTGAGGTGTGTGAAGTCATAAAATTGAGGTGTGTGAAGTCATAGAATGGATGTGTGTGAAGTCATAATGGAGGTGTGTGAAGTCATAGAATGGAGGTGTGTGAAGTCAGAATGGAGGTGTGTGAACTCATAGAATAGAGGTGTGTGAAGTCACAATGGAGGTGTGTGTAGTCATAGAATGGAGCTGTGTGAAGTCAGATTGGAGGTGTGTGAAGTCACAGAATGGAGGTGTGTGAACTCAGAATGGAGGTGTGTGAAGTCACAGAATGGAGGTGTGTGAAGTCATAGAATGGAGGTGTGTGAAGTCATAGAATGGAGGTGTGTGAAGTCATAGAATGGAGGTTTGTTAAGTAAGAATGAAGGTGTGTTAAGTCATAGAATTGAGGTGTGTGAAGGCACAGAATGGAGGTGTGTGAAGTCATAGAATGGAGCTGTGTGAAGTCAGAATGGAGGTGTGTGAAGTCACAGAATGGAGGTGTGTGAACTCAGAATTGAGGTGTGTGAAGTCACAGAATGGAGGTGTGTTAAGTGACAGAAGGGAGGTGTTTGAACTCAGAATGGAGGTGTGTGAAGTCACAGAATGGAGGTGTGTGAAGTCATAGAATGGAGGTGTGTGAAGTCATAGAATGGAGGTGTGTGAAGTCATAGAATGGATGTGTGTGAAGTCATAATGGAGGTGTGTGAAGTCACAGAATGGAGGTGTGTGAAGTCATAGAATGGAGCTGTCTGAAGTCAGATTGGAAGTGTGTGAAGTCACATAATGGAGGTGTGTTAAGTCACAGAACGGAGGTGTTTGAACTCAGAATGGAGGTGTGTGAAGTCACAGAATGGAGGTGTGTGAAGTCATAGAATGGAGCTGTGTGAAGTGAGATTGGAGGTGTGCGAAGTCACAGAATGGAGGTGTGTGATCTCAGAATGGAGGTGTGTGAAGTCACAGAATTGTGGTGTGTGAAGTCATAAAATGTAGGTGTGTGAAGTCATAGAATGGATGTGTGTGAAATCATAATGGAGGTGTGTGAAGTCACAGAATTGAGATGTGTGAAGTCACAGAATGGAGGTGTGTGAAGTCATAGAATGGAGGTGTGTGAAATCACAGAATGGAGGTGTGTGAAGTCAAAAATGTGGTGTGTAGAGTCACAAATGGAGGTGTGTGAACTCATAGAATGGAGGTGTGTGAAGTCAAAGAATGGAGGTGTGTGAAGTCATCGAATGGATGTGTGTGAAGTCATGGAAAGGAGGTGTGTGAAGTCACATAATGGAGGTGTGTGAAGTCAGAATGGAGGTGTGTGAAGTCATAGAATGGAGGTGTGTGAAGTCAGAATGGAGGTCTGTGAACTCATAGAATGGAGGTGTGTGAAGTCAGAATGGAGGTGTGTGAAGTCATAGAATGGAGGTGTGTAAAGTCACAGAATGGAGGTGTGTGAAGTCATAGAATGAATGTGTGTGAAGTCAGATTGGAGGTGTGTGAAGTCACAGAATGGAGGTGTGTGAAGTCACAGAATTGAGGTGTGTGAAATCAGAATGGAGGTGTGTGAAGTCAGAATGGAGGTGGGTGAAGTCATAGAATGGAGGTGTGTGAATTCACAATGCATTAGTGTGAACTCATAGAATGGAGGTCTGTGAAGTCACAATGTAGGTGTGTGAAGTCACAGAATGGAGGTGTGTGAAGTCACAGAATGAGGTGTGTGAAATCACAGAGTGTTGGTGTGTGAAGTCATATAATGGAGATGGGTGAAGTCATAGAATGGAGGTGGGTGAAGTCATAGAATGGATGTTTGTTAAGTAAGAATGAAGGTGTGTTAAGTCATAGAATGGAGGTGTGTGAAGGCACAGAATGGAGGTGTGTGAAGTCATAGAATGGAGCTGTGTGAAGTCAGAATGGAGGTGTGTGAAATCATAGAATGGAGGTGTGTGAAGTCACAGAATTGAGGGGTGTGAAATCAGAATGGAGGTGTGTGAAGTCAGAATGGAGGTTTGTGAAGTCATAGAATGGAGGTGTGTGAATTCACAATGCATTAGTGTGAACTCATAGAATGGAGGTCTGTGAAGTCACAATGTAGGTGTGTGAAGTCACAGAATGGAGGTGTGTGAAGTCACAGAATGGACTTGTGTGAAATCACAGAGTGTTGGTGTGTGAAGTCATATAATGGAGGTGTGTGAAGTCACAGAATGGAGGTGTGTGAAGTCACAATGGTGGTGTGTGAAGTCATAAAATGGAGATGCGTGAAGTCTCAGAATGGAGGTGTGTGAAGTCATAGAATGGAGCTGTGTGAAGTCAGATTGGAGGTGTGTGAAGTCACAGAATGGAGGTGTGTGAACTCAGAATGGAGGTGTGTGAAGTCACAGAATGGAGGTGTGTGAAGTCATAGAATGGAGGTGTGTGAAGTCATAGAATGGATGTGTGTGAAGTCATAATGGAGGTGTGTGAAGTCACAGAATTGAGATGTGTGAAGTCACAGAATAGAGGTGTGTGAAGTCATAGAATGGAGGTGTGTGAAATCACAGAATGGAGGTGTGTGAAGTCAAAAATGTGGTGTGTAGAGTCACAAATGGAGGTGTGTGAACTCATAGAATGGAGGTGTGTGAAGTCAAAGAATGGAGGTGTGTGAAGTCATCGAATGGATGTGTGTGAAGTCATGGAAAGGAGGTGTGTGAAGTCACAGAATGGAGGTGTGTGAAGTCAGAAAGGATTTGTGTGAAGTCATAGAATTGAGGTGTGTGAAGTCAGAATGGACGTGTGTGAGGTCATAGAATGGAGGTGTGTGAAGTCAGAATGGAGGTCTGTGAACTCATAGAATGGAGGTGTGTGAAGTCACAATGGAGGTGTGTGAAGTCATAGAATGGAGGTGTGTGAAGACACAGAATGGAGGTGTGCGAAGTCATAGAATGAAGGTGTGTGAAGTCAGATTGGAGGTGTGTGAAGTCACAGAATGGAGGTGTGTGAACTCAGAATGGAGGTGTGTGAAATCACAGAATGGAGGTGTGTGAAGTCATAGAATGGAGGTTTGTGAAGTCATAGAATGGATGTGTGTGAAGTCATAAGGAGGTGTGTGAAGTCACAGAATTGAGGTGTGTGAAGTCACAGAATCGAGGTGTGTGAAGTCATAGAATGGAGGTGTGTGAAGTAATAGAATGGAGGTGTGTGAAGTCATAGAATGGAGGTGTGTGAAGTCATAGAATGGATGTTTGTTAAGTAAGAATGAAGGTGTGTTAAGTCATAGAATGGAGGTGTGTGAAGGCACAGAATGGAGGTGTGTGAAGTCATAGAATGGAGCTGTGTGAAGTCAGAATGGAGGTGTGTGAAATCATAGAATGGAGGTGTGTGAAGTCACAGAATTGAGGTGTGTGAAATCAGAATGGAGGTGTGTGAAGTCAGAATGGAGGTGGGTGAAGTCATAGAATGGAGGTGTGTGAATTCACAATGCATTAGTGTGAACTCATAGAATGGAGGTGTGTGAAGTCACAATGTAGGTGTGTGAAGTCACAGAATGGAGGTGTGTTAAGTGACAGAACGGAGGTGTTTGAACTCAGAATGGAGGTGTGTGAAGTCACAGAATGGAGGTGTGTGAAGTCATAGAATTGAGGTGTGTGAAATCATAGAATGGAGGTGTGGGAAGTCAGAGAATGGAGCTGTGTGAAGTCAGAATGGAGGTGTGCGAAGTCACAGAATGGAGGTTTGTGAGTCATAGAATGGAGGTGTGTGAAGTCACAGAATGGAGGTGTGTGAAGTCATAGAATGGAGCTGTGTGAAGACTGATTGGAGGTGTGTGAAGTCACAGAATGGAGGTGTGTGAAGTCATAAAATTGAGGTGTGTGAAGTCATAGAATGGATGTGTGTGAAGTCATAATGGAGGTGTGTGAAGTCATAGAATGGAGGTGTTGGAAGTCAGAATGGAGGTGTGTGAAGTCATAGAATGGAGGTGTGTGAAGTCACAATGGAGGTGTGTGTAGTCATAGAATGGAGCTGTGTGAAGTCATAGAATGGATGTGTGTGAAGTCATAATGGAGGTGTGTGATGTCACAGAATGGAGGTGTGTGAAGTCATAGAATGGAGGTGTGTGAAATCAAAGAATGGAGGTGTGTGAAGTCAAAAATGTGGTGTGTAGAGTCACAAATGGAGGTGTGTGAACTCATAGAATGGAGGTGTGTGAAGTCATACAATGGAGGTGTGTGAAGTCAGAATGGAGGTCTGTGAACGCATAGAATGGAGGTGTGTGAAGTCACAATGGAGGTGTGTGAAGTCATAGAATGGAGGTGTGTGAAGTCACAGAATGGAGGTGTGTGAAGTCATAGAATGAAGGTGTGTGAAGTCAGATTGGAGGTGTGTGAAGTCACAGAATGGAGGTGTGTGAAATCATAGAATGGAGGTGTGTGAAGTCATAGAATGGAGGTGTGTGAAGTCATAGAATGGATGTGTGTGAAGTCATAATGGAGGTGTGTGAAGTCACAGAATGGACGTGTGTGAAGTCATAGAATGGAGCTGTCTGAAGTCAGATTGGAAGTGTGTGAAGTCACATAATGGAGGTGTGTTAAGTCACAGAACGGAGGTGTTTGAACTCAGAATGGAGGTGTGTGAAGTCACAGAATGGAGGTGTGTGAAGTCATAGAATGGAGCTGTGTGAAGTGAGATTGGAGGTGTGCGAAGTCACAGAATGGAGGTGTGTGAACTCCGAATGGAGGTGTGTGAAGTCACAGAATTGTGGTGTGTGAAGTCATAAAATGGAGGTGTGTGAAGTCACAGAATGGATGTGTGTGAAGTCATAATGGAGGTGTGTGAAGTCCCAGAATTGAGATGTGTGAAGTCACAGAATGGACTTGTGTGAAGTCATAGAATGGAGGTGTGTGAAATCACAGAATGGAGGTGTGTGAAGTCAAAAATGTGGTGTGTAGAGTCACAAATGGAGGTGTGTGAACTCATAGAATGGAGGTGTGTGAAGTCAAAGAATGGAGGTGTGTGAAGTCATCGAGTGGATGTGTGTGAAGTCATGGAAAGGAGGTGTGTGAAGTCACAGAATGGAGTTGTGTGAAGTCAGAAAGGATTTGTGTGAAGTCATAGAATGGAGGTGTGTGAAGTCAGAATGGACGTGTGTGAGGTCATAGAATGGAGGTGTGTGAAGTCAGAATGGAGGTCTGTGAACTCATAGAATGGAGGTGTGTGAAGTCACAATGGAGGTGAGTGAAGTCATAGAATGGAGGTGTGTGAAGTCACAGAATGGAGGTGTGTGAAGTCATAGAATGAAGGTGTGTGAAGTCAAATTGGAGGTGTGTGAAGTCACAGAATGGAGGTGTGTGAAGTCATAGAATGGAGGTGTGTGAAGTCACAGAATGGAGGTGTGTGAAGTCATAGAATGGAGGTGTGTGAAGTCATAGAATGGAGGTGTGTGAAGTCATAGAATGGAGCTGTGTGAAGTCTGAATTGAGGTGTGTGTAGTCACAGAATGGAGGTGTGTGAACTCAGAATGGAGGTGTGTGAAGTCACAGAATGGAGGTGTGTTAAGTCACAGAACGGAGGTTTTTGAACTCAGAATGGAGGTGTGTGAAGTCATAGAATGGAGGTGTGTGAAGTCATAGAATGGAGGTGTGTGAAATCATAGAATGGAGGTGTGGGAAGTCAGAGAATGGAGCTGTGTGAAGTCAGAATGGAGGTGTGCGAAGTCACAGAATGGAGGTGTGTGAGTCATAGAATGGAGGTGTGTGAAGTCACAGAATGGTGGTGTGTGAAGTCATAGAATGGAGCTGTGTGAAGACAGATTGGAGGTTTGTGAAGTCACAAAATGGAGGTGTGTGAACTCAGAATGGAGGTGGGTGAAGTCACAGAATTGAGGTGTGTGAAGTCATAAAATTGAGGTGTGTGAAGTCATAGAATGGATGTGTGTGAAGTCATAATTGAGGTGTGTGAAGTCATAGAATGGAGGTGTGTGAAGTCAGAATGGAGGTGTGTGAACTCATAGAATGGAGGTGTGTGAAGTCACAATGGAGGTGTGTGTAGTCATAGAATGGAGCTGTGTGAAGTCAGATTGGAGGTGTGTGAAGTCACAGAATGGAGGTGTGTTAACTCAGAATGGAGGTGTGTGAAGTCACAGAATGGAGGTGGGTGAAGTCATAGAATGGAGGTGTGTGAAGTCATAGAATGGAGGTGTGTGAAGTCATAGAATGGAGGTTTGTTAAGAAAGAATGAAGGTGTGTTAAGTCATAGAATGGAGGTGTGTGAAGGCACAGAATGGAGGTGTGTGAAGTCATAGAATGGAGCTGTGTGAAGTCAGAATGGAGGTGTGTGAAGTCACAGAATGGAGGTGTGTGAACTCAGAATGGAGGTGTGTGAAGTCACAGAATGGAGGTGTGTTAAGTGACAGAACGGAGGTGTTTGAACTCAGAATGGAGGTGTGTGAAGTCACAGAATGGAGGTGTGTGAAGTCATAGAATGGAGGTGTGTGAAGTCACAGAATGGAGGTGTGTGAAGTCATAGAATGAAGGTGTGTGAAGTCAGATTGGAGGTGTGTGAAGTCACAGAATGGAGGTGTGTGAAATCATAGAATGGAGGTGTGTGAAGTCATAGAATGGAGCTGTGTGAGGACAGATTGGAGGTGTGTGAAGTCACAGAATGGAGGTGTGTGAACTCAGAATGGAGGTGTGTGAAGTCATAGAATGGAGGTGTGTGAAGTCAGAATGGAGGTGTGTGAAGTCATAGAATGGAGGTGTGTGAAGTCAGAATGGAGTTCTGTGAACTCATAGAATGGAGGTGTGTGAAGTCACAATGGAGGTGTGTGAAGTCATAGAATGGAGGTGTGTGAAGTCACAGAATGGAGGTGTGTGAAGTCATAGAATGAAGGTGTGTGAAGTCAGATTGGAGGTGTGAGAAGTCACAGAATGGAGGTGTGTGAAGTCATAGAATGGAGGTGTGTGAAGTCACAGAATGGAGGGGTGTGAAGTCATAGAATGGAGGTGTGTGAAGACATAGAATTGAGGTGTGTGAAGTCATAGAATGGATGTCTGTTAAGTAAGAATGAAGGTGTGTTAAGTCATAGAATGTAGGTGTGTGAAGGCACAGAATGGAGGTGTGTGAAGTCATAGAATGGAGCTGTGTGAAGTCTGAATTGAGGTGTGTGAAGTCACAGAATGGAGGTGTGTGAACTCAGAATAGAGGAGTGTGAAGTCACAGAACGGAGGTGTTTGAACTCAGAATGGAGGTGTGTGAAGTCACAGAATGGAGGTGTGTGAAGTCATAGAATGGAGGTGTGTGAAATCATAGAATGGAGGTGTGGGAAGTCAGAGAATGGAGCTGTGTGAAGTCAGAATGGAGGTGTGCGAAGTCACATAATGGAGGTGTGTGAGTCATAGAATGGAGGTGTGTGAAGTCACAGAATGGAGGTGTGTGAAGTCATAGAATGGAGCTGTGTGAAGACAGATTGGATGTGTGTGAAGTCACAGAATGGAGGTGTGTAAACTCAGAATGGAGGTGTGTGAAGTCACAGAATTGAGGTGTGTGAAGTCATAAAATTGAGGTGTGTGAAGTCATAGAATGGATGTGTGTGAAGTCATAATGGAGGTGTGTGAAGTCATAGAATGGAGGTGTGTGAAGTCAGAATGGAGGTGTGTGAACTCATAGAATGGAGGTGTGTGAAGTCACAATGGAGGTGTGTGTAGTCATAGAATGGAGCTGTGTGAAGTCAGATTGGAGGTGTGTGAAGTCACAGAATGGAGGTGTGTGAAGTCATAGAATGGAGGTGTGTGAAGTCATAGAATGGAGGTGTGTGAAGTCATAGAATGGTGGTTTGTTAAGTAAGAATGAAGGTGTGTTAAGTCATAGAATTGAGGTGTGTGAAGGCACAGAATGGAGGTGTGTGAAGTCATAGAATGGAGCTGTGTGAAGTCAGAATGGAGGTGTGTGAAGTCACAGAATGGAGGTGTGTGAACTCAGAAAGGAGGTGTGTGAAGTCACAGAATGGAGGTGTGTTAAGTGACAGAAGGGAGGTGTTTGAACTCAGAATGGAGGTGTGTGAAGTCACAGAATGGAGGTGTGTGAAGTCATAGAATGGAGCTGTGTGAAGTCATAGAATGGAGGTGTGTGAAGTCATAGAATGGATGTGTGTGAAGTGATAATGGAGGTGTGTGAAGTCACAGAATGGAGGTGTGTGAAGTCATAGAATGGAGCTGTCTGAAGTCAGATTGGAAGTGTGTGAAGTCACATAATGGAGGTGTGTTAAGTCACAGAACGGAGGTGTTTGAACTCAGAATGGAGGTGTGTGAAGTCACAGAATGGAGGTGTGTGAAGTCATAGAATGGAGCTGTGTGAAGTGAGATTGGAGGTGTGCGAAGTCACAGAATGGAGGTGTGTGAACTCAGAATGGAGGTGTGTGAAGTCACAGAATTGTGGTGTGTGAAGTCATAAAATGTAGGTGTGTGAAGTCATAGAATGGATGTGTGTGAAGTCATAATGGAGGTGTGTGAAGTCACAGAATTGAGATGTGTGAAGTCACAGAATGGAGGTGTGTGAAGTCATAGAATGGAGGTGTGTGAAATCACAGAATGGAGGTGTGTGAAGTCAAAAATGTGGTGTGTAGAGTCACAAATGGAGGTGTGTGAACTCATAGAATGGAGGTGTGTGAAGTCAAAGAATGGAGGTGTGTGAGGTCATCGAATGGATGTGTGTGAAGTCATGGAAAGGAGGTGTGTGAAGTCACAGAATGGAGGTGTGTGAAGTCAGAATGGAGGTGTGTGAAGTCCTAGAATGGAGGTGTGTGAAGTCAGAATGGAGGTCTGTGAACTCATAGAATGGAGGTGTGTGAAGTCACAATGGAGGTGTGTGAAGTCATAGAATGGAGGTGTGTAAAGTCACAGAATGGAGGTGTGTGAAGTCATAGAATGAATGTGTGTGAAGTCAGATTGGAGGTGTGTGAAGTCACAGAATGGAGGTGTGTGAAGTCACAGAATTGAGGTGTGTCAAATCAGAATGGAGGTGTGTGAAGTCAGAATGGAGGTGGGTGAAGTCATAGAATGGAGGTGTGTGAATTCACAATGCATTAGTGTGAACTCATAGAATGGAGGTCTGTGAAGTCACAATGTAGGTGTGTGAAGTCACAGAATGGAGGTGTGTGAAGTCACAGAATGAGGTGTGTGAAATCACAGAGTGTTGGTGTGTGAAGTCATATAATGGAGGTGGGTGAAGTCATAGAATGGAGGTGGGTGAAGTCATAGAATGGATGTTTGTTAAGTAAGAATGAAGGTGTGTTAAGTCATAGAATGGAGGTGTGTGAAGGCACAGAATGGAGGTGTGTGAAGTCATAGAATGTTGCTGTGTGAAGTCAGAATGGAGGTGTGTGAAATCATAGAATGGAGGTGTGTGAAGTCACAGAATTGAGGGGTGTGAAATCAGAATGGAGGTTTGTGAAGTCA
The DNA here is from genome assembly GCA_024803745.1 of Megascapheus bottae. Taxonomy (NCBI): domain Eukaryota; kingdom Metazoa; phylum Chordata; class Mammalia; order Rodentia; family Geomyidae; genus Megascapheus; species Megascapheus bottae. The sequence continues at coordinate 749,498 of JANJXV010000422.1, forward strand.
GAATGGAGGTTTGTGAAGTCATAGAATGGAGGTGTGTGAATTCACAATGCATTAGTGTGAACTCATAGAATGGAGGTCTGTGAAGTCACAATGTAGGTGTGTGAAGTCACAGAATGGAGGTGTGTGAAGTCACAGAATGGACTTGTGTGAAATCACAGAGTGTTGGTGTGTGAAGTCATATAATGGAGGTGTGTGAAGTCACAGAATGGAGGTGTGTGAAGTCACAATGGTGGTGTGTGAAGTCATAAAATGGAGGTTCGTGAAGTCTCAGAATGGAGGTGTGTGAAGTCATAGAATGGAGCTGTGTGAAGTCAGATTGGAGGTGTGTGAAGTCACAGAATGGAGGTGTGTGAACTCAGAATTGAGGTGTGTGAAGTCACAGAATGGAGGTGTGTGAAGTCATAGAATGGAGGTGTGTGAAGTCATAGAATGGATGTGTGTGAAGTCATAATGGAGGTGTGTGAAGTCACAGAATTGAGATGTGTGAAGTCACAGAATAGAGGTGTGTGATGTCATAGAATGGAGGTGTGTGAAATCACAGAATGGAGGTGTGTGAAGTCAAAAATGTGGTGTGTAGAGTCACAAATGGAGGTGTGTGAACTCATAGAATGGAGGTGTGTGAAGTCAAAGAATGGAGGTGTGTGAAGTCATCGAATGGATGTGTGTGAAGTCATGGAAAGGAGGTGTGTGAAGTCACAGAATGGAGGTGTGTGAAGTCAGAAAGGATTTGTGTGAAGTCATAGAATTGAGGTGTGTGAAGTCAGAATGGACGTGTGTGAGGTCATAGAATGGAGGTGTGTGAAGTCAGAATGGAGGTCTGTGAACTCATAGAATGGAGGTGTGTGAAGTCACAATGGAGGTGTGTGAAGTCATAGAATGGAGGTGTGTGAAGACACAGAATGGAGGTGTGCGAAGTCATAGAATGAAGGTGTGTGAAGTCAGATTGGAGGTGTGTGAAGTCACAGAATGGAGGTGTGTGAACTCAGAATGGAGGTGTGTGAAATCACAGAATGGAGGTGTGTGAAGTCATAGAATGGAGGTTTGTGAAGTCATAGAATGGATGTGTGTGAAGTCATAAGGAGGTGTGTGAAGTCACAGAATTGAGGTGTGTGAAGTCACAGAGTCGAGGTGTGTGAAGTCATAGAATGGAGGTGTGTGAAGTAATAGAATGGAGGTGTGTGAAGTCATAGAATGGAGGTGTGTGAAGTCATAGAATGGATGTTTGTTAAGTAAGAATGAAGGTGTGTTAAGTCATAGAATAGAGGTGTGTGAAGGCACAGAATGGAGGTGTGTAAAGTCATAGAATGGAGCTGTGTGAAGTCAGAATGGAGGTGTGTGAAATCATAGAATGGAGGTGTGTGAAGTCACAGAATTGAGGTGTGTGAAATCAGAATGGAGGTGTGTGAAGTCAGAATGGAGGTGGGTGAAGTCATAGAATGGAGGTGTGTGAATTCACAATGCATTAGTGTGAACTCATAGAATGGAGGTGTGTGAAGTCACAATGTAGGTGTGTGAAGTCACAGAATGGAGGTGTGTTAAGTCACAGAACGGAGGTGTTTGAACTCAGAATGGAGGTGTGTGAAGTCACAGAATGGAGGTGTGTGAAGTCATAGAATTGAGGTGTGTGAAATCATAGAATGGAGGTGTGGGAAGTCAGAGAATGGAGCTGTGTGAAGTCAGAATGGAGGTGTGCGAAGTCACAGAATGGAGGTTTGTGAGTCATAGAATGGAGGTGTGTGAAGTCACAGAATGGAGGTGTGTGAAGTCATAGAATGGAGCTGTGTGAAGACTGATTGGAGGTGTGTGAAGTCACAGAATGGAGGTGTGTGAACTCAGAATGGAGGTGTGTGAAGTCACAGAATTGAGGTGTGTGAAGTCATAAAATTGAGGTGTGTGAAGTCATAGAATGGATGTGTGTGAAGTCATAATGGAGGTGTGTGAAGTCATAGAATGGAGGTGTTGGAAGTCAGAATGGAGGTGTGTGAACTCATAGAATGGAGGTGTGTGAAGTCACAATGGAGGTGTGTGTAGTCATAGAATGGAGCTGTGTGAAGTCATAGAATGGATGTGTGTGAAGTCATAATGGAGGTGTGTGAAGTCACAGAATGGAGGTGTGTGAAGTCATAGAATGGAGGTGTGTGAAATCACAGAATGGAGGTGTGTGAAGTCAAAAATGTGGTGTGTAGAGTCACAAATGGAGGTGTGTGAACTCATAGAATGGAGGTGTGTGAAGTCATACAATGGAGGTGTGTGAAGTCAGAATGGAGGTCTGTGAACTCATAGAATGGAGGTGTGTGAAGTCACAATGGAGGTGTGTGAAGTCATAGAATGGAGGTGTGTGAAGTCACAGAATGGAGGTGTGTGAAGTCATAGAATGAAGGTGTGTGAAGTCAGATTGGAGGTGTGTGAAGTCACAGAATGGAGGTGTGTGAAATCATAGAATGGAGGTGTGTGAAGTCATAGAATGGAGGTGTGTGAAGTCATAGAATGGATGTGTGTGAAGTCATAATGGAGGTGTGTGAAGTCACAGAATGGACGTGTGTGAAGTCATAGAATGGAGCTGTCTGAAGTCAGATTGGAAGTGTGTGAAGTCACATAATGGAGGTGTGTTAAGTCACAGAACGGAGGTGTTTGAACTCAGAATGGAGGTGTGTGAAGTCACAGAATGGAGGTGTGTGAAGTCATAGAATGGAGCTGTGTGAAGTGAGATTGGAGGTGTGCGAAGTCACAGAATGGAGGTGTGTGAACTCCGAATGGAGGTGTGTGAAGTCACAGAATTGTGGTGTGTGAAGTCATAAAATGGAGGTGTGTGAAGTCACAGAATGGATGTGTGTGAAGTCATAATGGAGGTGTGTGAAGTCCCAGAATTGAGATGTGTGAAGTCACAGAATGGACTTGTGTGAAGTCATAGAATGGAGGTGTGTGAAATCACAGAATGGAGGTGTGTGAAGTCAAAAATGTGGTGTGTAGAGTCACAAATGGAGGTGTGTGAACTCATAGAATGGAGGTGTGTGAAGTCAAAGAATGGAGGTGTGTGAAGTCATCGAATGGATGTGTGTGAAGTCATGGAAAGGAGGTGTGTGAAGTCACAGAATGGAGTTGTGTGAAGTCAGAAAGGATTTGTGTGAAGTCATAGAATGGAGGTGTGTGAAGTCAGAATGGACGTGTGTGAGGTCATAGAATGGAGGTGTGTGAAGTCAGAATGGAGGTCTGTGAACTCATAGAATGGAGGTGTGTGAAGTCACAATGGAGGTGTGTGAAGTCATAGAATGGAGGTGTGTGAAGTCACAGAATGGAGGTGTGTGAAGTCATAGAATGAAGGTGTGTGAAGTCAAATTGGAGGTGTGTGAAGTCACAGAATGGAGGTGTGTGAAGTCATAGAATGGAGGTGTGTGAAGTCACAGAATGGAGGTGTGTGAAGTCATAGAATGGAGGTGTGTGAAGTCATAGAATGGAGGTGTGTGAAGTCATAGAATGGAGCTGTGTGAAGTCTGAATTGAGGTGTGTGTAGTCACAGAATGGAGGTGTGTGAACTCAGAATGGAGGTGTGTGAAGTCACAGAATGGAGGTGTGTTAAGTCACAGAACGGAGGTTTTTGAACTCAGAATGGAGGTGTGTGAAGTCACAGAATGGAGGTGTGTGAAGTCATAGAATGGAGGTGTGTGAAATCATAGAATGGAGGTGTGGGAAGTCAGAGAATGGAGCTGTGTGAAGTCAGAATGGAGGTGTGCGAAGTCACAGAATGGAGGTGTGTGAGTCATAGAATGGAGGTGTGTGAAGTCACAGAATGGTGGTGTGTGAAGTCATAGAATGGAGCTGTGTGAAGACAGATTGGAGGTTTGTGAAGTCACAAAATGGAGGTGTGTGAACTCAGAATGGAGGTGGGTGAAGTCACAGAATTGAGGTGTGTGAAGTCATAAAATTGAGGTGTGTGAAGTCATAGAATGGATGTGTGTGAAGTCATAATTGAGGTGTGTGAAGTCATAGAATGGAGGTGTGTGAAGTCAGAATGGAGGTGTGTGAACTCATAGAATGGAGGTGTGTGAAGTCACAATGGAGGTGTGTGTAGTCATAGAATGGAGCTGTGTGAAGTCAGATTGGAGGTGTGTGAAGTCACAGAATGGAGGTGTGTGAACTCAGAATGGAGGTGTGTGAAGTCACAGAATGGAGGTGGGTGAAGTCATAGAATGGAGGTTTGTGAAGTCATAGAATGGAGGTGTGTGAAGTCATAGAATGGAGGTTTGTTAAGAAAGAATGAAGGTGTGTTAAGTCATAGAATGGAGGTGTGTGAAGGCACAGAATGGAGGTGTGTGAAGTCATAGAATGGAGCTGTGTGAAGTCAGAATGGAGGTGTGTGAAGTCACAGAATGGAGGTGTGTGAACTCAGAATGGAGGTGTGTGAAGTCACAGAATGGAGGTGTGTTAAGTGACAGAACGGAGGTGTTTGAACTCAGAATGGAGGTGTGTGAAGTCACAGAATGGAGGTGTGTGAAGTCATAGAATGGAGGTGTGTGAAGTCATAGAATGGAGGTGTGTGAAGTCATAGAATGGATGTGTGTGAAGTCATAATGGAGGTGTGTGAAGTCATAGAATGGAGATATGTGAAGTCATAGAATGGAGCTGTCTGAAGTCAGATTGGAAGTGTGTGAAGTCACAGAATGGAGGTGTGTTAAGTCACAGAACGAAGGTGTTTGGACTCAGAATGGAGGTGTGTGAAGTCACAGAATGGAGGTGTGTGAAGTCATAGAATGGAGCTCTGTGAAGTGAGATTGGAGGTGTGCGAAGTCACAGAATGGAGGTGTGTGAACTCAGAATGGAGGTGTGTGAAGTCACAGAATTGTGGTGTGTGAAGTCATAAAATGGAGGTGTGTGAAGTCATAGAATGGATGTGTTTGAAGTCATAATGGAGGTGTGTGAAGTCACAGAATTGAGATGTGTGAAGTCACAGAACGGAGGTGTGTGAAGTCATAGAATGGAGGTGTGTGAAATCACAGAATGGAGGTGTGTGAAGTCAAAAATGTGGTGTGTAGAGTCACAAATGGAGGTGTGTGAACTCATAGAATGGAGGTGTGTGAAGTCAAAGAATGGAGGTGTGTGAAGTCATCGAATGGATGTGTGTGAAGTCATGGAAAGGAGGTGTGTGAAGTCACAGAATGGAGGTGTGTGAAGTCAGAAAGGATTTGTGTGAAGTCATAGAATGGAGGTGTGTGAAGTCAGAATGGAGGTGTGTGAAGTCATAGAATGGAGGTGTGTGAAGTCAGAATGGAGGTCTGTGAACTCATAGAATGGAGGTGTGTGAAGTCACAATGGAGGTGTGTGAAGTCATAGAATGGAGGTGTGTGAAGTCAGAATGGAGGTGTGTGAAGTCACAGAATGGAGGTGTGTGAACTCAGAATGGAGGTGTGTGAAGTCACAGAATGGAGGTGTGTTAAGTGACAGAACGGAGGTGTTTGAACTCAGAATGGAGGTGTGTGAAGTCACAGAATGGAGGTGTGTGAAGTCATAGAATGGAGGTGTGTGAAGTCATAGAATGGAGGTGTGTGAAGTCATAGAATGGATGTGTGTGAAGTCATAATGGAGGTGTGTGAAGTCATAGAATGGAGATATGTGAAGTCATAGAATGGAGCTGTCTGAAGTCAGATTGGAAGTGTGTGAAGTCACAGAATGGAGGTGTGTTAAGTCACAGAACGAAGGTGTTTGGACTCAGAATGGAGGTGTGTGAAGTCACAGAATGGAGGTGTGTGAAGTCATAGAATGGAGCTCTGTGAAGTGAGATTGGAGGTGTGCGAAGTCACAGAATGGAGGTGTGTGAACTCAGAATGGAGGTGTGTGAAGTCACAGAATTGTGGTGTGTGAAGTCATAAAATGGAGGTGTGTGAAGTCATAGAATGGATGTGTTTGAAGTCATAATGGAGGTGTGTGAAGTCACAGAATTGAGATGTGTGAAGTCACAGAACGGAGGTGTGTGAAGTCATAGAATGGAGGTGTGTGAAATCACAGAATGGAGGTGTGTGAAGTCAAAAATGTGGTGTGTAGAGTCACAAATGGAGGTGTGTGAACTCATAGAATGGAGGTGTGTGAAGTCAAAGAATGGAGGTGTGTGAAGTCATCGAATGGATGTGTGTGAAGTCATGGAAAGGAGGTGTGTGAAGTCACAGAATGGAGGTGTGTGAAGTCAGAAAGGATTTGTGTGAAGTCATAGAATGGAGGTGTGTGAAGTCAGAATGGAGGTGTGTGAAGTCATAGAATGGAGGTGTGTGAAGTCAGAATGGAGGTCTGTGAACTCATAGAATGGAGGTGTGTGAAGTCACAATGGAGGTGTGTGAAGTCATAGAATGGAGGTGTGTGAAGTCACAGAATGGAGGTGTGTGAAGTCATAGAATGAAGGTGTGTGAAGTCAGATTGGAGGTGTGTGAAGTCACAGAATGGAGGTGTGTGAAGTCATAGAATGGAGGTGTGTGAAGTCACAGAATGGAGGTGTGTGAAGTCATAGAATGGAGGTGTGTGAAGACAGAGAATTGAGGTGTGTGAAGTCATAGAATGGATGTTTTTTAAGTAAGAATGAAGGTGTGTTAAGTCATAGAATGTAGGTGTGTGAAGGCACAGAATGGAGGTGTGTGAAGTCATAGAATGGAGCTGTGTGAAGTCTGAATTGAGGTGTGTTAAGTGACAGAACGGAGGTGTTTGAACTCAGAATGGAGGTGTGTGAAGTCACAGAATGGAGGTGTGTGAAGTCATAGAATGGAGGTGTGTGAAATCATAGAATGGAGGTGTGGGAAGTCAGAGAATGGAGCTGTGTGAAGTCAGAATGGAGGTGTGCGAAGTCACAGAATGGAGGTGTGTGAGTCATAGAATGGAGGTGTGTGAAGTCACAGAATGGAGGTGTGTGAAGTCATAGAATGGAGGTGTGTGAAATCACAGAATGGAGGTGTGTGAAGTCAAAAATGTGGTGTGTAGAGTCACAAATGGAAGTGTGTGAACTCATAAAATGGAGGTGTGTGAAGTCAAAGAATGGAGGTGTGTGAAGTCATCGAATGGATGTGTGTGAAATCATGGAAAGGAGGTGTGTGAAGTCACAGAATGGAGTTGTGTGAAGTCAGAAAGGATTTGTGTGAAGTCATAGAATGGAGGTGTGTGAAGTCAGAATGGACGTGTGTGAGGTCATAGAATGGAGGTGTGTGAAGTCAGAATGGAGGTCTGTGAACTCATAGAATGGAGGTGTGTGAAGTCACAATGGAGGTGTGTGAAGTCATAGAATGGAGGTGTGTGAAGTCACAGAATGGAGGTGTGTGAAGTCATAGAATGAAGGTGTGTGAAGTCAGATTGGAGGTGTGTGAAGTCACAGAATGGAGGTGTGTGAAGTCATAGAATGGAGGTGTGTGAAGTCACAGAATGGAGGTGTGTGAAGTCATAGAATGGAGGTGTGTGAAGTCATAGAATGGAGGTGTGTGAAGTCATAGAATGGAGCTGTGTGAAGTCTGAATTGAGGTGTGTGTAGTCACAGAATGGAGGTGTGTGAACTCAGAATGGAGGTGTGTGAAGTCACAGAATGGAGGTGTTAAGTCACAGAACGGAGGTTTTTGAACTCAGAATGGAGGTGTGTGAAGTCACAGAATGGAGGTGTGTGAAGTCATAGAATGGAGGTGTGTGAAATCATAGAATGGAGGTGTGGGAAGTCAGAGAATGGAGCTGTGTGAAGTCAGAATGGAGGTGTGCGAAGTCACAGAATGGAGGTGTGTGAGTCATAGAATGGAGGTGTGTGAAGACACAGAATGGTGGTGTGTGAAGTCATAGAATGGAGCTGTGTGAAGACAGATTGGAGGTGTGTGAAGTCACAGAATGGAGGTGTGTGAACTCAGAATGGAGGTGGGTGAAGTCACAGAATTGAGGTGTGTGAAGTCATAAAATTGAGGTGTGTGAAGTCATAGAATGGATGTGTGTGAAGTCATAATTGAGGTGTGTGAAGTCATAGAATGGAGGTGTGTGAAGTCAGAATGGAGGTGTGTGAACTCATAGAATGGAGGTGTGTGAAGTCACAATGGAGGTGTGTGTAGTCATAGAATGGAGCTGTGTGAAGTCAGATTGGAGGTGTGTGAAGTCACAGAATGGAGGTGTGTGAACTCAGAATGGAGGTGTGTGAAGTCACAGAATGGAGGTGGGTGAAGTCATAGAATGGAGGTGTGTGAAGTCATAGAATGGAGGTGTGTGAAGTCATAGAATGGAGGTTTGTTAAGAAAGAATGAAGGTGTGTTAAGTCATAGAATGGAGGTGTGTGAAGGCACAGAATGGAGGTGTGTGAAGTCATAGAATGGAGCTGTGTGAAGTCAGAATGGAGGTGTGTGAAGTCACAGAATGGAGGTGTGTGAACTCAGAATGGAGGTGTGTGAAGTCACAGAATGGAGGTGTGTTAAGTGACAGAACGGAGGTGTTTGAACTCAGAATGGAGGTGTGTGAAGTCACAGAATGGAGGTGTGTGAAGTCATAGAATGGAGGTGTGTGAAGTCATAGAATGGAGGTGTGTGAAGTCATAGAATGGATGTGTGTGAAGTCATAATGGAGGTGTGTGAAGTCATAGAATGGAGATGTGTGAAGTCATAGAATGGAGCTCTCTGAAGTCAGATTGGAAGTGTGTGAAGTCACAGAATGGAGGTGTGTTAAGTCACAGAACGAAGGTGTTTGGACTCAGAATGGAGGTGTGTGAAGTCACAGAATGGAGGTGTGTGAAGTCATAGAATGGAGCTTTGTGAAGTGAGATTGGAGGTGTGCGAAGTCACAGAATGGAGGTGTGTGAACTCAGAATGGAGGTGTGTGAAGTCACAGAATTGTGGTGTGTGAAGTCATAAAATGGAGGTGTGTGAAGTCATAGAATGGATGTGTGTGAAGTCATAATGGAGGTGTGTGAAGTCACAGAATTGAGATGTGTGAAGTCACAGAATGGAGGTGTGTGAAGTCATAGAATGGAGGTGTGTGAAATCACAGAATGGAGGTGTGTGAAGTCAAAAATGTGGTGTGTAGAGTCACAAATGGAGGTGTGTGAACTCATAGAATGGAGGTGTGTGAAGTCAAAGAATGGAGGTGTGTGAAGTCATCGAATGGATGTGTGTGAAGTCATGGAAAGGAGGTGTGTGAAGTCACAGAATGGAGGTGTGTGAAGTCAGAAAGGATTTGTGTGAAGTCATAGAATGGAGGTGTGTGAAGTCAGAATGGAGGTGTGTGAACTCATAGAATGGAGGTGTGTGAAGTCACAATGGAGGTGTGTGAAGTCATAGAATGGAGGTGTGTGAAGTCACAGAATGGAGGTGTGTGAAGTCATAGAATGAAGGTGTGTGAAGTCAGATTGGAGGTGTGTGAAGTCACAGAATGGAGGTGTGTGAAGTCATAGAATGGAGGTGTGTGAAGTCACAGAATGGAGGTGTGTGAAGTCATAGAATGGAGGTGTGTGAAGACATAGAATTGAGGTGTGTGAAGTCATAGAATGGATGTTTTTTAAGTAAGAATGAAGGTGTGTTAAGTCATAGAATGTAGGTGTGTGAAGGCACAGAATGGAGGTGTGTGAAGTCATAGAATGGAGCTGTGTGAAGTCTGAATTGAGGTGTGTGAAGTCACAGAATGGAGGTGTGTGAACTCAGAATGGAGGAGTGTGAAGTCACAGAATGGAGGTGTGTTAAGTGACAGAACGGAGGTGTTTGAACTCAGAATGGAGGTGTGTGAAGTCACAGAATGGAGGTGTGTGAAGTCATAGAATGGAGGTGTGTGAAATCATAGAATGGAGGTGTGGGAAGTCAGAGAATGGAGCTGTGTGAAGTCAGAATGGAGGTGTGCGAAGTCACAGAATGGAGGTGTGTGAGTCATAGAATGGAGGTGTGTGAAATCACAGAATGGAGGTGTGTGAAGTCATAGAATGGAGGTGTGTGAAATCACAGAATGGAGGTGTGTGAAGTCAAAAATGTGGTGTGTAGAGTCACAAATGGAGGTGTGTGAACTCATAGAATGGAGGTGTGTGAAGTCAAAGAATGGAGGTGTGTGAAGTCATCGAATGGATGTGTGTGAAGTCATGGAAAGGAGGTGTGTGAAGTCACAGAATGGAGTTGTGTGAAGTCAGAAAGGATTTGTGTGAAGTCATAGAATGGAGGTGTGTGAAGTCAGAATGGACGTGTGTGAGGTCATAGAATGGAGGTGTGTGAAGTCAGAATGGAGGTCTGTGAACTCATAGAATGGAGGTGTGTGAAGTCACAATGGAGGTGTGTGAAGTCATAGAATGGAGGTGTGTGAAGTCACAGAATGGAGGTGTGTGAAGTCATAGAATGAAGGTGTGTGAAGTCAGATTGGAGGTGTGTGAAGTCACAGAATGGAGGTGTGTGAAGTCATAGAATGGAGGTGTGTGAAGTCACAGAATGGAGGTGTGTGAAGTCATAGAATGGAGGTGTGTGAAGTCATAGAATGGAGGTGTGTGAAGTCATAGAATGGAGCTGTGTGAAGTCTGAATTGAGGTGTGTGTAGTCACAGAATGGAGGTGTGTGAACTCAGAATGGAGGTGTGTGAAGTCACAGAATGGAGGTGTTAAGTCACAGAACGGAGGTTTTTGAACTCGGAATGGAGGTGTGTGAAGTCACAGAATGGAGGTGTGTGAAGTCATAGAATGGAGGTGTGTGAAATCATAGAATGGAGGTGTGGGAAGTCAGAGAATGGAGCTGTGTGAAGTCAGAATGGAGGTGTGCGAAGTCACAGAATGGAGGTGTGTGAGTCATAGAATGGAGGTGTGTGAAGTCACAGAATGGTGGTGTGTGAAGTCATAGAATGGAGCTGTGTGAAGAGAGATTGGAGGTGTGTGAAGTCACAGAATGGAGGTGTGTGAACTCAGAATGGAGGTGGGTGAAGTCACAGAATTGAGGTGTGTGAAGTCATAAAATTGAGGTGTGTGAAGTCATAGAATGGATGTGTGTGAAGTCATAATTGAGGTGTGTGAAGTCATAGAATGGAGGTGTGTGAAGTCAGAATGGAGGTGTGTGAACTCATAGAATGGAGGTGTGTGAAGTCACAATGGAGGTGTGTGTAGTCATAGAATGGAGCTGTGTGAAGTCAGATTGGAGGTGTGTGAAGTCACAGAATGGAGGTGTGTGAAGTCATAGAATGGAGGTGTGTGAAATCATAGAATGGAGGTGTGGGAAGTCAGAGAATGGAGCTGTGTGAAGTCAGAATGGAGGTGTGCGAAGTCACAGAATGGAGGTGTGTGAGTCATAGAATGGAGGTGTGTGAAATCACAGAATGGAGGTGTGTGAAGTCATAGAATGGAGGTGTGTGAAATCACAGAATGGAGGTGTGTGAAGTCAAAAATGTGGTGTGTAGAGTCACAAATGGAGGTGTGTGAACTCATAGAATGGAGGTGTGTGAAGTCAAAGAATGGAGGTGTGTGAAGTCATCGAATGGATGTGTGTGAAGTCATGGAAAGGAGGTGTGTGAAGTCACAGAATGGAGTTGTGTGAAGTCAGAAAGGATTTGTGTGAAGTCATAGAATGGAGGTGTGTGAAGTCAGAATGGACGTGTGTGAGGTCATAGAATGGAGGTGTGTGAAGTCAGAATGGAGGTCTGTGAACTCATAGAATGGAGGTGTGTGAAGTCACAATGGAGGTGTGTGAAGTCATAGAATGGAGGTGTGTGAAGTCACAGAATGGAGGTGTGTGAAGTCATAGAATGAAGGTGTGTGAAGTCAGATTGGAGGTGTGTGAAGTCACAGAATGGAGGTGTGTGAAGTCATAGAATGGAGGTGTGTCAAGTCACAGAATGGAGGTGTGTGAAGTCATAGAATGGAGGTGTGTGAAGTCATAGAATGGAGGTGTGAAGTCATAGAATGGAGCTGTGTGAAGTCTGAATTGAGGTGTGTGTAGTCACAGAATGGAGGTGTGTGAACTCAGAATGGAGGTGTGTGAAGTCACAGAATGGAGGTGTGTTAAGTCACAGAACGGAGGTTTTTGAACTCAGAATGGAGGTGTGTGAAGTCACAGAATGGAGGTGTGTGAAGTCATAGAATGGAGGTGTGTGAAATCATAGAATGGAGGTGTGGGAAGTCAGAGAATGGAGCTGTGTGAAGTCAGAATGGAGGTGTGCGAAGTCACAGAATGGAGGTGTGTGAGTCATAGAATGGAGGTGTGTGAAGTCACAGAATGGTGGTGAGTGAAGTCATAGAATGGAGCTGTGTGAAGACAGATTGGAGGTGTGTGAAGTCACAGAATGGAGGTGTGTGAACTCAGAATGGAGGTGTGTGAAGTCACAGAATTGAGGTGTGTGAAGTCATAAAATTGAGGTGTGTGAAGTCATAGAATGGATGTGTGTGAAGTCATAATTGAGGTGTGTGAAGTCATAGAATGGAGGTGTGTGAAGTCAGAATGGAGGTGTGTGAACTCATAGAATGGAGGTGTGTGAAGTCACAATGGAGGTGTGTGTAGTCATAGAATGGAGCTGTGTGAAGTCAGATTGGAGGTGTGTGAAGTCACAGAATGGAGGTGTGTGAACTCAGAATGGAGGTGTGTGAAGTCACAGAATGGAGGTGGGTGAAGTCATAGAATGGAGGTGTGTGAAGTTATAGAATGGAGGTTTGTTAAGAAAGAATGAAGGTGTGTTAAGTCATAGAATGGAGGTGTGTGAAGGCACAGAATGGAGGTGTGTGAAGTCATAGAATGGAGCTGTGTGAAGTCAGAATGGAGGTGTGTGAAGTCACAGAATGGAGGTGTGTGAACTCAGAATGGAGGTGTGTGAAGTCACAGAATGGAGGTGTGTTAAGTGACAGAACGGAGGTGTTTGAACTCAGAATGGAGGTGTGTGAAGTCACAGAATGGAGGTGTGTGAAGTCATAGAATGGAGGTGTGTGAAGTCATAGAATGGAGGTGTGTGAAGTCATAGAATGGATGTGTGTGAAGTCATAATGGAGGTGTGTGAAGTCATAGAATGGAGATGTGTGAAGTCATAGAATGGAGCTGTCTGAAGTCAGATTGGAAGTGTGTGAAGTCACAGAATGGAGGTGTGTTAAGTCACAGAACGAAGGTGTTTGGACTCAGAATGGAGGTGTGTGAAGTCACAGAATGGAGGTGTGTGAAGTCATAGAATGGAGCTGTGTGAAGTGAGATTGGAGGTGTGCGAAGTCACAGAATGGAGGTGTGTGAACTCAGAATGGAGGTGTGTGAAGTCACAGAATTGTGGTGTGTGAAGTCATAAAATGGAGGTGTGTGAAGTCATAGAATGGATGTGTGTGAAGTCATAATGGAGGTGTGTGAAGTCACAGAATTGAGATGTGTGAAGTCACAGAACGGAGGTGTGTGAAGTCATAGAATGGAGGTGTGTGAAATCACAGAATGGAGGTGTGTGAAGTCAAAAATGTGGTGTGTAGAATCACAAATGGAGGTGTGCGAACTCATAGAATGGAGGTGTGTGAAGTCAAAGAATGGAGGTGTGTGAAGTCATCGAATGGATGTGTGTGAAGTCATGGAAAGGAGGTGTGTGAAGTCACAGAATGGAGGTGTGTGAAGTCAGAAAGGATTTGTGTGAAGTTATAGAATGGAGGTGTGTGAAGTCAGAATGGAGGTGTGTGAAGTCATAGAATGGAGGTGTGTGAAGTCAGAATGGAGGTCTGTGAACTCATAGAATGGAGGTGTGTGAAGTCACAATGGAGGTGTGTGAAGTCATAGAATGGAGGTGTGTGAAGTCACAGAATGGAGGTGTGTGAAGTCATAGAATGAAGGTGTGTGAAGTCAGATTGGAGGTGTGTGAAGTCACAGAATGGAGGTGTGTGAAGTCATAGAATGGAGGTGTGTGAAGTCACAGAATGGAGGTGTGTGAAGTCATAGAATGGAGGTGTGTGAAGACATAGAATTGAGGTGTGTGAAGTCATAGAATGGATGTTTTTTAAGTAAGAATGAAGGTGTGTTAACTCATAGAATGTAGGTGTGTGAAGGCACAGAATAGAGGTGTGTGAAGTCATAGAATGGAGCTGTGTGAAGTCTGAATTGAGGTGTGTGAAGTCACAGAATGGAGGTGTGTGAACTCAGAATGGAGGTGTGTGAAGTCACAGAATGGAGGTGTGTTAAGTGACAGAACGGAGGTGTTTGAACTCAGAATGGAGGTGTGTGAAGTCACAGAATGGAGGTGTGTGAAGTCATAGAATGGAGGTGTGTGAAATCATAGAATGGAGGTGTGGGAAGTCAGAGAATGGAGCTGTGTGAAGTCAGAATTGAGGTGTACGAAGTCACAGAATGGAGGTGTGTGAGTCATAGAATGGAGGTGTGTGAAGTCACAGAATGGAGGTGTGTGAAGTCATAGAATGGAGCTGTGTGAAGACAGATTGGAGGTGTGTGAAGTCACAGAATGGAGGTGTGTGAACTCAGAATGGAGGTGTGTGAAGTCACAGAATTGAGGTGTGTGAAGTCATAAAATTGAGGTGTGTGAAGTCATAGAATGTATGTGTGTGAAGTCATAATGGAGGTGTGTGAAGTCATAGAATGGAGGTGTGTGAAGTCAGAATGGAGGTGTGTGAAGTCATAGAATGGAGGTGTGTGAAGTCACAATGGAGGTGTGTGTAGTCATAGAATGGAGCTGTGTGAAGTCAGATTGGAGGTGTGTGAAGTCACAGAATGGAGGTGTGTGAACTCAGAATGGAGGTGTGTGAAGTCACAGAATGGAGGTGTGTGAAGTCATAGAATGGAGGTGTGTGAAGTCATAGAATGGAGGTGTGTGAAGTCATAGAATGGAGGTTTGTTAAGTAAGAATGAAGGTGTGTTAAGTCATAGAATTGAGGTGTGTGAAGGCACAGAATGGAGGTGTGTGAAGTCATAGAATGGAGCTGTGTGAAGTCAGAATGGAGGTGTGTGAAGTCACAGAATGGAGGTGTGTGAACTCAGAATGGAGGTGTGTGAAGTCACAGAATGGAGGTGTGTTAAGTGACAGAAGGGAGGTGTTTGAACTCAGAATGGAGGTGTGTGAAGTCACAGAATGGAGGTGTGTGAAGTCATAGAATGGAGGTGTGTGAAGTCATAGAATGGAGGTGTGTGAAGTCATAGAATGGATGTGTGTGAAGTCATAATGGAGGTGTGTGAAGTCACAGAATGGAGGTGTGTGAAGTCATAGAATGGAGCTGTCTGAAGTCAGATTGGAAGTGTGTGAAGTCACATAATGGAGGTGTGTTAAGTCACAGAACGGAGGTGTTTGAACTCAGAATGGAGGTGTGTGAAGTCACAGAATGGAGGTGTGTGAAGTCATAGAATGGAGCTGTGTGAAGTGAGATTGGAGGTGTGCGAAGTCACAGAATGGAGGTGTGTGAACTCAGAATGGAGGTGTGTGAAGTCACAGAATTGTGGTGTGTGAAGTCATAAAATGGAGGTGTGTGAAGTCATAGAATGGATGTGTGTGAAGTCATAATTGAGGTGTGTGAAGTCACAGAATTGAGATGTGTGAAGTCACAGAATGGAGGTGTGTGAAGTCATAGAATGGAGGTGTGTGAAATCACAGAATGGAGGTGTGTGAAGTCAAAAATGTGGTGTGTAGAGTCACAAATGGAGGTGTGTGAACTCATAGAATGGAGGTGTGTGAAGTCAAAGAATGGTGGTGTGTGAAGTCATCGAATGGATGTGTGTGAAGTCATGGAAAGGAGGTGTGTGAAGTCACAGAATGGAGGTGTGTGAAGTCAGAATGGAGGTGTGTGAAGTCAGAATGGAGGTGTGTGAAGTCATAGAATGGAGGTGTGTGAAGTCAGAATGGAGGTCTGTGAACTCATAGAATGGAGGTGTGTGAAGTCACAATGGAGGTGTGTGAAGTCATAGAATGGAGGTGTGTAAAGTCACAGAATGGAGGTGTGTGAAGTCATAGAATGAATGTGTGTGAAGTCAGATTGGAGGTGTGTGAAGTCACAGAATGGAGGTGTGTGAAGTCATAGAATGGAGGTGTGTGAAGTCACAGAATTGAGGTGTGTGAAATCAGAATGGAGGTGTGTGAAGTCAGAATGAAGGTGGGTGAAGTCATAGAATGGAGGTGTGTGAATTCACAATGCATTAGTGTGAACTCATAGAATGGAGGTCTGTGAAGTCACAATGTAGGTGTGTGAAGTCACAGAATGGAGGTGTGTGAAGTCACAGAATGAGGTGTGTGAAATCACAGAGTGTTGGTGTGTGAAGTCATATAATGGAGGTGTGTGAAGTCATAGAATGGAGGTGTGTGAAGTCATAGAATGGATGTTTGTTAAGTAAGAATGAAGGTGTGTTAAGTCATAGAATGGAGGTGTGTGAAGGCACAGAATGGAGGTGTGTGAAGTCATAGAATGGAGCTGTGTGAAGTCAGAATGGAGGTGTGTGAAATCATAGAATGGAGGTGTGTGAAGTCACAGAATTGAGGGGTGTGAAATCAGAATAGAGGTGTGTGAAGTCAGAATGGAGGTTTGTGAAGTCATAGAATGGAGGTGTGTGAATTCACAATGCATTAGTGTGAACTCATGGAATGGAGGTCTGTGAAGTCACAATGTAGGTGTGTGAAGTCACAGAATGGAGGTGTGTGAAGTCACAGAATGGAGGTGTGTGAAATCACAGAGTGTTGGTGTGTGAAGTCATATAATGGAGGTGTGTGAAGTCACAGAATGGAGGTGTGTGAAGTCACAATGGTGGTGTGTGAAGTCATAAAATGGAGGTGCGTGAAGTCTCAGAATGGAGGTGTGTGAAGTCATAGAATGGAGCTGTGTGAAGTCAGATTGGAGGTGTGTGAAGTCACAGAATGGAGGTGTGTGAACTCAGAATGGAGGTGTGTGAAGTCACAGAATGGAGGTGTGCGAAGTCATAGAATGGAGGTGTGTGAAGTCATAGAATGGATGTGTGTGAAGTCATAATGGAGGTGTGTGAAGTCACAGAATTGAGATGTGTGAAGTCACAGAATAGAGGTGTGTGAAGTCATAGAATGGAGGTGTGTGAAATCACAGAATGGAGGTGTGTGAAGTCAAAAATGTGGTGTGTAGAGTCACAAATGGAGGTGTGTGAAGTCATAGAATGGATGTGTGTGAAGTCATAATGGAGGTGTGTGAAGTCACAGAATGGAGGTGTGTGAAGTCATAGAATGGAGCTGTCTGAAGTCAGATTGGAAGTGTGTGAAGTCACATAATGGAGGTGTGTTAAGTCACAGAACGGAGGTGTTTGAACTCAGAATGGAGGTGTGTGAAGTCACAGAATGGAGGTGTGTGAAGTCATAGAATGGAGCTGTGTGAAGTGAGATTGGAGGTGTGCGAAGTCACAGAATGGAGGTGTGTGAACTCAGAATGGAGGTGTGTGAAGTCACAGAATTGTGGTGTGTGAAGTCATAAAATGGAGGTGTGTGAAGTCATAGAATGGATGTGTGTGAAGTCATAATGGAGGTGTGTGAAGTCACAGAATTGAGATGTGTGAAGTCACAGAATGGAGGTGTGTGAAGTCATAGAATGGAGGTGTGTGAAATCACAGAATGGAGGTGTGTGAAGTCAAAAATGTGGTGTGTAGAGTCACAAATGGAGGTGTGTGAACTCATAGAATGGAGGTGTGTGAAGTCAAAGAATGGTGGTGTGTGAAGTCATCGAATGGATGTGTGTGAAGTCATGGAAAGGAGGTGTGTGAAGTCAAAGAATGGAGGTGTGTGAAGTCAGAATGGAGGTGTGTGAAGTCATAGAATGGAGGTGTGTGAAGTCAGAATGGAGGTCTGTGAACTCATAGAATGGAGGTGTGTGAAGTCACAATGGAGGTGTGTGAAGTCATAGAATGGAGGTGTGTAAAGTCACAGAATGGAGGTGTGTGAAGTCATAGAATGAATGTGTGTGAAGTCAGATTGGAGGTGTGTGAAGTCACAGAATGGAGGTGTGTGAAGTCATAGAATGGAGGTGTGTGAAGTCACAGAATTGAGGTGTGTGAAATCAGAATGGAGGTGTGTGAAGTCAGAATGAAGGTGGGTGAAGTCATAGAATGGAGGTGTGTGAATTCACAATGCATTAGTGTGAACTCATAGAATGGAGGTCTGTGAAGTCACAATGTAGGTGTGTGAAGTCACAGAATGGAGGTGTGTGAAGTCACAGAATGAGGTGTGTGAAATCAGAGAGTGTTGGTGTGTGAAGTCATATAATGGAGGTGTGTGAAGTCATAGAATGGAGGTGTGTGAAGTCATAGAATGGATGTTTGTTAAGTAAGAATGAAGGTGTGTTAAGTCATAGAATGGAGGTGTGTGAAGGCACAGAATGGAGGTGTGTGAAGTCATAGAATGGAGCTGTGTGAAGTCAGAATGGAGGTGTGTGAAATCATAGAATGGAGGTGTGTGAAGTCACAGAATTGAGGGGTGTGAAATCAGAATGGAGGTGTGTGAAGTCAGAATGGAGGTTTGTGAAGTCATAGAATGGAGGTGTGTGAATTCACAATGCATTAGTGTGAACTCATGGAATGGAGGTCTGTGAAGTCACAATGTAGGTGTGTGAAGTCACAGAATGGAGGTGTGTGAAGTCACAGAATGGAGGTGTGTGAAATCACAGAGTGTTGGTGTGTGAAGTCATATAATGGAGGTGTGTGAAGTCACAGAATGGAGGTGTGTGAAGTCACAATGGTGGTGTGTGAAGTCATAAAATGGAGGTGCGTGAAGTCTCAGAATGGAGGTGTGTGAAGTCATAGAATGGAGCTGTGTGAAGTCAGATTGGAGGTGTGTGAAGTCACAGAATGGAGGTGTGTGAACTCAGAATGGAGGTGTGTGAAGTCACAGAATGGAGGTGTGCGAAGTCATAGAATGGAGGTGTGTGAAGTCATAGAATGGATGTGTGTGAAGTCATAATGGAGGTGTGTGAAGTCACAGAATTGAGATGTGTGAAGTCACAGAATAGAGGTGTGTGAAGTCATAGAATGGAGGTGTGTGAAATCACAGAATGGAGGTGTGTGAAGTCAAAAATGTGGTGTGTAGAGTCACAAATGGAGGTGTGTGAACTCATAGAATTTAGGTGTGTGAAGTCAAAGAATGGAGGTGTGTGAAGTCATCGAATGGATGTGTGTGAAGTCATGGAAAGGAGGTGTGTGAAGTCACAGAATGGCGGTGTGTGAAGTCAGAAAGGATTTGTGTGAAGTCATAGAATGGAGGTGTGTGAAGTCAGAATGGACGTGTGTGAGGTCATAGAATGGAGGTGTGTGAAGTCAGAATGGAGGTCTGTGAACTCATAGAATGGAGGTGTGTGAAGTCACAATGGAGGTGTGTGAAGTCATAGAATGGAGGTGTGTGAAGACACAGAATGGAGGTGTGCGAAGTCATAGAATGAAGGTGTGTGAAGTCAGATTGGAGGTGTGTGAAGTCACAGAATGGAGGTGTGTGAACACAGAATGGAGGTGTGTGAAATCACAGAATGTAGGTGTGTGAAGTCATAGAATGGAGGTTTGTGAAGTCATAGAATGGATGTGTGTGAAGCCATAAGGAGGTGTGTGAAGTCACAGAATTGAGGTGTGTGAAGTCACAGAATCGAGGTGTGTGAAGTCATAGAATGGAGGTGTGTGAATTAATAGAATGGAGGTGTGTGAAGTCATAGAATGGAGGTGTGTGCAGTCACAGAATTGAGGTGTGTGAAATCAGAATGGAGGTGTGTGAAGTCAGAATGGAGGTGGGTGAAGTCATAGAATGGAGGTGTGTGAATTCACAATGCATTAGTGTGAACTCATAGAATGGAGGTGTGTGAAGTCACAATGTAGGTGTGTGAAGTCACAGAATGGATGTGTGTTAAGTCACAGAACGGAGGTGTTTGAACTCAGAATGGAGGTGTGTGAAGTCACAGAATGGAGGTGTGTGAAGTCATAGAATGGAGGTGTGTGAAGTCACAGAATGGAGGTGTGTGAAGTCATAGAATGAAGGTGTGTGAAGTCAGATTGGAGGTGTGTGAAGTCACAGAATGGAGGTGTGTGAAGTCATAGAATGGAGGTGTGTGAAGTCACAGAATGGAGGTGTGTGAAGTCATAGAATGGAGGTGTGTGAAGACATAGAATTGAGGTGTGTGAAGTCATAGAATGGATGTTTTTTAAGTAAGAATGAAGGTGTGTTAAGTCATAGAATGTAGGTGTGTGAAGGCACAGAATGGAGGTGTGTGAAGTCGTAGAATGTAGCTGTGTGAAGTCTGAATTGAGGTGTGTGAAGTCACAGAATGGAGGTGTGTGAACTCATAATGGAGGTGTGTGAAGTCACAGAATGGAGGTGTGTTAAGTGACAGAACGGAGGTGTTTGAACTCAGAATGGAGGTGTGTGAAGTCACAGAATGGAGGTGTGTGAAGTCATAGAATGGAGGTGTGTGAAATCATAGAATGGAGGTGTGGGAAGTCAGAGAATGGAGCTGTGTGAAGTCAGAATGGAGGTGTGCGAAGTCACAGAATGGAGGTGTGTGAGTCATAGAATCAGGTGTGTGAAGTCACAGAATGGAGGTGTGTGAAGTCATAGAATGGAGCTGTGTGAAGACAGATTGGAGGTGTGTGAAGTCACAGAATGGAGGTGTGTGAACTCAGAATGGAGGTGTGTGAAGTCACAGAATTGAGGTGTGTGAAGTCATAAAATTGAGGTGTGTGAAGTCATAGAATGGATGTGTGTGAAGTCATAATGGAGGTGTGTGAAGTCATAGAATGGAGGTGTGTGAAGTCAGAATGGAGGTGTGTGAACTCATAGAATGGAGGTGTGTGAAGTCACAATGGAGGTGTGTGTAGTCATAGAATGGAGCTGTGTGAAGTCAGATTGGAGCTGTGTGAAGTCACAGAATGGAGGTGTGTGAACTCAGAATGGAGGTGTGTGAAGTCACAGAATGGAGGTGTGTGAAGTCATAGAATGGAGGTGTGTGAAGTCATAGAATGGAGGTGTGTGAAGTCATAGAATGGAGGTTTGTTAAGTAAGAATGAAGGTGTGTTAAGTCCTAGAATTGAGGTGTGTGAAGGCACAGAATGGAGGTGTGTGAAGTCATAGAATGGAGCTGTGTGAAGTCAGAATGGAGGTGTGTGAAGTCACAGAATGGAGGTGTGTGAACTCAGGATGGAGGTGTGTGAAGTCACAGAATGGAGGTGTGTTAAGTGACAGAAGGGAGGTGTTTGAACTCAGAATGGAGGTGTGTGAAGTCACACAATGGAGGTGTGTGAAGTCATAGAATGGAGCTGTGTGAAGTCATAGAATGGAGGTGTGTGAAGTCATAGAATGGATGTGTGTGAAGTCATAATGGAGGTGTGTGAAGTCACAGAATGGAGGTGTGTGAAGTCATAGAATGGAGCTGTCTGAAGTCAGATTGGAAGTGTGTGAAGTCACATAATGGAGGTGTGTTAAGTCACAGAACGGAGGTGTTTGAACTCAGAATGGAGGTGTGTGAAGTCACAGAATGGAGGTGTGTGAAGTCATAGATTGGAGCTGTGTGAAGTGAGATTGGAGGTGTGCGAAGTCACAGAATGGAGGTGTGTGAACTCAGAATGGAGGTGTGTGAAGTCACAGAATTGTGGTGTGTGAAGTCATAAAATGTAGGTGTGTGAAGTCATAGAATGGATGTGTGTGAAGTCATAATGGAGGTGTGTGAAGTCACAGAATTGAGATGTGTGAAGTCACAGAATGGAGGTGTGTGAAGTCATAGAATGGAGGTGTGTGAAATCACAGAATGGAGGTGTGTGAAGTCAAAAATGTGGTGTGTAGAGTCACAAATGGAGGTGTGTGACCTCATAGAATGGAGGTGTGTGAAGTCAAAGAATGGTGGTGTGTGAAGTCATCGAATGGATGTGTGTGAAGTCATGGAAAGGAGGTGTGTGAAGTCACAGAATGGAGGTGTGTGAAGTCAGAATGGAGGTGTGTGAAGTCATAGAATGGAGGTGTGTGAAGTCAGAATGGAGGTCTGTGAACTCATAGAATGGAGGTGTGTGAAGTCACAATGGAGGTGTGTGAAGTCATAGAATGGAGGTGTGTAAAGTCACAGAATGGAGGTGTGTGAAGTCATAGAATGAATGTGTGTGAAGTCAGATTGGAGGTGTGTGAAGTCACAGAATTGAGGTGTGTGAAGTCATAGAATGGAGCTGTGTGAAGTCAGAATGGAGGTGTGTGAAATCATAGAATGGAGGTGTGTGAAGTCACAGAATTGAGGGTGTGAAATCAGAATGGAGGTGTGTGAAGTCAGAATGGAGGTTTGTGAAGTCATAGAATGGAGGTGTGTGAATTCACAATGCATTAGTGTGAACTCATAGAATGGAGGTCTGTGAAGTCACAATGTAGGTGTGTGAAGTCACAGAATGGAGGTGTGTGAAGTCACAGAATGGAGGTGTGTGAAATCACAGAGTGTTGGTGTGTGAAGTCATATAATGGAGGTGTGTGAAGTCACAGAATGGAAGTGTGTGAAGTCACAATGGTGGTGTGTGAAGTCATAAAATGGAGGTGCGTGAAGTCTCAGAATGGAGGTGTGTGAAGTCATAGAATGGAGCTGTGTGAAGTCAGATTGGAGGTGTGTGAAGTCACAGAATGGAGGTGTGTGAACTCAGAATGGAGGTGTGTGAAGTCACAGAATGGAGGTGTCTGAAGTCATAGAATGGAGGTGTGTGAAGTCATAGAATGGATGTGTGTGAAGTTATAATGGAGGTGTGTGAAGTCACAGAATTGAGATGTGTGAAGTCACAGAATAGAGGTGTGTGAAGTCATAGAATGGAGGTGTGTGAAATCACAGAATGGAGGTGTGTGAAGTCAAAAATGTGGTGTGTAGAGTCACAAATGGAGGTGTGTGAACTCATAGAATGGAGGTGTGTGAAGTCAAAGAATGGAGGTGTGTGAAGTCATCGAATGGATGTGTGTGAAGTCATGGAAAGGAGGTGTGTGAAGTCACAGAATGGAGGTGTGTGAAGTCAGAAAGGATTTGTGTGAAGTCATAGAATGGAGGTGTGTGAAGTCAGAATGGACGTGTGTGAGGTCATAGAATGGAGGTGTGTGAAGTCAGAATGGAGGTCTGTGAACTCATGGAATGGAGGTGTGTGAAGTCACAATGGAGGTGTGTGAAATCATAGAATGGAGGCGTGTGAAGACACAGAATGGAGGTGTGCGAAGTCATAGAATGAAGGTGTGTGAAGTCAGATTGGAGGTGTGTGAAGTCACAGAATGGAGGTGTGTGAACACAGAATGGAGGTGTGTGAAATCACAGAATGGAGGTGTGTGAAGTCATAGAATGGAGGTTTGTGAAGTCATAGAATGGATGTGTGTGAAGTCATAAGGAGGTGTGTGAAGTCACAGAATTGAGGTGTGTGAAGTCACAGAATCGAGGTGTGTGAAGTCATAGAATGGAGGTGTGTGAATTAATAGAATGGAGGTGTGTGAAGTCATAGAATGGAGGTGTGTGAAGTCACAGAATTGAGGTGTGTGAAATCAGAATGGAGGTGGGTGAAGTCAGAATGGAGGTGGGTGAAGTCATAGAATGGAGGTGTGTGAATTCACAATGCATTAGTGTGAACTCATAGAATGGAGGTGTGTGAAGTCACAATGTAGGTGTGTGAAGTCACAGAATGGAGGTGTGTTAAGTCACAGAACGGAGGTGTTTGAACTCAGAATGGAGGTGTGTGAAGTCACAGAATGGAGGTGTGTGAAGTCACAGAATTGACGTGTGTGAAATCATAGAATGGAGGTGTGGGAAGTCAGAGAATGGAGCTGTGTGAAGTCAGAATGGAGGTGTGCGAAGTCACAGAATGGAGGTGTGTGAGTCATAGAATGGAGGTGTGTGAAGTCACAGAATGGAGGTGTGTGAAGTCATAAAATGGAGCTGTGTGAAGACAGATTGGAGGTGTGTGAAGTCACAGAATGGAGGTGTGTGAACTCAGAATTGAGGTGTGTGAAGTCACAGAATTGAGGTGTGTGAAGTCATAAAATTGAGGTGTGTGAAGTCATAGAATGGATGTGTGTGAAGTCATAATGGAGGTGTGTGAAGTCATAGAATGGAGGTGTGTGAAGTCAGAATGGAGGTGTGTGAACTCATAGAATGGAGGTGTGTGAAGTCACAATGGAGGTGTGTGTAGTCATAGAATGGAGCTGTGTGAAGTCATAGAATGGATGTGTGTGAAGTCATAATGGAGGTGTGTGAAGTCACAGAATTGAGGTGTGTGAAGTCACAGAATGGAGGTGTGTGAAGTCATAGAATGGAGGTGTGTGAAGTCATAGAATGGAGGTGTGTGAAGTCAGAGAATGGAGGTTTGTTAAGTAAGAATGAAGGTGTGTTAAGTCATAGAATGGAGGTGTGTGAAGGCACAGAATGGAGGGGTGTGAAGCATAGAATGGAGCTGTGTGAAGTCAGAATGGAGGTGTGTGAAGTCAAAGAATGGAGGTGTGTGAACTCAGAATGTAGGTGTGTGAAGTCACAGAATGGAGGTGTGTTAAGTGACAGAAAGGAGGTGTTTGAACTCAGAATGGAGGTGTGTGAAGTCACACAATGGAGGTGTGTGAAGTCATAGAATGGAGGTGTGTGAAGTCATAGAATGGATGTGTGTGAAGTCATAATGGAGCTGTGTGAAGTCACAGAATTGAGATGTGTGAAGTCACAGAATGGAGGTGTGTGAAGTCATAGAATGGAGGTGTGTGAAATCACAGAATGGAGGTGTGTGAAGTCAAAAATGTGGTGTGTACAGTCACAAATGGAGGTGTGTGAACTCATAGAAGGGAGGTGTGGGAAGTCAAAGAATGGAGGTGTGTGAAGTCATCGAATGGATGTGTGTGAAGTCATGGAAAGTAGGTGTGTGAAGTCACAGAATGGAGGTGTGTGAAGTCAGAAAGGATTTGTGTGAACTCATAGAATGGAGGTGTGTGAAGTCAGAATGGAGGTGTGTGAAGTCATAGAATGGAGGTGTGTGAAGTCAGAATGGAGGTCTGTGAACTCATAGAATGGAGGTGTGTGAAGTCACAATGGAGGTGTGTGAAGTCATAGAATGGAGGTGTGTGAAGTAACAGAATGGAGGTGTGTGAAGTCATAGAATGAAGGTGTGTGAAGTCAGATTGTAGGTGTGTGAAGTCACAGAATGGAGGTGTGTGAAGTCATAGAATGGAGGTGTGTGAAGTCACAGAATGGAGGTGTGTGAAGTCATAGAATGGAGGTGTGTGAAGTCATAGAATTGAGGTGTTTGAAGTCATAGAATGGATGTTTTTTAAGTAAGAATGAAGGTGTGTTAAGTCATAGAATGGAGGTGTGTGAAGGCACAGAATGGAGGTGTGTGAAGTCATAGAATGGAGCTGTGTGAAGTCTGAATTGAGGTGTGTGAAGTCACAGAATGGAGGTGTGTGAACTCAGAATGGAGGTGTGTGAAGTCACAGAATGGAGGTGTGTTTAGTCACAGAACGGAGGTGTTTGAACTCAGAATGGAGGTGTGTGAAGTCACAGAATGGAGGTGTGTGAAGTCATAGAATTGAGGTGTGTGAAATCATAGAATGGAGGTGTGGGAAGTCAGAGAATGGAGCTGTGTGAAGTCAGAATGGAGGTGTGCGAAGTCACAGAATGGAGGTGTGTGAGTCATAGAATGGAGGTGTGGGAAGTCACAGAATGGAGGTGTGTGAAGTCATAGAATGGAGCTGTGTGAAGACAGATTGGAGGTGTGTGAAGTCACAGAATGGAGGTGTGTGAACTCAGACTGGAGGTGTGTGAAGTCACAGAATTGAGGTGTGTGAAGTCATAAAATTGAGGTGTGTGAAGTCATAGAATGGATGTGTGTGAAGTCATAATGCAGGTGTGTGAAGTCATAGAATGGAGGTGTGTGAAGTCAGAATGGAGGTGTGTGAACTCATAGAATGGAGGTGTGTGAAGTCACAATGGAGGTGTGTGTAGTCATAGAATGGAGCTGTGTGAAGTCATAGAATGGATGTGTGTGAAGTCATAATGGAGGTGTGTGAAGTCACAGAATTGAGGTGTGTGAAGTCACAGAATGGATGTGTGTGAAGTTATAGAATGGAGGTGTGTGAAGTCATAGAATGGAGGTGTGTGAAATCATAGAATGGAGGTTTGTTAAGTAAGAATGAAGGTGTGTTAAGTCATAGAATGGAGGTGTGTGAAGGCACAGAATGGAGGGGTGTGAAGTCATAGAATGGAGCTGTGTGAAGTCAGAATGGAGGTGTGTGAAGTCACAGAATGGAGGTGTGTGAACTCAGAATGTAAGTGTGTGAAGTCACAGAATGGAGGTGTGTTAAGTGACAGAACGGAGGTGTTTGAACTCAGAATGGAGGTGTGTGAAGTCACAGAATGGAGGTGTGTGAAGTCATAGAATTGAGGTGTGTGAAGTCATAGAATGGAGGTGTGTGAAGTCATAGAATGGATGTGTGTGAAGTCATAATGGAGGTGTGTGAAGTCACAGAATGGAGGTGTGTGAAGTCATAGAATGGAGCTGTCTGAAGTCAGATTGGAAGTGTGTGAAGTCACATAATGGAGGTGTGTTAAGTCACAGAACGGAGGTGTTTGAACTCAGAATGGAGGTGTGTGAAGTCACAGAATGGAGGTGTGTGAAGTCATAGAATGGAGCTGTGTGAAGTGAGATTGGAGGTGTGCGAAGTCACAGAATGGAGGTGTGTGAACTCAGAATGGAGGTGTGTGAAGTCACAGAATTGTGTGTGAAGTCATAAAATGGAGGTGTGTGAAGTCATAGAATGGATGTGTGTGAAGTCATAATGGAGGTGTGTGAAGTCACAGAATTGAGATGTGTGAAGTCACAGAATGGAGGTGTGTGAAGTCATAGAATGGAGGTGTGTGAAATCACAGAATGGAGGTGTGTGAAGTCAAAAATGTGGTGTGTAGAGTCACAAATGGAGGTGTGTGTACTCATAGAATGGAGGTGTGTGAAGTCAAAGAATGGAGGTGTGTGAAGTCATCGAATGGATGTGTGTGAAGTCATGGAAAGGAGGTGTGTGAAGTCACAGAATGGAGGTGTGTGAAGTCAGAATGGAGGTCTGTGAACTCATAGAATGGAGGTGTGTGAAGTCACAATGGAGGTGTGTGGAGTCATAGAATGGAGGTGTGTGAAGTCACAGAATGGAGGTGTGTGAAGTCATAGAATGAATGTGTGTGAAGTCAGATTGTAGGTGTGTGAAGTCACAGAATGGAGGTGTGTGAAGTCATAGAATGGAGGTGTGTGAAGTCACAGAATTGAGGTGTGTGAAATCAGAATGGAGGTGTGTGAAGTCAGAATGGAGGTGGGTGAAGTCATAGAATGGAGGTGTGTGAATTCACAATGCATTAGTGTGAACTCATAGAATGGAGGTCTGTGAAGTCACAATGTAGGTGTGTGAAGTCACAGAATGGAGGTGTGTGAAGTCACAGAATGAGGTGTGTGAAATCACAGAGTGTTGGTGTGTGAAGTCATATAATGGAGGTGTGTGAAGTCATAGAATGGAGGTGTGTGAAGTCATAGAATGGATGTTTGTTAAGTAAGAATGAAGGTGTGTTAAGTCATAGAATGGAGGTGTGTGAAGGCACAGAATGGAGGTGTGTGAAGTCATGGAATGGAGCTGTGTGAAGTCAGAATGGAGGTGTGTGAAATCATAGAATGGAGGTGTGTGAAGTCACAGAATTGAGGGGTGTGAAATCAGAATGGAGGTGTGTGAAGTCAGAATGGAGGTTTGTGAAGTCATAGAATGGAGGTGTGTGAATTCACAATGCATTATTGTGTACTCATAGAATGGAGGTCTGTGAAGTCACAATGTAGGTGTGTGAAGTCACAGAATGGAGGTGTGTGAAGTCAGAATGGAGGTGTGTGAAGTCATAGAATGGAGGTGTGTGAAGTCAGAATGGAGGTCTGTGAACTCATAGAATGGAGGTGTGTGAAGTCACAATGGAGGTGTGTGAAGTCATAGAATGGAGGTGTGTAAAGTCACAGAATGGAGGTGTGTGAAGTCATAGAATGAATGTGTGTGAAGTCAGATTGGAGGTGTGTGAAGTCACAGAATTGAGGTGTGTGAAGTCATAGAATGGAGCTGTGTGAAGTCAGAATGGAGGTGTGTGAAATCATAGAATGGAGGTGTGTGAAGTCACAGAATTGAGGGTGTGAAATCAGAATGGAGGTGTGTGAAGTCAGAATGGAGGTTTGTGAAGTCATAGAATGGAGGTGTGTGAATTCACAATGCATTAGTGTGAACTCATAGAATGGAGGTCTGTGAAGTCACAATGTAGGTGTGTGAAGTCACAGAATGGAGGTGTGTGAAGTCACAGAATGGAGGTGTGTGAAATCACAGAGTGTTGGTGTGTGAAGTCATATAATGGAGGTGTGTGAAGTCACAGAATGGAAGTGTGTGAAGTCACAATGGTGGTGTGTGAAGTCATAAAATGGAGGTGCGTGAAGTCTCAGAATGGAGGTGTGTGAAGTCATAGAATGGAGCTGTGTGAAGTCAGATTGGAGGTGTGTGAAGTCACAGAATGGAGGTGTGTGAACTCAGAATGGAGGTGTGTGAAGTCACAGAATGGAGGTGTCTGAAGTCATAGAATGGAGGTGTGTGAAGTCATAGAATGGATGTGTGTGAAGTTATAATGGAGGTGTGTGAAGTCACAGAATTGAGATGTGTGAAGTCACAGAATAGAGGTGTGTGAAGTCATAGAATGGAGGTGTGTGAAATCACAGAATGGAGGTGTGTGAAGTCAAAAATGTGGTGTGTAGAGTCACAAATGGAGGTGTGTGAACTCATAGAATGGAGGTGTGTGAAGTCAAAGAATGGAGGTGTGTGAAGTCATCGAATGGATGTGTGTGAAGTCATGGAAAGGAGGTGTGTGAAGTCACAGAATGGAGGTGTGTGAAGTCAGAAAGGATTTGTGTGAAGTCATAGAATGGAGGTGTGTGAAGTCAGAATGGACGTGTGTGAGGTCATAGAATGGAGGTGTGTGAAGTCAGAATGGAGGTCTGTGAACTCATGGAATGGAGGTGTGTGAAGTCACAATGGAGGTGTGTGAAATCATAGAATGGAGGCGTGTGAAGACACAGAATGGAGGTGTGCGAAGTCATAGAATGAAGGTGTGTGAAGTCAGATTGGAGGTGTGTGAAGTCACAGAATGGAGGTGTGTGAACACAGAATGGAGGTGTGTGAAATCACAGAATGGAGGTGTGTGAAGTCATAGAATGGAGGTTTGTGAAGTCATAGAATGGATGTGTGTGAAGTCATAAGGAGGTGTGTGAAGTCACAGAATTGAGGTGTGTGAAGTCACAGAATCGAGGTGTGTGAAGTCATAGAATGGAGGTGTGTGAATTAATAGAATGGAGGTGTGTGAAGTCATAGAATGGAGGTGTGTGAAGTCACAGAATTGAGGTGTGTGAAATCAGAATGGAGGTGGGTGAAGTCAGAATGGAGGTGGGTGAAGTCATAGAATGGAGGTGTGTGAATTCACAATGCATTAGTGTGAACTCATAGAATGGAGGTGTGTGAAGTCACAATGTAGGTGTGTGAAGTCACAGAATGGAGGTGTGTTAAGTCACAGAACGGAGGTGTTTGAACTCAGAATGGAGGTGTGTGAAGTCACAGAATGGAGGTGTGTGAAGTCACAGAATTGAGGTGTGTGAAATCATAGAATGGAGGTGTGGGAAGTCAGAGAATGGAGCTGTGTGAAGTCAGAATGGAGGTGTGCGAAGTCACAGAATGGAGGTGTGTGAGTCATAGAATGGAGGTGTGTGAAGTCACAGAATGGAGGTGTGTGAAGTCATAAAATGGAGCTGTGTGAAGACAGATTGGAGGTGTGTGAAGTCACAGAATGGAGGTGTGTGAACTCAGAATTGAGGTGTGTGAAGTCACAGAATTGAGGTGTGTGAAGTCATAAAATTGAGGTGTGTGAAGTCATAGAATGGATGTGTGTGAAGTCATAATGGAGGTGTGTGAAGTCATAGAATGGAGGTGTGTGAAGTCAGAATGGAGGTGTGTGAACTCATAGAATGGAGATGTGTGAAGTCACAATGGAGGTGTGTGTAGTCATAGAATGGAGCTGTGTGAAGTCATAGAATGGATGTGTGTGAAGTCATAATGGAGGTGTGTGAAGTCACAGAATTGAGGTGTGTGAAGTCACAGAATGGAGGTGTGTGAAGTCATAGAATGGAGGTGTGTGAAGTCATAGAATGGAGGTGTGTGAAGTCAGAGAATGGAGGTTTGTTAAGTAAGAATGAAGGTGTGTTAAGTCATAGAATGGAGGTGTGTGAAGGCACAGAATGGAGGGGTGTGAAGCATAGAATGGAGCTGTGTGAAGTCAGAATGGAGGTGTGTGAAGTCAAAGAATGGAGGTGTGTGAACTCAGAATGTAGGTGTGTGAAGTCACAGAATGGAGGTGTGTTAAGTGACAGAAAGGAGGTGTTTGAACTCAGAATGGAGGTGTGTGAAGTCACACAATGGAGGTGTGTGAAGTCATAGAATGGAGGTGTGTGAAGTCATAGAATGGATGTGTGTGAAGTCATAATGGAGCTGTGTGAAGTCACAGAATTGAGATGTGTGAAGTCACAGAATGGAGGTGTGTGAAGTCATAGAATGGAGGTGTGTGAAATCACAGAATGGAGGTGTGTGAAGTCAAAAATGTGGTGTGTACAGTCACAAATGGAGGTGTGTGAACTCATAGAAGGGAGGTGTGGGAAGTCAAAGAATGGAGGTGTGTGAAGTCATCGAATGGATGTGTGTGAAGTCATGGAAAGTAGGTGTGTGAAGTCACAGAATGGAGGTGTGTGAAGTCAGAAAGGATTTGTGTGAACTCATAGAATGGAGGTGTGTGAAGTCAGAATGGAGGTGTGTGAAGTCATAGAATGGAGGTGTGTGAAGTCAGAATGGAGGTCTGTGAACTCATAGAATGGAGGTGTGTGAAGTCACAATGGAGGTGTGTGAAGTCATAGAATGGAGGTGTGTGAAGTAACAGAATGGAGGTGTGTGAAGTCATAGAATGAAGGTGTGTGAAGTCAGATTGTAGGTGTGTGAAGTCACAGAATGGAGGTGTGTGAAGTCATAGAATGGAGGTGTGTGAAGTCACAGAATGGAGGTGTGTGAAGTCATAGAATGGAGGTGTGTGAAGTCATAGAATTGAGGTGTTTGAAGTCATAGAATGGATGTTTTTTAAGTAAGAATGAAGGTGTGTTAAGTCATAGAATGGAGGTGTGTGAAGGCACAGAATGGAGGTGTGTGAAGTCATAGAATGGAGCTGTGTGAAGTCTGAATTGAGGTGTGTGAAGTCACAGAATGGAGGTGTGTGAACTCAGAATGGAGGTGTGTGAAGTCACAGAATGGAGGTGTGTTTAGTCACAGAACGGAGGTGTTTGAACTCAGAATGGAGGTGTGTGAAGTCACAGAATGGAGGTGTGTGAAGTCATAGAATTGAGGTGTGTGAAATCATAGAATGGAGGTGTGGGAAGTCAGAGAATGGAGCTGTGTGAAGTCAGAATGGAGGTGTGCGAAGTCACAGAATGGAGGTGTGTGAGTCATAGAATGGAGGTGTGGGAAGTCACAGAATGGAGGTGTGTGAAGTCATAGAATGGAGCTGTGTGAAGACAGATTGGAGGTGTGTGAAGTCACAGAATGGAGGTGTGTGAACTCAGACTGGAGGTGTGTGAAGTCACAGAATTGAGGTGTGTGAAGTCATAAAATTGAGGTGTGTGAAGTCATAGAATGGATGTGTGTGAAGTCATAATGCAGGTGTGTGAAGTCATAGAATGGAGGTGTGTGAAGTCAGAATGGAGGTGTGTGAACTCATAGAATGGAGGTGTGTGAAGTCACAATGGAGGTGTGTGTAGTCATAGAATGGAGCTGTGTGAAGTCATAGAATGGATGTGTGTGAAGTCATAATGGAGGTGTGTGAAGTCACAGAATTGAGGTGTGTGAAGTCACAGAATGGATGTGTGTGAAGTTATAGAATGGAGGTGTGTGAAGTCATAGAATGGAGGTGTGTGAAATCATAGAATGGAGGTTTGTTAAGTAAGAATGAAGGTGTGTTAAGTCATAGAATGGAGGTGTGTGAAGGCACAGAATGGAGGGGTGTGAAGTCATAGAATGGAGCTGTGTGAAGTCAGAATGGAGGTGTGTGAAGTCACAGAATGGAGGTGTGTGAACTCAGAATGTAAGTGTGTGAAGTCACAGAATGGAGGTGTGTTAAGTGACAGAACGGAGGTGTTTGAACTCAGAATGGAGGTGTGTGAAGTCACAGAATGGAGGTGTGTGAAGTCATAGAATTGAGGTGTGTGAAGTCATAGAATGGAGGTGTGTGAAGTCATAGAATGGATGTGTGTGAAGTCATAATGGAGGTGTGTGAAGTCACAGAATGGAGGTGTGTGAAGTCATAGAATGGAGCTGTCTGAAGTCAGATTGGAAGTGTGTGAAGTCACATAATGGAGGTGTGTTAAGTCACAGAACGGAGGTGTTTGAACTCAGAATGGAGGTGTGTGAAGTCACAGAATGGAGGTGTGTGAAGTCATAGAATGGAGCTGTGTGAAGTGAGATTGGAGGTGTGCGAAGTCACAGAATGGAGGTGTGTGAACTCAGAATGGAGGTGTGTGAAGTCACAGAATTGTGTGTGAAGTCATAAAATGGAGGTGTGTGAAGTCATAGAATGGATGTGTGTGAAGTCATAATGGAGGTGTGTGAAGTCACAGAATTGAGATGTGTGAAGTCACAGAATGGAGGTGTGTGAAGTCATAGAATGGAGGTGTGTGAAATCACAGAATGGAGGTGTGTGAAGTCAAAAATGTGGTGTGTAGAGTCACAAATGGAGGTGTGTGTACTCATAGAATGGAGGTGTGTGAAGTCAAAGAATGGAGGTGTGTGAAGTCATCGAATGGATGTGTGTGAAGTCATGGAAAGGAGGTGTGTGAAGTCACAGAATGGAGGTGTGTGAAGTCAGAATGGAGGTCTGTGAACTCATAGAATGGAGGTGTGTGAAGTCACAATGGAGGTGTGTGGAGTCATAGAATGGAGGTGTGTGAAGTCACAGAATGGAGGTGTGTGAAGTCATAGAATGAATGTGTGTGAAGTCAGATTGTAGGTGTGTGAAGTCACAGAATGGAGGTGTGTGAAGTCATAGAATGGAGGTGTGTGAAGTCACAGAATTGAGGTGTGTGAAATCAGAATGGAGGTGTGTGAAGTCAGAATGGAGGTGGGTGAAGTCATAGAATGGAGGTGTGTGAATTCACAATGCATTAGTGTGAACTCATAGAATGGAGGTCTGTGAAGTCACAATGTAGGTGTGTGAAGTCACAGAATGGAGGTGTGTGAAGTCACAGAATGAGGTGTGTGAAATCACAGAGTGTTGGTGTGTGAAGTCATATAATGGAGGTGTGTGAAGTCATAGAATGGAGGTGTGTGAAGTCATAGAATGGATGTTTGTTAAGTAAGAATGAAGGTGTGTTAAGTCATAGAATGGAGGTGTGTGAAGGCACAGAATGGAGGTGTGTGAAGTCATGGAATGGAGCTGTGTGAAGTCAGAATGGAGGTGTGTGAAATCATAGAATGGAGGTGTGTGAAGTCACAGAATTGAGGGGTGTGAAATCAGAATGGAGGTGTGTGAAGTCAGAATGGAGGTTTGTGAAGTCATAGAATGGAGGTGTGTGAATTCACAATGCATTATTGTGTACTCATAGAATGGAGGTCTGTGAAGTCACAATGTAGGTGTGTGAAGTCACAGAATGGAGGTGTGTGAAGTCACAGAATGGAGTTGTGTGAAATCACAGAGTGTTGGTGTGTGAAGTCATATAATGGAGGTGTGTGAAGTCACAGAATGGAGGTGTGTGAAGTCAGAATGGAGTTGTGTGAAGTCATAGAATGGAGGTGCGTGAAGTCAGAATGGAGGTGTGTGAAGTCATAGAATGGAGCTGTGTGAAGTCAGATTGGAGGTGTGTGAAGTCACAGAATGGAGGTGTGTGAACTCAGAATGGAGGTGTGTGAAGTCACAGAATGGAGGTGTGTAAAGTCATAGAATGGAGGTGTGTGAAGTCATAGAATGGATGTGTGTGAAGTCATAATGGAGGTGTGTGAAGTCACAGAATTGAGATGTGTGAAGTCACAGAATAGAGGTGTGTGAAGTCATAGAATGGAGGTGTGTGAAATCACAGAATGGAGGTGTGTGAAGTCAAAAATGTGGTGTGTAGAGTCACAAATGGAGGTGTGTGAACTCATACAATGGAGGTGTGTGAAGTCAAAGAATGGAGGTGTGTGAAGTCATCGAATGGATGTGTGTGAAGTCATGGAAAGGAGGTGTGTGAAGTCACAGAATGGAGGTGTGTGAAGTCAGAAAGGATTTGTGTGAAGTCATAGAATGGAGGTGTGTGAAGTCAGAATGGACGTGTGTGAGGTCATAGAATGGAGGTGTGTGAAGTCAGAATGGAGGTCTGTGAACTCATAGAATGGAGGTGTGTGAAGTCACAATGGAGGTGTGTGAAGTCATAGAATGGAGGTGTGTGAAGTCACAGAATGGAGGTGTGTGAAGTCACAGAATGAAGGTGTGTGAAGTCAGATTGGAGGTGTGTGAAGTCACAGAATGGAGGTGTGTGAACTCAGAATGGAGGTGTGTGAAATCACAGAATGGAGGTGTGTGAAGTCATAGAATGCAGGTTTGTGAAGTCATAGAATGGATGTGTGTGAAGTCATAAGGAGGTGTGTGAAGTCACAGAATCGAGGTGTGTGAAGTCATAGAATGGAGGTGTGTGAAGTAATAGAATGGAGGTGTGTGAAGTCATAGAATGGATGTGTGTGAAGTCATAGAATGGATGTTTGTTAAGTAAGAATGAAGGTGTGTTAAGTCATAGAATGGAGGAGTGTGAAGGCACAGAATGGAGGTGTGTGAAGTCATAGAATGGAGCTGTGTGAAGTCAGAATGGAGGTGTGTGAAATCATAGAATGGAGGTGTGTGAAGTCACAGAATTGAGGTGTGTGAAATCAGAATGGAGGTGTGTGATCTCAGAATGGAGGTGGGTGAAGTCATAGAATGGAGGTGTGTGAATTCACAATGCATTAGTGTGAACTCATAGAATGGAGGTGTGTGAAGTCACAATGTAGGTGTGTGAAGTCACAGAATGGAGGTGTGTTAAGTCACAGAACGGAGGTGTTTGAACTCAGAATGGAGGTGTGTGAAGTCACAGAATGGAGGTGTGTGAAGTCATAGAATTGAGGTGTGTGAAATCATAGAATGGAGGTGTGGGAAGTCAGAGAATGGAGCTGTGTGAAGTCAGAATGGATGTGTGCGAAGTCACAGAATGGACGTGTGTGAGTCATAGAATGGAGGTGTGTGAAGTCACAGAATGGAGGTGTGTGAAGTCATAGAATGGAGCTGTGTGAAGACAGATTGGAGGTGTGTGAAGTCACAGAATGGAGGTGTGTGAACTCAGAATGGAGGTGTGTGAAGTCACAGAATTGAGGTGTGTGAAGTCATAAAATTGAGGTGTGTGAAGTCATAGAATGGATGTGTGTGAAGTCATAATGGAGGTGTGTGAAGTCATAGAATGGAGCTGTGTGAAGTCAGTATGGAGGTGTGTGAACTCATAGAATGGAGGTGTGTGAAGTCACAATGGAGGCGTGTGTAGTCATAGAATGGAGCTGTGTGAAGTCATAGAATGGATGTGTGTGAAGTCATAATGGAGGTGTGTGAAGTCACAGAATTGAGGTGTGTGAAGTCACAGAATGGAGGTGTGTGAAGTCATAGAATGGAGGTGTGTTAAGTAAGAATGAAGGTGTGTTAAGTCATAGAATGGAGGTGTGTGAAGGCACAGAATGGAGGGGTATGAAGTCATAGAATGGAGCTGTGTGAAGTCAGAATGGAGGTGTGTGAAGTCATAGAATGGAGGTGTGTGAAGTCATAGAATGGAGGTGTGTGAAGTCATAGAATGGAGGTTTGTTAAGTAAGAATGAAGGTGTGTTAAGTCATAGAATGGAGGTGTGTGAAGGCACAGAATGGAGGGGTGTGAAGTCATAGAATGGAGCTGTGTGAAGTCAGAATGGAGGTGTGTTAAGTGACAGAACGGAGGTGTTTGAACTCAGAATGGAGGTGTGTGAAGTCACACAATGGAGGTGTGTGAAGTCACACAATGGAGGTGTGTGAAGTCATAGAATGGAGGTGTGTGAAGTCATAGAATGGAGGTGTGTGAAGTCATAGAATGGATGTGTGTGAAGTCATAATGGAGGTGTGTGAAGTCACAGAATGGAGGTGTGTGAAGTCATAGAATGGAGCTGTCTGAAGTCAGATTGGAAGTGTGTGAAGTCACATAATGGAGGTGTGTTAAGTCACAGAACGGAGGTGTTTGAACTCAGAATGGAGGTGTGTGAAGTCACAGAATGGAGGTGTGTGAAGTCATAGAATGGAGCTGTGTGAAGTGAGATTGGAGGTGTGCGAAATCACAGAATGGAGGTGTGTGAACTCAGAATGGAGGTGTGTGAAGTCACAGAATTGTGGTGTGTGAAGTCATAAAATGGAGGTGTGTGAAGTCATAGAATGGATGTGTGTGAAGTCATAATGGAGGTGTGTGAAGTCACAGAATTGAGATGTGTGAAGTCACAGAATGGAGGTGTGTGAAGTCATAGAATGGAGGTGTGTGAAATCACAGAATGGAGGTGTGTGAAGTCAAAAATGTGGTGTGTAGAGTCACAAATGGAGGTGTGTGAACTCATAGAATGGAGGTGTGTGAAGTCAAAGAATGGAGGTGTGTGAAGTCATCGAATGCATGTGTGTGAAGTCATGGAAAGGAGGTGTGTGAAGTCACAGAATGGAGGTGTGTGAAGTCAGAAAGGATTTGTGTGAAGTCATAGAATGGAGGTGTGTGAAGTCACAATGGAGGTGTGTGGAGTCATAGAATGGAGGTGTGTGAAGTCACAGAATGGAGGTTTGTGAAGTCATAGAATGAATGTGTGTGAAGTCAGATTGTAGGTGTGTGAAGTCACAGAATGGAGGTGTGTGAAGTCATAGAATGGAGGTGTGTGAAGTCACAGAATTGAGGTGTGTGAAATCAGAATGGAGGTGTGTGAAGTCAGAATGGAGGTGGGTGAAGTCATAGAATGGAGGTGTGTGAATTCACAATGCATTAGTGTGAACTCATAGAATGGAGGTCTGTGAAGTCACAATGTAGGTGTGTGAAGTCACAGAATGGAGGTGTGTGAAGTCACAGAATGAGGTGTGTGAAATCACAGAGTGTTGGTGTGTGAAGTCATATAATGGAGGTGTGTGAAGTCATAGAATGGAGGTGTGTGAAGTCATAGAATGGATGTTTGTTAAGTAAGAATGAAGGTGTGTTAAGTCATAGAATGGAGGTGTGTGAAGGCACAGAATGGAGGTGTGTGAAGTCATGGAATGGAGCTGTGTGAAGTCAGAATGGAGGTGTGTGAAATCATAGAATGGAGGTGTGTGAAGTCACAGAATTGAGGGGTGTGAAATCAGAATGGAGGTGTGTGAAGTCAGAATGGAGGTTTGTGAAGTCATAGAATGGAGGTGTGTGAATTCACAATGCATTAGTGTGAACTCATAGAATGGAGGTCTGTGAAGTCACAATGTAGGTGTGTGAAGTCACAGAATGGAGGTGTGTGAAGTCACAGAATGGAGGTGTGTGAAATCACAGAGTGTTGGTGTGTGAAGTCATATAATGGAGGTGTGTGAAGTCACAGAATGGAGGTGTGTGAAGTCAGAATGGAGTTGTGTTAAGTCATAGAATGGAGGTGCGTGAAGTCAGAATGGAGGTGTGTGAAGTCATAGA
Source organism: Megascapheus bottae (assembly GCA_024803745.1). NCBI lineage: Eukaryota > Metazoa > Chordata > Mammalia > Rodentia > Geomyidae > Megascapheus > Megascapheus bottae. The sequence continues at coordinate 787,135 of JANJXV010000422.1, forward strand.
ATGGAGCTGTGTGAAGTCAGATTGGAGGTGTGTGAAGTCACAGAATGGAGGTGTGTGAACTCAGAATGGAGGTGTGTGAAGTCACAGAATGGAGGTGTCTGAAGTCATAGAATGGAGGTGTGTGAAGTCATAGAATGGATGTGTGTGAAGTCATAATGGAGGTGTGTGAAGTCACAGAATTGAGATGTGTGAAGTCACAGAATAGAGGTGTGTGAAGTCATAGAATGGAGGTGTGTGAAATCACAGAATGGAGGTGTGTGAAGTCAAAAATGTGGTGTGTAGAGTCACAAATGGAGGTGTGTGAACTCATACAATGGAGGTGTGTGAAGTCAAAGAATGGAGGTGTGTGAAGTCATCGAATGGATGTGTGTGAAGTCATGGAAAGGAGGTGTGTGAAGTCACAGAATGGAGGTGTGTGAAGTCAGAAAGGATTTGTGTGAAGTCATAGAATGGAGGTGTGTGAAGTCAGAATGGACGTGTGTGAGGTCATAGAATGGAGGTGTGTGAAGTCAGAATGGAGGTCTGTGAACTCATAGAATGGAGGTGTGTGAAGTCACAATGGAGGTGTGTGAAGTCATAGAATGGAGGTGTGTGAAGTCACAGAATGGAGGTGTGTGAAGTCACAGAATGAAGGTGTGTGAAGTCAGATTGGAGGTGTGTGAAGTCACAGAATGGAGGTGTGTGAACTCAGAATGGAGGTGTGTGAAATCACAGAATGGAGGTGTGTGAAGTCATAGAATGCAGGTTTGTGAAGTCATAGAATGGATGTGTGTGAAGTCATAAGGAGGTGTGTGAAGTCACAGAATTGAGGTGTGTGAAGTCACAGAATCGAGGTGTGTGAAGTCATAGAATGGAGGTGTGTGAAGTAATAGAATGGAGGTGTGTGAAGTCATAGAATGGATGTGTGTGAAGTCATAGAATGGATGTTTGTTAAGTAAGAATGAAGGTGTGTTAAGTCATAGAATGGAGGAGTGTGAAGGCACAGAATGGAGGTGTGTGGAGTCATAGAATGGAGCTGTGTGAAGTCAGAATGGAGGTGTGTGAAATCATAGAATGGAGGTGTGTGAAGTCACAGAATTGAGGTGTGTTAAGTCACAGAACGGAGGTGTTTGAACTCAGAATGGAGGTGTGTGAAGTCAGAATGGAGGTGGGTGAAGTCATAGAATGGAGGTGTGTGAATTCACAATGCATTAGTGTGAACTCATAGAATGGAGGTGTGTGAAGTCACAATGTAGGTGTGTGAAGTCACAGAATGGAGGTGTGTTAAGTCACAGAACGGAGGTGTTTGAACTCAGAATGGAGGTGTGTGAAGTCACAGAATGGAGGTGTGTGAAGTCATAGAATTGAGGTGTGTGAAATCATAGAATGGAGGTGTGGGAAGTCAGAGAATGGAGCTGTGTGAAGTCAGAATGGATGTGTGCGAAGTCACAGAATGGACGTGTGTGAGTCATAGAATGGAGGTGTGTGAAGTCACAGAATGGAGGTGTGTGAAGTCATAGAATGGAGCTGTGTGAAGACAGATTGGAGGTGTGTGAAGTCACAGAATGGAGGTGTGTGAACTCAGAATGGAGGTGTGTGAAGTCACAGAATTGAGGTGTGTGAAGTCATAAAATTGAGGTGTGTGAAGTCATAGAATGGATGTGTGTGAAGTCATAATGGAGGTGTGTGAAGTCATAGAATGGAGGTGTGTGAAGTCAGTATGGAGGTGTGTGAACTCATAGAATGGAGGTGTGTGAAGTCACAATGGAGGCGTGTGTAGTCATAGAATGGAGCTGTGTGAAGTCATAGAATGGATGTGTGTGAAGTCATAATGGAGGTGTGTGAAGTCACAGAATTGAGGTGTGTGAAGTCACAGAATGGAGGTGTGTGAAGTCATAGAATGGAGGTGTGTTAAGTAAGAATGAAGGTGTGTTAAGTCATAGAATGGAGGTGTGTGAAGGCACAGAATGGAGGGGTATGAAGTCATAGAATGGAGCTGTGTGAAGTCAGAATGGAGGTGTGTGAAGTCATAGAATGGAGGTGTGTGAAGTCATAGAATGGAGGTGTGTGAAGTCATAGAATGGAGGTTTGTTAAGTAAGAATGAAGGTGTGTTAAGTCATAGAATGGAGGTGTGTGAAGGCACAGAATGGAGGGGTGTGAAGTCATAGAATGGAGCTGTGTGAAGTCAGAATGGAGGTGTGTTAAGTGACAGAACGGAGGTGTTTGAACTCAGAATGGAGGTGTGTGAAGTCACACAATGGAGGTGTGTGAAGTCACACAATGGAGGTGTGTGAAGTTACCGAATGGAGGTGTGTGAAGTCATAGAATGGAGGTGTGTGAAGTCATAGAATGGATGTGTGTGAAGTCATAATGGAGGTGTGTGAAGTCACAGAATGGAGGTGTGTGAAGTCATAGAATGGAGCTGTCTGAAGTCAGATTGGAAGTGTGTGAAGTCACATAATGGAGGTGTGTTAAGTCACAGAACGGAGGTGTTTGAACTCAGAATGGAGGTGTGTGAAGTCACAGAATGGAGGTGTGTGAAGTCATAGAATGGAGCTGTGTGAAGTGAGATTGGAGGTGTGCGAAGTCACAGAATGGAGGTGTGTGAACTCAGAATGGAGGTGTGTGAAGTCACAGAATTGTGGTGTGTGAAGTCATAAAATGGAGGTGTGTGAAGTCATAGAATGGATGTGTGTGAAGTCATAATGGAGGTGTGTGAAGTCACAGAATTGAGATGTGTGAAGTCACAGAATGGAGGTGTGTGAAGTCATAGAATGGAGGTGTGTGAAATCACAGAATGGAGGTGTGTGAAGTCAAAAATGTGGTGTGTAGAGTCACAAATGGAGGTGTGTGAACTCATAGAATGGAGGTGTGTGAAGTCAAAGAATGGAGGTGTGTGAAGTCATCGAATGCATGTGTGTGAAGTCATGGAAAGGAGGTGTGTGAAGTCACAGAATGGAGGTGTGTGAAGTCAGAAAGGATTTGTGTGAAGTCATAGAATGGAGGTGTGTGAAGTCAGAATGGAGGTGTGTGAAGTCATAGAATGGAGGTGTGTGAAGTCAGAATGGAGGTCTGTGAACTCATAGAATGGAGGTGTGTGAAGTCACAATGGAGGTCTGTGAAGTCACAATGTAGGTGTGTGAAGTCACAGAATGGAGGTGTGTGAAGTCACAGAATGGAGGTGTGTGAAATCACAGAGTGTTGGTGTGTGAAGTCATATAATGGAAGTGTGTGAAGTCATAGAATGGAGGTGTGTGAAGTCATAGAATGGATGTTTGTTAAGTAAGAATCAAGGTGTGTTAAGTCATAGAATGGAGGTGTGTGAAGGCACAGAATGGAGGTGTGTGAAGTCATAGAATGGAGCTGTGTGTAGTCACAATGGAGGTGTGTGAAATCATAGAATGGAGGTGTGTGAAGTCACAGAATTGAGGGGTGTGAAATCAGAATGGAGGTGTGTGAAGTCAGAATGGAGGTTTGTGAAGTCATAGAATGGAGGTGTGTTAATTCACAAGTCATTAGTGTGAACTCATAGAATGGAGGTCTGTGAAGTCACAATGTAGGTGTGTGAAGTCACAGAATGGAGGTGTGTGAAGTCACAGAATGGAGGTGTGTGAAATCACAGAGTGTTGGTGTGTGAAGTCATATAATGGAGGTGTGTGAAGTCACAGAATGGAGGTGTGTGAAGTCAGAATGGAGTTGTGTGAAGTCATAGAATGGAGGTGCGTGAAGTCAGAATGGAGGTGTGTGAAGTCATAGAATGGAGGTGTGTGAAGACAGAATGGAGGTGTGTGAACTCATAGAATGGAGGTGTGTGAAGTCACAATGGAGGTGTGTGAAGTCATAAAGTGGAGGTGCGTGAAGTCTCAGAATGGAGGTGTGTGAAGTCATAGAATGGAGCTGTGTGAAGTCAGATTGGAGGTGTGTGAAGTCACAGAATGGAGGTGTGTGAACTCAAAATGGAGGTGTGTGAAGTCATAGAATGGAGGTGTGTGAAGTCAAAGAATGGAGGTGTGTGAAGTCATCGAATGGATGTGTGTGAAGTCATGGAAAGGAGGTGTGTGAAGTCACAGAATGGAGGTGTGTGAAGTCAGAAAGGATTTGTGTGAAGTCATAGAATGGAGGTGTGTGAAGTCAGAATGGACGTGTGTGAGGTCATAGAATGGAGGTGTGTGAAGTCAGAATGGAGGTCTGTGAACTCATAGAATGGAGGTGGGTGAAGTCACAATGGAGGTGTGTGAAGTCATAGAATGGAGGTGTGTGAAGTCACAGAATGGAGGTGTGTGAAGTCATAGAATGAAGGTGTGTGAAGTCAGATTGGAGGTGTGTGAAGTCAGAGAATGGAGGTTTGTGAACTCAGAATGGAGGTGTGTGAAGTCACAGAATGGAGGTGTGTGAAGTCATAGAATGGAGGTTTGTGAAGTCATAGAATGGATGTGTGTGAAGTCATAAGGAGGTGTGTGAAGTCACAGAATTGAGGTGTGTGAAGTCAGAGAATCGAGGTGTGTGAAGTCATAGAATGGAGGTGTGTGAAGTCATAGAATGGAGGTGTGTGAAGTCATAGAATGGATGTTTGTTAAGTAAGAATGAAGGTGTGTTAAGTCATAGAATGGAGGTGTGTGAAGGCACAGAATGGAGGTGTGTGAAGTCATAGAATGGAGCTGTGTGAAGTCAGAATGGAGGTGTGTGAAATCATAGAATGGAGGTGTGTGAAGTCACAGAATTGAGGTGTGTGAAATCAGAATGGAGGTGTGTGAATTCAGAATGGATGTGGGTGAAGTCATAGAATGGAGGTGTGTGAAGTCATAGAATGGATGTTTGTTAAGTAAGAATCAAGGTGTGTTAAGTCATAGAATGGAGGTGTGTGAAGGCACAGAATGGAGGGGTGTGAAGTCATAGAATGGAGCTGTGTGAAGTCAGAATGGAGGTGTGAGAAGTCACAGAATGGAGGTGTGTTAAGTCACAGAACGGAGGTGTTTGAACTCAGAATGGAGGTGTGTGAAGTCACAGAATCTAGGTGTGTGAAGTCATAGAATGGAGGTGTGTGAAATCATAGAATGGAGGTGTGGGAAGTCAGAGAATGGAGCTGTGTGAAGTCAGAATGGAGGTGTGTGAAGTCACAGAATGGAGGTGTGTGAAGTCATTTTATGGAGCTGTGTGAAGTCAGAATGGAGGTGTGTGAAGTCACAGAATGGAGGTGTGTGAACTCAGAATGGAGGTGTGTGAAGTCACAGAATCTAGGTGTGTGAAGTCATAGAATGGAGGTGTGTGAAGTCATAGAATGGAGGTGTGTGAAGTCATAATGGAGGCGTGTGAAGTCACAGAATTGAGGTGTGTGAAGTCACAGAATGGAGGCGTGTGATGTCATAGAATGGAGGTGTGTGAAGTCAGAACGGAAGTGTGTGAACTCAGATTGGAGGTGTGGGAAGTCACAGAATGGAGGTTTGTGAAGTCATGGAATGGAGGTGTGTGAAGTCATAGAATGGATGTGTGTGAAGTCATAATGGAGGTGTGTGAAGTCACAGAATGGAGGTGTGTGAAGTCACAGAATGGAGGTGTGTGAAGTCATAGAATGGAGGTGTGTGAAGCCATAGAATGGAGGTGTGTGAAGTCATAGAATGGATGTTTGTTAAGTAAGAATGAAGGTGTGTTAAGTCATAGAAAGGAGGTGTGTGAAGGCACAGAACGGAGGTGTGTGTAGTCATAGAATGGAGCTGTGTGAAGTCAGAATGGAGGTGTGTGAAGTCACAGAATGGAGGTGTGTGAACTCAGAATGAAGGTGTGTGAAATCACAGAATGGAGGTGTGTTAAGTCACAAACGGAGGTGTTTGAACTCAGAATGGAGGTGTGTGAAGTTACCGAATGGAGGTGTGTGAAGTCATAGAATGGAGGTGTGTGAAATCATAGAATGGAGGTGTGGGAAGTCAGAGAATGGAGCTGTGTAAAGTCAGAATTGAGGTTTGCGAAGTCACAGAATGGAGGTGGGTGAAGTCATTTTATGGAGATGTGTGAAGTCAGAATGGAGGTGTGTGAAGTCACAGAATGGAGGTATGTGAACTCAGAATGGAGGTGTGTGAAGTCACAGAATCTAGGTGTGTGAAGTCATAGAATGGAGGTGTGTGAAGTCAAAGAATGGAGGTGTGTGATGTCATAATGGAGGCGTGTGAAGCCACAGAATTGAGGTGTGTGAAGTCACAGAATGGAGGGGTGTGAAGTCAAAGACTGGAGGTGTGTGAAGTAGTAGAATGGAGGTGTGTGAAGACATAGAATGGAGGTGTGTGAAGTCATAAATGGAGGTGTGTGAAGTCACACAATGAAGGTGCGTTAAGTCACAGAATCGAGGTTTGTGAACTCAGAATGGAGGTGTGTGAATTCACAGAATGGAGGTGTGGGAAGTTATAGAATGGAGTTGTGTGAAGTCACAGAATGGAGGTGTGTGAATTAATAGAATGGAGGTGTGAGAAATCATAGAATGGAGATGTGTGAAGTCACAGAATGGAGGTGTGTGAAGTCACAGAATGGAGGTGTGTGAAGTCACAGAATGGAGGTGTGTGAACTCACAATGGAGGTGTGTGAAGTCATAGAATGGAATTGTGTGAAGTCATAGAATGGAGGTGTGTGAAGTGAGAATTGAGGTGTGTGAAGTCACGGAATTGAGGTGTGTGAACTCAGAATGGAGGTGTGTGAAGTCACAGAATGGAAGTTTGTGAAGTCATAGAATGTAGGTGTGTGAAGTCATAGAATGGATGTTTCTGAAGTAGAATGAAGGTGTGTGAAGTCATAGAATGGAGGTGTGTGAAGTCAAAATGGAGGTGTGTGAACTCATAAAATGGAGATGTGTGATGTCATGGAATGGAGGTGTGTGAAGTCCAAGAATATAGGTGTGTGAAGTCAAAAAATGGTGGTGTGTGAAGTCAGAGAATGCAGGTGTGTATAGTCAAAGAATGGAAGTGTGTGAAGTCAAAATGGAGGTGTGGGAAGTCACAGAATGGAGGTGTGTGAAGTCACAGAATGAAGGTGTTTGAAGTCAAAATTGTGGTGTGTGAAGTCCCAATTGGAGGTGTCTGAAGTCAGAATGCGGCTGTGTGAAGTCATAGAATGGTGGTGTGTGAAGTCAGAATGGAGGTGTGTGAACTCATAGAATGGAGTGTGTGAAGTCACAATGGGGGTGTGTGAAGACATAGAATGGGGGTGTGTGAGGTCAAATTGGAGGTGTGTGAATTTACAGAATGGAGGTGTGTCAACTCAGAAATGAGGTGGGTGAAGTCATAGAATGGAAGTGCGTGAAGTCATAGAATGGATGTTTCTGAAGTAAGAATGAAGGTGTGTGAAGTCATAGAATGGAGGTGTGTGAAGTCAAAATGGAGGTGTGTGAACTCACAGAATGGAGGTGTGTGAACTCATAGAATGGAGGTGTGTGAAGTCATGGAATGGAGGTGTGTTAAGTCAAAGAATGGACGTGTGTGAAGTCAAACAATAAAGGTGTGTGAAGTCACAGAATGGAGGTGTGTGTAATCACAGAATGGAGGTGTGTGAAGTCAAAAAGGTGGTTTGTAGAGTCACAAATGGAGGTGTGTGAACTCATAGAATGGAGGTGTGTAAAGTCAAAGAATGGAGGTGTGTGAAGTCATCGAATGGAGGTGTTTGAAGCCATGGAATGGAGGTGTGTGAAGTCACAGAATGGAGGTGTATGAAGTCAGAATGGAGTTGTGTCAAGTCATAGAATGGAGGTGTGTGAAGTCAGAATGGAGGTGTGTGAAGTCATAGAATGGAGGTGTGTGAAGTCAGAATGGAGGTGTGTGAAGTCATAGAATGGAGGTGGGTGAAGTCACAATGGAGGTTTGTGAAGTCATAGAATGGAGGTGTGTGAAGTCACAGAATGGAGGTGTGTGAAGTCATAGAATTGAGCTGTGTGAAGTCAGATTGGAGGTGTGTGAAGTCACAGAATTGAGGTGTGGGAACTCAGAATGAAGGTGTTTGAAGTCACAGAATGGAGGTGTGTGAAGTCCTAAAATGGAGGTGTGTGAAGTAATAGAATGGAGGTGTGTGAAGTCATAGAATGGATGTTTGTTAAGTAAGAATGAAGGTGTGTTAAGTCATAGAATGGAGGTGTGTGAAGTCATAGAATGGATGTGTGTGAAGTCATAAGGAGGTGTGTGAAGTCACAGAATTGAGGTGTGTGAAGTCACAGAATCGAGGTGTATGAAGTGATAGAATGGAGGTGTGTTAGGTCATAGAATGGATGTTTGTTAAGTCAGAATGAAGTTGTGTTAAGTCATAGAATGGAGGTGTGTGAAGGCACAGAATGGAGGTGTGTGAAGTCATAGAATGGAGCTGTGTGAAGTCAGAATGGAGGTGTGTGAAATCATAGAATGAGGTGTGTCAAGTCCCAGAATTGAGGTGTGTGAAATCAGAATGGAGGTGTGTGTATTCACAATGCATTTGTGTGAACTCATAGAATGGAGGTCTGTGAAGTCACAATATAGGTGTGTGAACTCACAGAATGGAGGTATGTGAAGTCATAGAATGGAGGTGCGTGAAGTCAGAATGGAGGTGTGTGAAGTCATAGAATGGAGGTGTGTGAAGTCAGAATGGAGGTGTGTGAACTCATAGAATGGAGGTGTGTGAAGTCACAATGGAGGTGTGTGAAGTCATAGAATGGAGGTGCGTGCAGTCACAGAATGGAGGTGTGTGAAATCATAGAATGGAGCTTTGTGCAGTCAGATTGGAGGTGTGTGAAGTCACAGAATGGAGGTGTGTGAACTCAGAATGGAGGTGTGTGAAGTCACAGAATAGAGGTGTGTGAAGTCATAGAATGGAGGTGTGTGAAGTCATAGAATGGATGTGTGTGAAGTCATAATGGAGGTGTGTGAAGTCACAGAATTGAGGTGTGTGAAGTCACAGAATGGAGGTGTGTGAAGTCATAGAATGGAGGTGTGTGAAGTCATAGAATGGAGGTGTGTGAAGTCATAGAGTGGATGTTTGTTAAGTAAGAATGAAGGTGTGTTAAGTCATAGAATGGAGGTGTGTGAAGGCACAGAATGGAGGTGTGTGAAGTCATAGAATGGAGCTGTGTGAAGGCACAGAATGGAGGTGTGTTAAGTCACAGAACGGAGGTGTTTGAACTCAGAATGGAGGTGTGTGAAGTCACAGAATGGAGGTGTGTGAAGTCATAGAATGGAGGTGTGTGAAATCATAGAATGGAGGTGTGGGAAGTCAGAGAATGGAGCTGTGTGAAGTCAGAATGGAGATGTGCGAAGTCAAAGAATGGAGGTGTGTGAGTTATAGAATGGAGGTGTGTGAAGTCACAGAATGGAGGTGTGTGAAGTCATAGAATGGAGCTGTGTGAAGACAGATTGGAGGTGTGTGAAGTCACAGAATGGAGGTGTGTGAACTCAGAATGGAGGTGTGTGAAGTCACAGAATTGAGGTGTGTGAAGTCATAAAATTGAGGTGTGTGAAGTCATAGAATGGATGTGTGTGAAGTCACAGAATGGAGGTGTGTGAACTCAGAATGGAGGTGTGTGAAGTCACAGAATGGAGGTGTGTGAAGTCATAGAATGGAGGTGTGTGAAGTCAGATTGGAGGTGTGTGAAGTCACAGAATGGAGGTGTGTGAACTCAGAATGGAGGTGTGTGAAGTCACAGAATGGAGGTGTGTGAAGTCATAGAATGGAGGTGTGTGAAGTCATAGAATGGAGGTGTGTGAAGTCATAGAATGGAGGCTTGTTAAGTAAGAATGAAGGTGTGTTAAGTCATAGAATGGAGGTGTGTGAAGGCACAGAATGGAGGTGTGTGAAGTCATAGAATGGAGCTGTGTGAAGTCAGAATGGAGGTGTGTGAAGTCACAGAATGGAGGTGTGTGAACTCAGAATGGAGGTGTGTGAAGTCACAGAATGGAGGTGTGTTAAGTGACAGAACGGAGGTGTTTGAACTCAGAATGGAGGTGTATGAAGTCACAGAATGGAGGTGTGTGAAGTCATAGAATGGAGGTGTGTGAAGTCATAGAATGGAGGTGTGTGAAGTCATAGAATGGATGTGTGTGAAGTCATAATGGAGGTGTGTGAAGTCACAGAATGGAGGTGTGTGAAGTCATAGAATGGAGCTGTCTGAAGTCAGATTGGAAGTGTGTGAAGTCACATAATGGAGGTGTGTTAAGTCACAGAACGGAGGTGATTGAACTCAGAATGGAGGTGTGTGAAGTCACAGAATGGAGGTGTGTGAAGTCATAGAATGGAGCTGTGTGAAGTGAGATTGGAGGTGTGTGAAGTCACAGAATGGAGGTGTGTGAACTCAGAATGGAGGTGTGTGAAGTCACAGAATTGTGGTGTGTTAAGTCATAAAATGTAGGTGTGTGAAGTCATAGAATGGATGTGTGTGAAATCATAATGGAGGTGTGTGAAGTCACAGAATTGAGATGTGTGAAGTCACAGAATGGAGGTGTGTGAAGTCATAGAATGGAGGTGTGTGAAATCACAGAATGGAGGTGTGTGAAGTCAAAAATGTGGTGTGTAGAGTCACAAATGGAGGTGTGTGAACTCATAGAATGGAGGTGTGTCAAGTCAAAGAATGGAGGTGTGTGAAGTCATCGAATGGTTGTGTGTGAAGTCATGGAAAGGAGGTGTGTGAAGTCACAGAATGGAGGTGTGTGAAGTCAGAGAGGATTTGTGTGAAGTCATAGAATGGAGGTGTGTGAAGTCAGAATGGAGGTGTGTGAAGTCATAGAATGGAGGTGTGTGAAGTCAGAATGGAGGTCTGTGAACTCATAGAATGGAGGTGTGTGAAGTCACAATGGAGGTGTGTGAAGTCATAGAATGGAGGTGTGTGAAGTCACAGAATGGAGGTGTGTGAAGTCATAGAATGGAGGTGTGTGAAGTCAGATTGGAGGTGTGTGAAGTCACAGAATGGAGGTGTGTGAACTCAGAATGGAGGTGTGTGAAGTCACAGAATGGAGGTGTGTGAAGTCATAGAATGGAGGTTTGTGAAGTCATAGAATGGATGTGTGTGAAGTCATAAGGAGGTGTGTGAAGTCACAGAATTGAGGTGTGTGAAGTCACAGAATCGAGGTGTGTGAAGTCATATAATGGAGGGGTGTGAACTCAGAATGGAGGTGTGTGAAGTCACAGAATGGAGGTGTGTGAAGTCATAGAATGGAGGTGTGTGAAGTCATAGAATGGATGTGTGTGAAGTCATAATGGAGGTGTGTGAAGTCACAGAATTGAGGTGTGTGAAGTCACAGAATGGAGGTGTGTGAAGTCATAGAATGGAGGTGTGTGAAGTCATAGAATGGAGGTGTGTGAAGTCATAGAATGGATGTTTGTTAAGTAAGAATGAAGGTGTGTTAAGTCATAGAATGGAGGTGTGTGAAGGCACAGAATGGAGGTGTGTGAAGTCATAGAATGGAGCTGTGTGAAGTCAGAATGGAGGTGTGTGAAGTCACAGAATGGAGGTGTGTGAACTCAGAATGGAGGTGTGTGAAATCACAGAATGGAGGTGTGTTAAGTCACAGAACGGAGGTGTTTGAACTCAGAATGGAGGTGTGTGAAGTCACAGAATGGAGGTGTGTGAAGTCATAGAATGGAGGTGTGTGAAATCATAGAATGGAGGTGTGGGAAGTCAGAGAATGGAGCTGTGTAAAGTCAGAATTGAGGTGTGCGAAGTCACAGAATGGAGGTGTGTGAAGTCATTTTATGGAGCTGTGTGAAGTCAGAATGGAGGTGTGTGAAGTCACAGAATGGAGGTGTGTGAACTCAGAATGGAGGTGTGTGAAGTCACAGAATCTAGGTGTGTGAAGTCATAGAATGGAGATGTGTGAAGTCATAGAATCGAGGTGTGTGAAGTCATAATGGAGGCGTGTGAAGTCACAGAATTGAGGTGTGTGAAGTCACAGAATGGAGGTGTGTGAAGTCATAGAATGGAGGTGTGTGAAGTCAGAACCGAGGTGTGTGAACTCAGATTGGAGGTGTGGGAAGTCACAATGGAGGAGTGTGAAGTTATAGAATGGACGTGTGTGAAGTCACAGAATGGAGGGGTGTGAAGTCAAAGACTGGAGGTGTGTGAAATCGTAGAATGGAGGTGTGTGAAGACATAGAATGGAGGTGTGTGAAGTCATAGAATGGAGGTGTGTGAAGTCACACAATGAAGGTGCGTTAAGTCACAGAATCGAGGTTTGTGAACTGAGAATGGAGGTGTGTGAAGTCACAGAATGGAGGTGTGGGAAGTTATAGAATGGAGTTGTGTGAAGTCACAGAATGGAGGTGTGTGAATTAATAGAATGGAGGTGTGAGAAATCATAGAATGGAAGTGTGTGAAGTCACAGAATTGAGGTGTGTGAAATCACAGAATGGAGGTGTGTGAAGTCACAGAATGGAGGTGTGTGAACTCACAATGGAGGTGTGTGAAGTCATAGAATGGAATTGTGTGAAGTCATAGAATGGAGGTGTGTGAAGTGAGAATTGAGGTGTGTGAAGTCACGGAATTGAGGTGTGTGAACTCAGAATGGAGGTGTGTGAAGTCACAGAATGGAGGTTTGTGAAGTCATAGAATGGAGGTGTGTGAAGTCATAGAATGGATGTTTCTGAAGTAGAATGAAGGTGTGTGAAGTCATAGAATGGAGGTGTGTGAAGTCAAAATGGAGGTGTGTGAACTCATAAAATGGAGATGTGTGAAGTCATGGAATGGAGATGTGTGAAGTCCAAGAATATAGGTGTGTGAAGTCAAAAAATGGTGGTGTGTGAAGTCAGAGAATGCAGGTGTGTAAAGTCAAAGAATGGAAGTGTGTGAAGTCAAAATGGAGGTGTGTGAAGTCACAGAATGGAGGTGTGTGAAGTCACAGAATGAAGGTGTTTGAAGTCAAAATTGTGGTGTGTGAAGTCCCAAATGGAGGTGTCTGAAGTCAGAATGCGGCTGTGTGAAGTCATAGAATGGAGGTGTGTGAAGTCAGAATGGAGGTGTGTGAACTCATAGAATGGAGTGTGTGAAGTCACAATGGGGGTGTGTGAAGTCATAGAATGGGGGTGTGTGAGGTCAAATTGGAGGTGTGTGAATTCACAGAATGGAGGTGTGTCAACTCAGAAATGAGGTGGGTGAAGTCATAGAATGGAAGTGCGTGAAGTCATAGAATGGATGTTTCTGAAGTAAGAATGAAGGTCTGTGAAGTCATAGAATGGAGGTGTGTGAAGTCAAAATGGAGGTGTGTGAACTCATAGAATGGAGGTGTGTGAAGTCTTGGAATGGAGGTGTGTTAAGTCAAAGAATGGAGGTGTGTGAAGTCAAACAATAAAGGTGTGTGAAGTCACAGAATGGAGGTGTGTGAAATCACAGAATGGAGGTGTGTGAAGTCAAAAAGGTGGTGTGTAGAGTCACAAATGGAGGTGTGTGAACTGATAGAATGGAGGTGTGTAAAGTCAAAGAATGGAGGTGTGTGAAGTCATCGAATGGAGGTGTGTGAAGCCACAGAATGGAGGTGTGTGAAGTCACAGAATGGAGGTGTGTGAAGTCATAGAATGGAGGTGTGTGAAGTCACAATGGAGGTGTGTGAAGTCATGGAATTGAGGTGTGTGAAGTCACAGAATGGAGGTGTGTGAAGTCATAGAATTGAGCTGTGTGAAGTCAGATTGGAGGTGTGTGAAGTCACAGAATTGAGGTGTGTGAACTCAGAATGAAGGTGTGTGAAGTCACAGAATGGAGGTGTGTGAAGTCATAAAATGGAGCTGTGTGAAGTCATAGAATGGAGGTGTGTGAAGTCATAGAATGGATGTTTGTTAAGTAAGAATGAAGGTGTGTTAAGTCATAGAATGGAGGTGTGTGAAGGCACAGAATGGAGGTGTGTGACTCATAGAATGGAGCTGTGTGAAGTCTGAATTGAGGTGTGTGAAGTCACAGAATGGAGGTGTGTGAAGTCATAGAATGGAAGTGTGTGAAATCATAGAATGGAGGTGTGGAAAGTCAGAGAATGGAGCTGTGTGAAGTCAGAATGGAGGTGTGCGAAGTCACAGAATGGAGGTGTGTGAAGTCACAGAATGGAGGTGTGTGAAGTCACAGAATGGAGGTGTGTGAAGTCATAGAATGGAGGTGTGTGAAGTCAAAATGGAGGTGTGTGAACTCATAGAATGGAGGTGTGTGAACTCATAGAATGGAGGTGTGTGAAGTCATGGAATGGAGGTGTGTTAAGTCAAAGAATGGACGTGTGTGAAGTCAAACAATAAAGGTGTGTGAAGTCACAGAATGGAGGTGTGTGAAATCACAAAATGGAGGTGTGTGAAGTCAAAAAGGTGGTTTGTAGAGTCACAAATGGAGGTGTGTGAACTCATAGAATGGAGGTGTGTAAAGTCAAAGAATGGAGGTGTGTGAAGTCATCGAATGGAGGTGTTTGAAGCCATGGAATGGAGGTGTGTGAAGTCACAGAATGGAGGTGTATGAAGTCAGAATGGAGTTGTGTCAAGTCATAGAATGCAGGTGTGTGAAGTCAGAATGGAGGTGTGTGAAGTCATAGAATGGAGGTGTGTGAAGTCAGAATGGAGGTGTGTGAACTCATAGAATGGAGGTGTGTGAAGTCACAATGGAGGTGTGTGAAGTCATAGAATGGAGGTGTGTGAAGTCACAGAATGGAGGTGTGTGAAGTCATAGAATTGAGCTGTGTGAAGTCAGATTGGAGGTGTGTGAAGTCACAGAATTGAGGTGTGGGAACTCAGAATGAAGGTGTTTGAAGTCACAGAATGGAGGTGTGTGAAGTCATAAAATGGAGGTGTGTGAAGTCATAGAATGGAGGTGTGTGAAGTCATAGAATGGATGTTTGTTAAGTAAGAATGAAGGTGTGTTAAGTCATAGAATGGAGGTGTGTGAAGTCATAGAATGGATGTGTGTGAAGTCATAAGGAGGTGTGTGAAGTCACAGAATTGAGGTGTGTGAAGTCACAGAATCGAGGTGTGTGAAGTGATAGAATGGAGGTGTGTTAGGTCATAGAATGGATGTTTGTTAAGTCAGAATGAAGTTGTGTTAAGTCATAGAATGGAGGTGTGTGAAGGCACAGAATGGAGGTGTGTGAAGTCATAGAATGGAGCTGTGTGAAGTCAGAATGGAGGTGTGTGAAATCATAGAATGGAGGTGTGTGAAGTCCCAGAATTGAGGTGTGTGAAATCAGAATGGAGGTGTGTGAAGTCAGAATGGAGGTGGGTGAAGTCATAGAATGGAGGTGTGTGTATTCACAATGCATTTGTGTGAACTCATAGAATGGAGGTCTGTGAAGTCACAATGTAGGTGTGTGAACTCACAGAATGGAGGTGTGTGAAGTCATAGAATGGAGGTGCGTGAAGTCAGAATGGAGGTGTGTGAAGTCATAGAATGGAGGTGTGTGAAGTCAGAATGGAGGTGTGTGAACTCATAGAATGGAGGTGTGTGAAGTCACAATGGAGGTGTGTGAAGTCATAGAATGGAGGTGCGTGCAGTCACAGAATGGAGGTGTGTGAAATCATAGAATGGAGCTTTGTGAAGTCAGATTGGAGGTGTGTGAAGTCACAGAATGGAGGTGTGTGAACTCAGAATGGAGGTGTGTGAAGTCACAGAATAGAGGTGTGTGAAGTCATAGAATGGAGGTGTGTGAAGTCATAGAATGGATGTGTGTGAAGTCATAATGGAGGTGTGTGAAGTCACAGAATTGAGGTGTGTGAAGTCACAGAATGGAGGTGTGTGAAGTCATAGAATGGAGGTGTGTGAAGTCATAGAATGGAGGTGTGTGAAGTCATAGAGTGGATGTTTGTTAAGTAAGAATGAAGGTGTGTTAAGTCATAGAATGGAGGTGTGTGAAGGCACAGAATGAAGGTGTGTGAAGTCATAGAATGGAGCTGTGTGAAGGCACAGAATGGAGGTGTGTTAAGTCACAGAACGGAGGTGTTTGAACTCAGAATGGAGGTGTGTGAAGTCACAGAATGGAGGTGTGTGAAGTCATAGACTGGAGGTGTGTGAAATCATAGAATGGAGGTGTGGGAAGTCAGAGAATGGAGCTGTGTGAAGTCAGAATGGAGATGTGCGAAGTCAAAGAATGGAGGTGTGTGAGTCATAGAATGGAGGTGTGTGAAGTCACAGAATGGAGGTGTGTGAAGTCATAGAATGGAGCTGTGTGAAGACAGATTGGAGGTGTGTGAAGTCACAGAATGGAGGTGTGTGAACTCAGAATGGAGGTGTGTGAAGTCACAGAATTGAGGTGTGTGAAGTCATAAAATTGAGGTGTGTGAAGTCATAGAATGGATGTGTGTGAAGTCATAATGGAGGTGTGTGAAGTCATAGAATGGAGGAGTGTGAAGTCAGAATGGAGGTGTGTGAACTCATAGAATAGGTGTGTGAAGTCACAATGGAGGTGTGTGTAGTCATAGAATGGAGCTGTGTGAAGTCAGATTGGAGGTGTGTGAAGTCACAGAATGGAGGTGTGTGAACTCAGAATGGAGGTGTGTGAAGTCACAGAATGGAGGTGTGTGAAGTCATAGAATGGAGGTGTGTGAAGTCATAGAATGGAGGTGTGTGAAGTCATAGAATGGAGGCTTGTTAAGTAAGAATGAAGGTGTGTTAAGTCATAGAATGGAGGTGTGTGAAGGCACAGAATGGAGGTGTGTGAAGTCATAGAATGGAGCTGTGTGAAGTCAGAATGGAGGTGTGTGAAGTCACAGAATGGAGGTGTGTGAACTCAGAATGGAGGTGTGTGAAGTCACAGAATGGAGGTGTGTTAAGTGACAGAACGGAGGTGTTTGAACTCAGAATGGAGGTGTATGAAGTCACAGAATGGAGGTGTGTGAAGTCATAAAATGGAGGTGTGTGAAGTCATAGAATGGAGGTGTGTGAAGTCATAGAATGGATGTGTGTGAAGTCATAATGGAGGTGTGTGAAGTCACAGAATGGAGGTGTGTGAAGTCATAGAATGGAGCTGTCTGAAGTCAGATTGGAAGTGTGTGAAGTCACATAATGGAGGTGTGTTAAGTCACAGAACGGAGGTGATTGAACTCAGAATGGAGGTGTGTGAAGTCACAGAATGGAGGTGTGTGAAGTCATAGAATGGAGCTGTGTGAAGTGAGATTGGAGGTGTGTGAAGTCACAGAATGGAGGTGTGTGAACTCAGAATGGAGGTGTGTGAAGTCACAGAATTGTGGTGTGTGAAGTCATAAAATGTAGGTGTGTGAAGTCATAGAATGGATGTGTGTGAAGTCATAATGGAGGTGTGTGAAGTCACAGAATTGAGATGTGTGAAGTCACAGAATGGAGGTGTGTGAAGTCATAGAATGGAGGTGTGTGAAATCACAGAATGGAGGTGTGTGAAGTCAAAAATGTGGTGTGTAGAGTCACAAATGGAGGTGTGTGAACTCATAGAATGGAGGTGTGTCAAGTCAAAGAATGGAGGTGTGTGAAGTCATCGAATGGTTGTGTGTGAAGTCATGGAAAGGAGGTGTGTGAAGTCACAGAATGGAGGTGTGTGAAGTCAGAGAGGATTTGTGTGAAGTCATAGAATGGAGGGGTGTGAAGTCAGAATGGAGGTGTGTGAAGTCATAGAATGGAGGTGTGTGAAGTCAGAATGGAGGTCTGTGAACTCATAGAATGGAGGTGTGTGAAGTCACAATGGAGGTGTGTGAACTCATAGAATGGAGGTGTGTGAAGTCATAGAATGGAGGTTTGTGAAGTCATAGAATGGAGGTGTGTGAAGTCATAGAATGGAGGTGTGTGAAGTCAGATTGGAGGTGTGTGAAGTCACAGAATGGAGGTGTGTGAACTCAGAATGGAGGTGTGTGAAGTCACAGAATGGAGGTGTGTGAACTCAGAATGGAGGTGTGTCAAGTCAAAGAATGGAGGTGTGTGAAGTCATAGAATGGAGGTGTGTGAAGTCACAGAATGGAGGTGTGTGAAGTCATAGAATGGAGGTGTGTGAAGTCAGATTGGAGGTGTGTGAAGTCACAGAATGGAAGTGTGTGAACTCAGAATGGAGGTGTGTGAAGTCACAGAATGGAGGTGTGTGAAGTCATAGAATGGAGGTGTGTGAAGTCATAGAATGGATGTGTGTGAAGTCATAATGGAGGTGTGTGAAGTCACAGAATTGAGGTGTGTTAAGTCACAGAATGGAGGTGTGTGAAGTCATAGACTGGAGGTGTGTCAAGTCATAGAATGGAGGTGTGTGAAGTCATAGAATGGATGTTTGTTAAGTAAGAATGAAGGTGTGTTAAGTCATAGAATGGAGGTGTGTGAAGGCACAGAATGGAGGTGTGTGAAGTCATAGAATGGAGCTGTGTGAAGTCAGAATGGAGGTGTGCGAAGTCACAGAATGGAGGTGTGTGAACTCAGAATGGAGGTGTGTGAAATCACAGAATGGAGGTGTGTTAAGTCACAGAACGGAGGTGTTTGAACTCAGAATGGAGGTGTGTGAAGTCACAGAATGGAGATGTGTGAAGTCATAGAATGCAGGTGTGTGAAATCATAGAATGGAGGTGTGGGAAGTCAGAGAATGGAGCTGTGTAAAGTCAGAATTGAGGTGTGCGAAGTCACAGAATGGAGGTGTGTGAAGTCATTTTATGGAGCTCTGTGAAGTCAGAATGGAGGTGTGTGAAGTCACAGAATGGAGGTGTGTGAACTCAGAATGGAGGTGTGTGAAGTCACAGAATCTAGGTGTGTGAAGTCATAGAATGGAGGTGTGTGAAGTCATAGAATGGAGGTGTGTGAAGTCATAATGGAGGCGTGTGAAGTCACAGAATTGAGGTGTGTGAAGTCACAGAATGGAGGTGTGTGAAGTCATAGAATGGAGGTGTGTGAAGTCAGAACCGAGGTGTGTGAACTCAGATTGGAGGTGTGGGAAGTCACAATGGAGGTGTGTGAAGTTATAGAATGGAGGTGTGTGAAGTCACAGAATGGAGGGGTGTGAAGTCAAAGACTGGAGGTGTGTGAAATCGTAGAATGGAGGTGTGTGAAGACATAGAATGGAGGTGTGTGAAGTCATAGAATGGAGGTGTGTGAAGTCACACAATGAAGGTGCGTTAAGTCACAGAATCGAGGTTTGTGAACTCAGAATTGAGGTGTGTGAAGTCACAGAATGGAGGTGTGGGAAGTTATAGAATGGAGTTGTGTGAAGTCACAGAATGGAGGTGTGTGAATTAATAGAATGGAGGTGTGAGAAATCATAGAATGGAGGTGTGTGAAGTCACAGAATTGAGGTGTGTGAAATCACAGAATGGAGGTGTGTGAAGTCACAGAATGGAGGTGTGTGAACTCACAATGGAGGTGTGTGAAGTCATAGAATGGAATTGTGTGAAGTCATAGAATGGAGGTGTGTGAAGTGAGAATTGAGGTGTGTGAAGTCACGGAATTGAGGTGTGTGAACTCAGAATGGAGGTGTGTGAAGTCACAGAATGGAGGTTTGTGAAGTCATAGAATGGAGGTGTGTGAAGTCATAGAATGGATGTTTCTGAAGTAGAATGAAGGTGTGTGAAGTCATAGAATGGAGGTGTGTGAAGTCAAAATGGAGGTGTGTGAACTCATAAAATGGAGATGTGTGAAGTCATGGAATGGAGATGTGTGAAGTCCAAGAATATAGGTGTGTGAAGTCAAAAAATGGTGGTGTGTGAAGTCAGAGAATGCAGGTGTGTAAAGTCAAAGAATGGAAGTGTGTGAAGTCAAAATGGAGGTGTGTGAAGTCACAGAATGGAGGTGTGTGAAGTCACAGAATGAAGGTGTTTGAAGTCAAAATTGTGGTGTGTGAAGTCCCAAATGGAGGTGTCTGAAGTCAGAATGCGGCTGTGTGAAGTCATAGAATGGAGGTGTGTGAAGTCAGAATGGAGGTGTGTGAACTCATAGAATGGAGTGTGTGAAGTCACAATGGGGGTGTGTGAAGTCATAGAATGGGGGTGTGTGAGGTCAAATTGGAGGTGTGTGAATTCACAGAATGGAGGTGTGTCAACTCAGAAAGGAGGTGGGTGAAGTCATAGAATGGAAGTGCGTGAAGTCATAGAATGGATGTTTCTGAAGTAAGAATGAAGGTGTGTGAAGTCATAGAATGGAGGTGTGTGAAGTCAAAATGGAGGTGTGTGAACTCATAGAATGGAGGTGTGTGAAGTCATGGAATGGAGGTGTGTTAAGTCAAAGAATGGAGGTGTGTGAAGTCAAACAATAAAGGTGTGTGAAGTCACAGAATGGAGGTGTGTGAAATCACAGAATGGAGGTGTGTGAAGTCAAAAAGGTGGTGTGTAGAGTCACAAATGGAGGTGTGTGAACTGATAGAATGGAGCTGTGTAAAGTCAAAGAATGGAGGTGTGTGAAGTCATCGAATGGAGGTGTGTGAAGCCATAGAATGGAGGTGTGTGAAGTCACAGAATGGAGGTGTGTGAAGTCAGAATGGAGTTGTGTCAAGTCATAGAATGAAGGTGTGTGAAGTCAGAATGGAGGTGTGTGAAGTCATAGAATGGAGGTGTGTGAAGTCACAATGGAGGTGTGTGAAGTCATGGAATGGAGGTGTGTGAAGTCACAGAATGGAGGTGTGTGAAGTCATAGAATTGAGCTGTGTGAAGTCAGATTGGAAGTGTGTGAAGTCACAGAATTGAGGTGTGTGAACTCAGAATGAAGGTGTGTGAAGTCACAGAATGGAGGTGTGTGAAGTCATAAAAAGGAGCTGTGTGAAGTCATAGAATGGAGGTGTGTGAAGTCATAGAATGGATGTTTGTTAAGTAAGAATGAAGGTGTGTTAAGTCATAGAATGGAGGTGTGTGAAGGCACAGAATGGAGGTGTGTGAAGTCATAGAATGGAGCTGTGTGAAGTCTGAATTGAGGTGTGTGAAGTCACAGAATGGAGGTGTGTGAACTCAGAATGGAGGTTTGTGAACTCACAGAATGGAGGTGTGTTAAGTCACAGAACGGAGGTGTTTGGACTCAGAATGGAGGTGTGTGAAGTCACAGAATGGAGGTGTGTGAAGTCATAGAATGGAGGTGTGTGAAATCATAGAATGGAGGTGTGGAAAGTCAGAGAATGGAGCTGTGTGAAGTCAGAATGGAGGTGTGCGAAGTCACAGAATGGAGGTGTGTGAAGTCATAAAATGGAGGTGTGTGAAGTCACAGAATGGAGGTGTGTGAAGTCATAGAATGGAGCTGTGTGAAGACAGATTGGAGGTGTGTGAAGTCACAGAATGGAGGTATGTGAACTCAGAATGGAGGTGTGTGAAGTCACAGAATTGAGGTGTGTGAAGTCTAAAATTGAGGTGTGTGAAGTCATAGAATGGATGTGTGTGAAGTCATAATGGAGGTGTGTGAAGTCATAGAATGGAGGTGTGTGAATTCAGAATGGAGGTGTGTGAACTCATAGAATGGAGGTGTGTGAAGTCATAATGGTGGTGTGTGTAGTCATAGAATGGAGCTGTGTGAAGTCAGATTGGAGGTGTGTGAAGTCACAGAATGGAGGTGTGTGAACTCAGAATGGAGGTGTGTGAAGTCACAGAATGGAGGTGTGTGAAGTCATAGAATGGAGCTGTGTGAAGTCAGAATGGAGGTGTGTGAAGTCACAGAATGGAGGTGTGTGAACTCAGAATGGAGGTGTGTGAAGTCAGAGAATGGAGGTGTGTTAAGTGACAGAACGGAGGTGTTTGAACTCAGAATGGAGGTGTGTGAAGTCACAGAATGGAGGTGTGTGAAGTCATAGAATGGAGGTGTGTGAAGTCATAGAATGGAGGTGTGTGATGTCATAGAATGGATGTGTGTGAAGTCATAATGGAGGTGTGTGAAGTCACAGAATGGAGGTGTGTGAAGACATAGAATGGAGCTGTCTGAAGTCAGATTGGAAGTGTGTGAAGTCACAGAATGGAGGTGTGTTAAGTCACAGAACGTAGGTGTTTGAACTCAGAATGGAGGTGTGTGAAGTCACAGAATGGAGGTGTGTGAAGTCATAGAATGGAGCTGTGTGAAGTGAGATTGGAGGTGTGTGAAGTCACAGAATGGAGGTGTGTGAACTCAGAATGGAGGTGTGTGAAGTCACAGAATTGTGGTGTGTGAAGTCATAAAATGGAGGTGCGTGAAGTCATAGAATGGATGTGTGTAAAGTCATAATGGAGGTGTGTGAAGTCACAGAATTGAGATGTGTGAAGTCACAGAATGGAGGTGTGTGAAGTCATAGAATGGAGGTTTGTGAAATCACAGAATGGAGGTGTGTGAAGTCAAAAATGTGGTGTGTAGAGTCACAAATGTAGGTGTGTGAACTCATAGAATGGAGGTGTGTGAAGTCAAAGAATGGAGGTGTGTGAAGTCATCGAATGGATGTGTGTGAAGTCATGGAAATGAGGTGTGTGAAGTCACAGAATGGAGGTGTGTGAAGTCAGAAAGGATTTGTGTGAAGTCATAGAATGGAGGTGGGTGAAGTCAGTATGGAGGTGTGTGAAGTCATAGAATGGAGGTGTGTGAAGTCAGAATGGAGGTCTGTGAACTCATAGAATGGAGGTGTGTGAAGTCACAATGGAGGTGTGTGAAGTCATAGAATGGAGGTGTGTGAAGTCACAGAATGGAGGTGTGTGAAGTCATAGAATGAAGGTGTGTGAAGTCAGATTGGAGGTGTGTGAAGTCACAGAATGGAGGTGTGTGAACTCAGAATGGAGGTGTGTGAAGTCACAGAATGGAGGTGTGTGAAGTCATAGAATGGAGGTTTGTGAAGTCATAGAATGGATGTCTGTGAAGTCATAAGGAGGTGTGTGAAGTCACAGAATTGAGGTGTGTGAAGTCACAGAATCGAGGTGTGTGAAGTCATAGAATGGAGGTGTGTGAACTCAGAATGGAGGTGTGTGAAGTCACAGAATGGAGGTGTGTGAAGTCATAGAATGGAGGTGTGTGAAGTCATAGAATGGATGTGTGTGAAGTCATAATGGAGGTGTGTGAAGTCACAGAATTGAGGTGTGTGAAGTCACAGAATGGAGGTGTGTGAAGTCATAGAATGGAGGTGTGTGAAGTCATAGAATGGAGGTGTGTGAAGTCATAGAATGGATGTTTGTTAAGTAAGAATGAAGGTGTGTTAAGTCATAGAATGGAGGTGTGTGAAGGCACAGAATGGAGGTGTGTGAAGTCATAGAATGGAGCTGTGTGAAGTCAGAATGGAGGTGTGTGAAGTCACAGAATGGAGGTGTGTGAACTCAGAATGCAGGTGTGTGAAATCACAGAATGGAGGTGTGTTAAGTCACAGAACGGAGGTGTTTGAACTCAGAATGGAGGTGTGTGAAGTCACAGAATGGAGGTGTGTGAAGTCATAGAATGGAGGTGTGTGAAATCATAGAATGGAGGTGTGGGAAGTCAGAGAATGGAGCTGTGTAAAGTCAGAATTGAGGTGTGCGAAGTCACAGAATGGAGGTGTGTGAAGTCATTTTATGGAGCTGTGTGAAGTCAGAATGGAGGTGTGTGAAGTCACAGAATGGAGGTGTGTGAACTCAGAATGGAGGTGTGTGAAGTCACAGAATCTAGGTGTGTGAAGTCATAGAATGTAGGTGTGTGAAGTCATAGAATGGAGGTGTGTGAAGTCATAATGGAGGCGTGTGAAGTCACAGAATTGAGGTGTGTGAAGTCACAGAATGGAGGTGTGTGAAGTCATAGAATGGAGGTGTGTGAAGTCAGAACCGAGGTGTGTGAACTCAGATTGGAGGTGTGGGAAGTCACAATGGAGGTGTGTGAAGTTATAGAATGGAGGTGTGTGAAGTCACAGAATGGAGGGGTGTGAAGTCAAAGACTGGAGGTGTGTGAAATCGTAGAATGGAGGTGTGTGAAGACATAGAATGGAGGTGTGTGAAGTCATAGAATGGAGGTGTGTGAAGTCACACAATGAAGGTGCGTTAAGTCACAGAATCGAGGTTTGTGAACTCAGAATGGAGGTGTGTGAAGTCACAGAATGGAGGTGTGGGAAGTTATAGAATGGAGTTGTGTGAAGTCACAGAATGGAGGTGTGTGAATTAATAGAATGGAGGTGTGAGAAATGATAGAATGGAGGTGTGTGAAGTCACAGAATTGAGGTGTGTGAAATCACAGAATGGAGGTGTGTGAAGTCACAATGGAGGTGTTGAAGTCATAGAATGGAATTGTGTGAAGTCATAGAATGGAGGTGTGTGAAGTGAGAATTGAGGTGTGTGAAGTCACGGAATTGAGGTGTGTGAACTCAGAATGGAGGTGGGTGAAGTCACAGAATGGAGGTTTGTGAAGTCATAGAATGGAGGTGTGTGAAGTCATAGAATGGATGTTTCTGAAGTAGAATGAAGGTGTGTGAAGTCATAGAATGGAGGTGTGTGAAGTCAAAATGGAGGTGTGTGAACTCATAAAATGGAGATGTGTGAAGTCATGGAATGGAGATGTGTGAAGTCCAAGAATATAGGTGTGTGAAGTCAAAAAATGGTGGTGTGTGAAGTCAGAGAATGCAGGTGTGTAAAGTCAAAGAATGGAAGTGTGTGAAGTCAAAATGGAGGTGTGTGAATTCACAGAATGGAGGTGTGTGAAGTCACAGAATGAAGGTGTTTGAAGTCAAAATTGTGGTGTGTGAAGTCCCAAATGGAGGTGTCTGAAGTCAGAATGCGGCTGTGTGAAGTCATAGAATGGAGGTGTGTGAAGTCAGAATGGAGGTGTGTGAACTCATAGAATGGAGTGTGTGAAGTCACAATGGGGGTGTGTGAAGTCATAGAATGGGGGTGTGTGAGGTCAAATTGGAGGTGTGTGAATTCACAGAATGGAGGTGTGTCAACTCAGAAATGAGGTGGGTGAAGTCATAGAATGGAAGTGCGTGAAGTCATAGAATGGATGTTTCTGAAGTAAGAATGAAGGTGTGTGAAGTCATAGAATGGAGGTGTGTGAAGTCAAAATGGAGGTGTGTGAACTCATAGAATGGAGGTGTGTGAAGTCATGGAATGGAGGTGTGTTAAGTCAAAGAATGGAGGTGTGTGAAGTCAAACAATAAAGGTGTGTGAAGTCACAGAATGGAGGTGTGTGAAATCACAGAATGGAGGTGTGTGAAGTCAAAAAGGTGGTGTGTAGAGTCACAAATGGAGGTGTGTGAACTGATAGAATGGAGGTGTGTAAAGTCAAAGAATGGAGGTGTGTGAAGTCATCGAATGGAGGTGTGTGAAGCCATAGAATGGAGGTGTGTGAAGTCACAGAATGGAGGTGTGTGAAGTCAGAATGGAGTTGTGTCAAGTCATAGAATGGAGGTGTGTGAAGTCAGAATGGAGGTGTGTGAAGTCATAGAATGGAGGTGTGTGAAGTCACAATGGAGGTGTGTGAAGTCATGGAATGGAGGTGTGTGAAGTCACAGAATGGAGGTGTGTGAAGTCATAGAATTGAGCTGTGTGAAGTCAGATTGGAGGTGTGTGAAGTCACAGAATTGAGCTGTGTGAACTCAGAATGAAGGTGTGTGAAGTCACAGAATGGAGGTGTGTGAAGTCATAAAATGGAGCTGTGTGAAGTCATAGAATGGAGGTGTGTGAAGTCATAGAATGGATGTTTGTTAAGTAAGAATGAAGGTGTGTTAAGTCATAGAATGGAGGTGTGTGAAGGCACAGAATGGAGGTGTGTGAAGTCACAGAATGGAGCTGTGTGAAGTCTGAATTGAGGTGTGTGAAGTCACAGAATGGAGGTGTGTGAACTCAGAATGGAGGTTTGTGAACTCACAGAATGGAGGTGTGTTAAGTCACAGAACGGAGGTGTTTGAACTCAGAATGGAGGTGTGTGAAGTCACAGAATGGAGGTGTGTGAAGTCATAGAATGGAAGTGTGTGAAATCATAGAATGGAGGTGTGGAAAGTCAGAGAATGGAGCTGTGTGAAGTCAGAATGGAGGTGTGCAAAGTCACAGAATGGAGGTGTGTGAAGTCATAGAATGGAGGTGTGTGAAGTCACAGAATGGAGGTGTGTGAAGTCATAGAATGGTGCTGTGTGAAGACAGATTGGAGGTGTGTGAAGTCACAGAATGGAGGTGTGTGAACTCAGAATGGAGGTGTGTGAAGTCACAGAATTGAGGTGTGTGAAGTCATAAAATTGAGGTGTGTGAAGTCATAGAATGGATGTGTGTGAAGTCATAATGGAGGTGTGTGAAGTCATAGAATGGAGGTGTGTGAAGTCAGAATGGAGGTTTGTGAACTCATAGAATGGAGGTGTGTGAAGTCGCAATGGTGGTGTGTGTAGTCATAGAATGGAGCTCTGTGAAGTCAGATTGGAGGTGTGTGAAGTCACAGAATGGAGGTGTGTGAACTCAGAATGGAGGTGTGTGAAGTCACAGAATGGAATTGTGTGAAGTCATAGAATGGAGGTGTGTGAAGTCATAGAATGGAGGTGTGTGAAGTCATAGAATGGATGTTTGTTAAGTAAGAAAGAAGGTGTGTTAAGTCATAGAATGGAGCTGTGTGAAGTCACAGAATGGAGGTGTGTGAAGTCATAGAATGGAGCTGTGTGAAGTCAGAATGGAGGTGTGTGAAGTCACAGAATGGAGGTGTGTGAACTCAGAATGGAGGTGTGTGAAGTCACAGAATGGAGGTGTGTTAAGTGACAGAACGGAGGTGTTTGAACTCAGAATGGAGGTGTGTGAAGTCACAGAATGGAGGTGTGTGAAGTCATAGAATGGAGGTGTGTGAAGTCATAGAATGGAGGTGTGTGACGTCATAGAATGGATGTGTGTGAAGTCATAATGGAGGTGTGTGAAGTCACAGAATGGAGGTGTGTGAAGACATAGAATGGAGCTGTCTGAAGTCAGATTGGAAGTGTGTGAAGGCACAGAATGGAGGTGTGTGAAGTCATAGAATGGAGCTGTGTGAAGTGAGATTGGAGGTGTGTGAAGTCACAGAATGGAGGTGTGTGAAGTCACAGAATGGAGGTGTGTGAACTCATAGAATGGAGGTGTGTGAAGTCAAAGAATGGAGGTGTGTGAAGTCATCGAATGGATGTGTGTGAAGTCATGGAAAGGAGGTGTGTGAAGTCACAGAATGGAGGTGTGTGAAGTCAGAAAGGATTTGTGTGAAGTCATAGAATGGAGGTGGGTGAAGTCAGAATGGAGGTGTGTGAAGTCATAGAATGGAGGTGTGTGAAGTCAGAATGGAGGTCTGTGAACTCATAGAATGGAGGTGTGTGAAGTCACAATGGAGGTGTGTGAAGTCATAGAATGGAGGTGTGTGAAGTCACAGAGTGGAGGTGTGTGAAGTCATAGAATGAAGGTGTGTGAAGTCAGATTGGAGGTGTGTGAAGTCACAGAATGGAGGTGTGTGAACTCAGAATGGAGGTGTGTGAAGTCACAGAATGGAGGTGTGTGAAGTCATAGAATGGAGGTTTGTGAAGTCATAGAATGGATGTGTGTGAAGTCATAAGGAGGTGTGTGAAGTCACAGAATTGAGGTGTGTGAAGTCACAGAATCGAGGTGTGTGAAGTCATAGAATGGAGGTGTGTGAACTCAGAATGGAGGTGTGTGAAGTCACAGAATGGAGGTGTGTGAAGTCATAGAATGGAGGTGTGTGAAGTCATAGAATGGATGTGTGTGAAGTCATAATGGAGGTGTGTGAAGTCACAGAATTGAGGTGTGTGAAGTCACAGAATGGAGGTGTGTGAAGTCATAGAATGGAGGTGTGTGAAGTCATAGAATGGAGGTGTGTGAAGTCATAGAATGGATGTTTGTTAAGTAAGAATGAAGGTGTGTTAAGTCATAGAATGGAGGTGTGTGAAGGCACAGAATGGAGGTGTGTGAAGTCATAGAATGGAGCTGTGTGAAGTCAGAATGGAGGTGTGTGAAGTCACAGAATGGAGGTGTGTGAACTCAGAATGGAGGTGTGTGAAATCACAGAATGGAGGTGTGTTAAGTCACAGAACGGAGGTGTTTGAACTGAGAATGGAGTTGTGTGAAGTCACAGAATGGAGGTGTGTGAAGTCATAGAATGCAGGTGTGTGAAATCATAGAATGGAGGTGTGGGAAGTCAGAGAATGGAGCTGTGTAAAGTCAGAATTGAGGTGTGCGAAGTCACAGAATGGAGGTGTGTGAAGTCATTTTATGGAGCTGTGTGAAGTCAGAATGGAGGTGTGTGAAGTCACAGAATGGAGGTGTGTGAACTCAGAATGGAGGTGTGTGAAGTCACATAATCTAGGTGTGTGAAGTCATAGAATGGAGGTGTGTGAAGTCATAGAATGGAGGTGTGTGAAGTCATAATGGAGGCGTGTGAAGTCACAGAATTGAGGTGTGTGAAGTCACAGAATGGAGGTGTGTGAAGTCATAGAATGGAGGTGTGTGAAGTCAGAACCGAGGTGTGTGAACTCAGATTGGAGGTGTGGGAAGTCACAATGGAGGTGTGTGAAGTTATAGAATGGAGGTTTGTGAAGTCACAGAATGGAGGGGTGTGAAGTCAAAGACTGGAGGTGTGTGAAATCGTAGAATGGAGGTGTGTGAAGACATAGAATGGAGGTGTGTGAAGTCATAGAATGGAGGTGTGTGAAGTCACACAATGAAGGTGCGTTAAGTCACAGAATCGAGGTTTGTGAACTCAGAATGGAGGTGTGTGAAGTCACAGAATGGAGGTGTGGGAAGTTATAGAATGGAGTTGTGTGAAGTCACAGAATGGAGGTGTGTGAATTACTAGAATGGAGGTGTGAGAAATCATAGAATGGAGGTGTGTGAAGTCACAGAATTGAGGTGTGTGAAATCACAGAATGGAGGTGTGTGAAGTCACAGAATGGAGGTGTGTGAACTCACAATGGAGGTGTGTGAAGTCATAGAATGGAATTGTGTGAAGTCATATAATGGAGGTGTGTGAAGTGAGAATTGAGGTGTGTGAAGTCACGGAATTGAGGTGTGTGAACTCAGAATGGAGGTGTGTGAAGTCACAGAATGGAGGTTTGTGAAGTCATAGAATGGAGGTGTGTGAAGTCATAGAATGGAGGTGTGTGAAGTCAAAATGGAGGTGTGTGAACTCATAAAATGGAGATGTGTGAAGTCATGGAATGGAGATGTGTGAAGTCCAAGAATATAGGTGTGTGAAGTCACAAAATGGTGGTGTGTGAAGTCAGAGAATGCAGGTGTGTAAAGTCAAAGAATGGAAGTGTGTGAAGTCAAAATGGAGGTGTGTGAAGTCACAGAATGGAGGTGTGTGAAGTCACAGAATGAAGGTTTTTGAAGTCAAAATTGTGGTGTGTGAAGTCCCAAATGGAGGTGTCTGAAGTCAGAATGCGGCTGTGTGAAGTCATAGAATGGAGGTGTGTGAAGTCAGAATGGAGGTGTGTGAACTCATAGAATGGAGTGTGTGAAGTCACAATGGGGGTGTGTGAAGTCATAGAATGGGGGTGTGTGAGGTCAAATTGGAGGTGTGTGAATTCACAGAATGGAGGTGTGTCAACTCAGAAATGAGGTGGGTGAAGTCATAGAATGGAAGTGCGTGAAGTCATAGAATGGATGTTTCTGAAGTAAGAATGAAGGTGTGGGAAGTCATAGAATGGAGGTGTGTGAAGTCAAAATGGAGGTGTGTGAACTCATAGAATGGAGGTGTGTGAAGTCATGGAATGGAGGTGTGTTAAGTCAAAGAATGGAGGTGTGTGAAGTCAAACAATAAAGGTGTGTGAAGTCACAGAATGGAGGTGTGTGAAATCACAGAATGCAGGTGTGTGAAGTCAAAAAGGTGGTGTGTAGAGTCACAAATGGAGGTGTGTGAACTGATAGAATGGAGGTGTGTACACTCAAAGAATGGAGGTGTGTGAAGTCATCGAATGGAGGTGTGTGAAGCCATAGAATGGAGGTGTGTGAAGTCACAGAATGGAGGTGTGTGAAGTCAGAATGGAGTTGTGTCAAGTCATAGAATGGAGGTGTGTGAAGTCAGAATGGAGGTGTGTGAAGTCATAGAATGGAGGTGTGTGAAGTCAGAATGGAGGTGTGTGAACTCATAGAATGGAGGTATGTAAAGTCACAATGGAGGTGTGTGAAGTCATGGAATGGAGGTGTGTGAAGTCACAGAATGGAGGTGTGTGAAGTCATAGAATTGAGCTGTGTGAAGTCAGATTGGAGGTGTGTGAAGTCACAGAATTGAGGTGTGTGAACTCAGAATGAAGGTGTGTGAAGTCACAGAATGGAGGTGTGTGAAGTCATAAAATGGAGCTGTGTGAAGTCATAGAATGGAGGTGTGTGAAGTCATAGAATGGATGTTTGTTAAGTAAGAATGAAGGTGTGTTAAGTCATAGAATGGAGGTGTGTGAAGTCACAGAATGGAGGTGTGTGAAGTCATAGAATGGAGCTGTGTGAAGACAGATTGGAGGTGTGTGAAGCCACAGAATGGAGGTGTGTGAACTCAGAATGGAGCTGTGTGAAGTCACAGAATTGAGGTGTGTGAAGTCATAAAATTGAGGTGTGTGAAGTCATAGAATGGATGTGTGTGAAGTCATAATGGAGGTGTGTGAAGTCATAGAATGGAGGTGTGTGAAGTCAGAATGGAGGTGTGTGAACTCATAGAATGGAGGTGTGTGAAGTCACAATGGTGGTGTGTGTAGTCATAGAATGGAGCTGTGTGAAGTCAGATTGGAGGTGTGTGAAGTCAAGGAATGGAGGTGTGTGAACTCAGAATGGAGGTGTGTGAAGTCACAGAATGGAGGTGTGTGAAGTCATAGAATGGAGGTGTGTGAAGTCATAGAATGGAGGTGTGTGAAGTCATAGAATGGATGTTTGTTAAGTAGGAATGAACGTGTGTTAAGTCATAGAATGGAGGTGTGTGAAGTCACAGAATGGAGGTGTGTGAAGTCATAGAATGGAGCTGTGTGAAGTCAGAATGGAGGTGTGTGAAGTCACAGAATGGAGGTGTGTGAACTCAGAATGGAGGTGTGTGAAGTCACAGAATGGAGGTGTGTTAAGTGACAGAACGGAGGTGTTTGAACTCAGAATGGAGGTGTGTGAAGTCACAGAATGGAGGTGAGTGAAGTCATAGAATGGAGGTGTGTGAAGTCATAGAATGGAGGTGTGTGATGTCATAGAATGGATGTGTGTGAAGTCATAATGGAGGTGTGTGAAGTCACAGAATGGAGGTGTGTGAAGACATAGAATGGAGCTGTCTGAAGTCAGATTGGAAGTGTGTGAAGTCACAGAATGGAGGTGTGTTAAGTCACAGAACGGAGGTGTTTGAACTCAGAATGGAGGTGTGTGAAGTCACAGAATGGAGGTGTGTGAAGTCATAGAATGGAGCTGTGTGAAGTGAGATTGGAGGTGTGTGAAGTCACAGAATGGAGGTGTGTGAACTCAGAATGGAGGTGTGTGAAGTCACAGAATTGTGGTATGTGAAGTCATAAAATGGAGGTTTGTGAAGTCATAGAATGGAGGTGTGTGAAATCACAGAATGGAGGTGTGTGAAGTAAAAATGTGGTGTGTAGAGTCACAAATGGAGGTGTGTGAACTCATAGAATGGAGGTGTGTGAAGTCAAAGAATGGAGGTGTGTGAAGTCATCGAATGGAGGTGTGTGAAGTCATGGAAAGGAGGTGTGTGAAGTCACAGAATGGAGGTGTGTGAAGTCAGAAAGGATTTGTGTAAAGTCAGAATGGAGGTGTGTGAAGTCATAGAATGGAGGTGTGTGAAGTCAGAATGGAGGTCTGTGAACTCATAGAATGGAGGTGTGTGAAGTCACAATGGAGGTGTGTGAACTCATAGAATGGAGGTGTGTGAAGTCACAGAATGGAGGTGTGTGAAGTCATAGAATGAAGGTGTGTGAAGTCAGATTGGAGGTGTGTGAAGTCACAGAATGGAGGTGTGTGAAGTCATAGAATGGAGCTGTGTGAAGTCAGAATGGAGGTGTGTGAAATCATAGAATGGAGGTGTGTGAAGTCACAGAATTGAGGTGTGTGAAATCAGAATGGAGGAGTGTGAAGTCAGAATGGAGGTGGGTGATGTCATAGAATGGAGGTGTGTGAATTCACAATGCATTAGTGTGAACTCATAGAATGGAGGTCTGTGAAGTCACAATGTAGGTGTGTGAAGTCACAGAATGGAGGTGTGTGAAGTCACAGAATGGAGGTGTGTGAAATCACAGAGTGTTGGTGTGTGAAGTCATATAATGGAGGTGTGTGAAGTCATAGAATGGAGGTGTGTGAAGTCATAGAATGGATGTTTGTTAAGTAAGAATGAAGGTGTGTTAAGTCATAGAATGGAGGTGTGTGAAGGCACAGAACGGAGGTGTGTGAAGTCATAGAATGGAGCTGTGTGAAGTCAGAATGGAGGTGTGTGAAATCATAGAATGGAGGTGTGTGAAGTCACAGAATTGAGGTCTGTGAAATCAGAATGGAGGTGTGTGAAGTCAGAATGGAGGTGGGTGAAGTCATAGAATGGAGGTGTGTGTATTCACAATGCATTTGTGTGAACTCATAGAATGGAGGTCTGTAAAGTCACAATGTAGGTGTGTGAAGTCACAGAAGGGAGATGTGTGAAGTCATAGAATGGAGGCGCGTGAAGTCAGAATGGAGGTGTGTGAAGTCATAGAATGGAGGTGTGTGAAGTCAGAATGGAGGTGTGTGAACTCATAGAATGGAGGTGTGTGAAGTCACAATGGAGGTGTGTGAAGACATAGAATGGAGGTGCGTGCAGTCACAGAATGGAGGTGTGTGAAGTCATAGAATGGATGTGTGTGAAGTCATAATGGAGGTGTGTGAAGTCACAGAATTGAGGTGTGTGAAGTCACAGAATGGAGGTGTGTGAAGTCATAGAATGGAGGTGTGTGAAGTCATAGAATGGAGGTGTGTGAAGTCATAGAATGGATGTTTGTTAAGTAAGAATGAAGGTGTGTTAAGTCATAGAATGGAGGTGTGTGAAGGCACAGAATGGAGGTGTGTGAAGTCATAGAATGGAGCTGTGTGAAGTCTGAATTGAGGTGAGTGAAGTCACAGAATGGAGGTGTGTGAACTCAGAATGGAGGTGTGTGAAGTCACAGAATGGAGGTGTGTTAAGTCACAGAACGGAGGTTTTTGAACTCAGAATGGAGGTGTGTGAAGTCACAGAATGGAGGTGTGTGAAGTCATAGAATGGAGGTGTGTGAAGTCATAGAATGGAGGTGTGTGAAGTCATAGAATGGATGTTTGTTAAGTAGGAATGAACGTGTGTTAAGTCATAGAATGGAGGTGTGTGAAGTCACAGAATGGAGGTGTGTGAAGTCATAGAATGGAGCTGTGTGAAGTCAGAATGGAGGTGTGTGAAGTCACAGAATGGAGGTGTGTGAACTCAGAATGGAGGTGTGTGAAGTCACAGAATGGAGGTGTGTTAAGTGACAGAACGGAGGTGTTTGAACTCAGAATGGAGGTGTGTGAAGTCACAGAATGGAGGTGAGTGAAGTCATAGAATGGAGGTGTGTGAAGTCATAGAATGGAGGTGTGTGATGTCATAGAATGGATGTGTGTGAAGTCATAATGGAGGTGTGTGAAGTCACAGAATGGAGGTGTGTGAAGACATAGAATGGAGCTGTCTGAAGTCAGATTGGAAGTGTGTGAAGTCACAGAATGGAGGTGTGTTAAGTCACAGAACGGAGGTGTTTGAACTCAGAATGGAGGTGTGTGAAGTCACAGAATGGAGGTGTGTGAAGTCATAGAATGGAGCTGTGTGAAGTGAGATTGGAGGTGTGTGAAGTCCCAGAATGGAGGTGTGTGAACTCAGAATGGAGGTGTGTGAAGTCACAGAATTGTGGTATGTGAAGTCATAAAATGGAGGTTTGTGAAGTCATGGAATGGAGGTGTGTGAAATCACAGAATGGAGGTGTGTGAAGTAAAAATGTGGTGTGTAGAGTCACAAATGGAGGTGTGTGAACTCATAGAATGGAGGTGTGTGAAGTCAAAGAATGGAGGTGTGTGAAGTCATCGAATGGATGTGTGTGAAGTCATGGAAAGGAGGTGTGTGAAGTCACAGAATGGAGGTGTGTGAAGTCAGAAAGGATTTGTGTAAAGTCAGAATGGAGGTGTGTGAAGTCATAGAATGGAGGTGTGTGAAGTCAGAATGGAGGTCTGTGAACTCATAGAATGGAGGTGTATGAAGTCACAATGGAGGTGTGTGAACTCATAGAATGGACGTGTGTGAAGTCACAGAATGGAGGTGTGTGAAGTCATAGAATGAAGGTGTGTGAAGTCAGATTGGAGGTGTGTGAAGTCACAGAATGGAGGTGTGTGAAGTCATAGAATGGAGCTGTGTGAAGTCAGAATGGAGGTGTGTGAAATCATAGAATGGAGGTGTGTGCAGTCACAGAATTGAGGTGTGTGAAATCAGAATGGAGGAGTGTGAAGTCAGAATGGAGGTGGGTGATGTCATAGAATGGAGGTGTGTGAATTCACAATGCATTAGTGTGAACTCATAGAATGGAGGTCTGTGAAGTCACAATGTAGGTGTGTGAAGTCACAGAATGGAGGTGTGTGAAGTCACAGAATGGAGGTGTGTGAAATCACAGAGTGTTGGTGTGTGAAGTCATATAATGGAGGTGTGTGAAGTCATAGAATGGAGGTGTGTGAAGTCATAGAATGGATGTTTGTTAAGTAAGAATGAAGGTGTGTTAAGTCATAGAATGGAGGTGTGTGAAGGCACAGAATGGAGGTGTGTGAAGTCATAGAATGGAGCTGTGTGAAGTCAGAATGGAGGTGTGTGAAATCATAGAATGGAGGTGTGTGAAGTCACAGAATTGAGGTGTGTGAAATCAGAATGGAGGTGTGTGAAGTCAGAATGGAGGTGGGTGAAGTCATAGAATGGAGGTGTGTGTATTCACAATGCATTTGTGTGAACTCATAGAATGGAGGTATGTAAAGTCACAATGTAGGTTTGTGAAGTCACAGAATGGAGATGTGTGAAGTCATAGAATGGAGGCGCGTGAAGTCAGAATGGAGGTGTGTGAAGTCATAGAATGGAGGTGTGTGAAGTCAGAATGGAGGTGTGTGAACTCATAGAATGGAGGTGTGTGAAGTCACAATGGAGGTGTGTGAAGACATAGAATGGAGGTGCGTGCAGTCACAGAATGGAGGTGTGTGAAGTCATAGAATGGATGTGTGTGAAGTCATAATGGAGGTGTGTGAAGTCACAGAATTGAGGTGTGTGAAGTCACAGAATGGAGGTGTGTGAAGTCATAGAATGGAGGTGTGTGAAGTCATAGAATGGAGGTGTGTGAAGTCATAGAATGGATGTTTGTTAAGTAAGAATGAAGGTGTGTTAAGTCATAGAATGGAGGTGTGTGAAGGCACAGAATGGAGGTGTGTGAAGTCATAGAATGGAGCTGTGTGAAGTCTGAATTGAGGTGAGTGAAGTCACAGAATGGAGGTGTGTGAACTCAGAATGGAGGTGTGTGAAGTCACAGAATGGAGGTGTGTTAAGTCACAGAACGGAGGTTTTTGAACTCAGAATGGAGGTGTGTGAAGTCACAGAATGGAGGTGTGTGAAGTCATAGAATGGAGGTGTGTAAAATCATAGAATGGAGGTGTGGGAAGTCAGAGAATGGAGCTGTGTGAAGTCAGAATGGAGGTGTGCGAAGTCACAGAATGGAGGTGTGTGAGTCATAGAATGGAGGTGTGTGAAGTCACAGAATGGTGGTGTGTGAAGTCATAGAATGGAGCTGTGTGAAGACAGATTGGAGGTGTGTGAAGTCACAGAATGGAGGTGTGTGAACTCAGAATGGAGGTGGGTGAAGTCACAGAATTGAGGTGTGTGAAGTCATAAAATTGAGGTGTGTGAAGTCATAGAATGGATGTGTGTGAAGTCATAATGGAGGTGTGTGAAGTCATAGAATGGAGGTGTGTGAAGTCAGATGGAGGTGTGTGAACTCATAGAATGTAGGTGTGTGAAGTCACAATGGAGGTGTGTGTAGTCATAGAATGGAGCTGTGTGAAGTCAGATTGGAGGCGTGTGAAGTCACAGAATGGAGGTGTGTGAACTCAGAATGGAGTTGTGTGAAGTCACAGAATGGAGGTGTGTGAAGTCATAGAATGGAGCT
Source organism: Megascapheus bottae (assembly GCA_024803745.1). Classification (NCBI taxonomy): domain Eukaryota; kingdom Metazoa; phylum Chordata; class Mammalia; order Rodentia; family Geomyidae; genus Megascapheus; species Megascapheus bottae. Next base: position 823,021 of record JANJXV010000422.1, read on the forward strand.
GTGTGAAGTCAGAATGGAGGTGTGTGAAGTCACAGAATGGAGGTGTGTGAACTCAGAATGGATGTGTGTGAAGTCACAGAATGGAGGTGTGTTAAGTGACAGAACGGAGGTGTTTGAACTCAGAATGGAGGTGTGTGAAGTCACAGAATGGAGGTGTGTGAAGTCATAGAATGGAGGTGTGTGAAGTCATAGAATGGAGGTGTGTGAAGTCATAGAATGGATGTGTGTGAAGTCATAATGGAGGTGTGTGAAGTCACAGAATGGACGTGTGTGAAGTCATAGAATAGAGCTGTCTGAAGTCAGATTGGAAGGGTGTTAAGTCACATAATGGAGGTGTGTTAAGTCACAGAACGGAGGTGTTTGAACTCAGAATGGAGGTGTGTGAAGTCACAGAATGGAGGTGTGTGAAGTCATAGAATGGAGCTGTGTGAAGTGAGATTGGAGGTGTGCGAAGTCACAGAATGGAGGTGTGTGAACTCAGAATGGAGGTGTGTGAAGTCACAGAATTTTGGTGTGTGAAGTCATAAAATGGAGGTGTGTGAAGTCATAGAATGGATGTGTGTGAAGTCATAATGGAGGTGTGTGAAGTCACAGAATTGAGATGTGTGAAGTCACAGAATGGAGGTGTGTGAAGACATAGAACGGAGGTGTGTGAAATCACAGAATGGAGGTGTGTGAAGTCAAAAATGTGGTGTGTAGAGTCACAAATGGAGGTGTGTGAACTCATAGAATGGAGGTGTGTGAAGTCAAAGAAGGGAGGTGTGTGAAGTCATCGAATGGATGTGTGTGAAGTCATGGAAAGGAGGTGTGTGAAGTCACAGAATGAAGGTGTGTGAAGTCAGAAAGGATTTGTGTGAAGTCATAGAATGGAGGTGTGTGAAGTCAGAATGGAGGTGTGTGAAGTCATAGAATGGAGGTGTGTGAAGTCAGAATGGAGGTCTGTGAACTCATAGAATGGATGTGTGTGAAGTCACAATGGAGGTGTGTGAAGTCATAGAATGGAGGTGTGTGAAGTCACAGAATGGAGGTGTGTGAAGTCATAGAATGAAGGTGTGTGAAGTCAGATTGGAGGTGTGTGAAGTCACAGAATGGAGGTGTGTGAAGTCATAGAATGGAGGTGTGTGAACTCATAGAATGGAGGTGTGTGAAGTCATAGAATGGAGCTGTGTGAAGTCTGAATTGAGGTGTGTGTAGTCACAGAATGGAGGTGTGTGAACTCAGAATGGAGGTGTGTGAAGTCACAGAATGGAGGTGTGTTAAGTCACAGAACGGAGGTTTTTGAACTCAGAATGGAGGTGTGTGAAGTCACAGAATGGAGGTGTGTGAAGTCATAGAATGGAGGTGTGTGAAATCATAGAATGGAGGTGTGGGAAGTCAGAGAATGGAGCTGTGTGAAGTCAGAATGGAGGTGTGTGAAGTCACAGAATGGAGGTGTGTGAAATCATAGAATGGAGGTGTGTGAAGTCATAGAATTGAGGTGTGTGAAGTCATAGAATGGATGTGTGTGAAGTCATAATGGAGGAGTGTGAAGTCACAGAATGGACGTGTGTGAAGTCATAGAATGGAGCTGTCTGAAGTCAGATTGGAAGTGTGTGAAGTCACATAATGGAGGTGTGTTAAGTCACAGAACGGAGGTGTTTGAACGCAGAATGGAGGTGTGTGAAGTCACAGAATGGAGGTGTGTGAAGTCATAGAATGGAGCTGTGTGAAGTGAGATTGGAGGTGTGCGAAGTCACAGAATGGAGGTGTGTGAACTCCGAATGGAGGTGTGTGAAGTCACAGAATTGTGGTGTGTGAAGTCATAAAATGGAGGTGTGTGAAGTCATAGAATGGATGTGTGTGAAGTCATAATGGAGGTGTGTGAAGTCCCAGAATTGAGATGTGTGAAGTCACAGAATGGAGGTGTGTGAAGTCATAGAATGGAGGTGTGTGAAATCACAGAATGGAGGTGTGTGAAGTCAAAAATGTGGTGTGTAGAGTCACAAATGGAGGTGTGTGAACTCATAGAATGGAGGTGTGTGAAGTCAAAGAATGGAGGTGTGTGAAGTCATCGAATGGATGTGTGTGAAGTCATGGAAAGGAGTTGTGTGAAGTCACAGAATAGAGGTGTGTGAAGTCAGAAAGGATTTGTGTGAAGTCATAGAATGGAGGTGTGTGAAGTCATAATGGAGTTGTGTGAAGTCATAGAGTGGAGGTGTGTGAAGTCAGAATGGAGGTCTGTGAACTCATAGAATGGAGGTGTGTGAAGTCACAATGGAGGTGTGTGAAGTCATAGAATGGAGGTGTGTGAAGTCACAGAATGGAGGTGTGTGAAGTCATAGAGTGAAGGTGTGTGAAGTCAGATTGGAGGTGTGTGAAGTCACAGAATGGAGGTGTGTGAAGTCATAGAATGGAGCTGTGTGAAGTCAGAATGGAGGTGTGTGAAATCATAGAAAGGAGGTGTGTGAAGTCACAGAATTGAGGTTTGTGAAATCAGAATGGAGGTGTGTGAAGTCAGAATGGAGGTGGGTGATGTCATAGAATGGAGGTGTGTGAATTCACAATGCATTAGTGTGAACTCATAGAATGGAGGTCTGTGAAGTCACAATGTAGGTGTGTGAAGTCACAGAATGGAGGTGTGTGAAGTCACAGAATGGAGGTGTGTGAAAACACAGAGTGTTGATGTGCGAAGTCATATAATGGAGGTGTGTGAAGTCATAGAATGGAGGTGTGTGAAGTCATAGAATGGATGTTTGTTGAGTAAGAATGAAGGTTTGTTAAGTCGTAGAATGGAGGTGTGTGAAGGCACAGAATGGAGGTGTGTGAAGTCATAGAATGGAGCTGTGTGAAGTCAGAATGGAGGTGTGTGAAATCATAGAATGGAGGTGTGTGAAGTCACAGAATTAAGGTGTGTGAAATCAGAATGGAGGTGTGTGAAGTCAGAATGGAGGTGGGTGAAGTCATAGAATGGAGGTGTGTGTATTCACAATGCATTTGTGTAAACTCAAAGAATGGAGGTCTGTAAAGTCACAATGTAGGTGTGTGAAGTCACAGAATGGAGGTGTGTGAAGTCATAGAATGGAGGCGCGTGAAGTCAGAATGGAGGTGTGTGAAGTCATAGAATGGAGGTGTGTGAAGTCAGAATGGAGGTGTGTGAACTCATAGAATGGAGGTGTGTGAAGTCACAATGGAGGTGTGTGAAGTCATAGAATGGAGGTGCGTGCAGTCACAGAATGGAGTTGTGTGAACTCAGAATGGAGGTGTGTGAAGTCACAGAATGGAGGTGTGTGAAGTCATAGAATGGAGGTGTGTGAAGTCATAGAATGGATGTGTGTGAAGTCATAATGGAGGTGTGTGAAGTCACAGAATTGAGGTGTGTGAAGTCACAAAATGGAGGTGTGTGAAGTCATAGAATGGATGTTTGTTAAGTAAGAATGAAGGTGTGTTAAGTCATAGAATGGAGGTGTGTGAAGGCACAGAATGGAGGTGTGTGAAGTCATAGAATGGAGCTGTGTGAAGTCTGAATTGAGGTGTGTGAAGTCACAGAATGGAGGTGTGTGAACTCAGAATGGAGGTGTGTGAAGTCACAGAATGGAGGTGTGTTAAGTCACAGAACGGAGGTGTTTGAACTCAGAATGGAGGTGTGTGAAGTCACAGAATGGAGGTGTGTGAAGTCATAGAATGGAGGTGTGTGAAATCATAGAATGGAGGTGTGGGAAGTCAGAGAATGGAGCTGTGTGAAGTCAGAATGGAGGTGTGCGAAGTCACAGAATGGAGGTGTGTGAGTCATAGAATAGAGGTGTGTGAAGTCACAGAATGGTGGTGTGTGAAGTCATAGAATGGAGCTGTGTGAAGACAGATTGGAGGTGTGTGAAGTCACAGAATGGAGGTGTGTGAACTCAGAATGGAGGTGGGTGAAGTCACAGAATTGAGGTGTGTGAAGTCATAAAATTGAGGTGTGTGAAGTCATAGAATGGATGTGTGTGAAGTCATAATGGAGGTGTGTGAAGTCATAGAATGGAGGTGTGTGAAGTCAGAATGGATGTGTGTGAACTCATAGAATGTAGGTGTGTGAAGTCACAATGGAGGTGTGTGTAGTCATAGAATGGAGCTGTGTGAAGTCAGATTGGCGGCGTGTGAAGTCACAGAATGGAGGTGTGTGAACTCAGAATGGAGGTGTGTGAAGTCACAGAATGGAGGTGTGTGAAGTCATAGAATGGAGGTGTGTGAAGTCATAGAATGGAGGTGTGTGAAGTCATAGAATGGAGGCTTGTTAAGTAAGAATGAAGGTGTGTTAAGTCATAGAATGGAGGTGTGTGAAGGCACAGAATGGAGGTGTGTGAAGTCATAGAATGGAGCTGTGTGAAGTCAGAATGGAGGTGTGTGAAGTCAGAGAATGGTGGTGTGTGAACTCAGAATGGAGGTGTGTGAAGTCACAGAATGGAGGTGTGTTAAGTGACAGAACGGAGGTGTTTGAACTCAGAATGGAGGTGTGTGAAGTCACAGAATGGAGGTGTGTGAAGTCATAGAATGGAGGTGTGTGAAGTCATAGAATGGAGGTGTGTGAAGTCATAGAATGGATGTGTGTGAAGTCATAATGGAGGTGTGTGAAGTCACAGAATGGACGTGTGTGAAGTCATAGAATGGAGCTGTCTGAAGTCAGATTGGAAGTGTGTGAAGTCACATAATGGAGGTGTGTTAAGTCACAAAACGGAGGTGTTTGAACTCAGAATGGAGGTGTGTGAAGTCACAGAATGGAGGTGTGTGAAGTCATAGAATGGAGCTGTGTGAAGTGAGATTGGAGGTGTGCGAAGTCACAGAATGGAGGTGTGTGAACTCAGAATGGAGGTGTGTGAAGTCACAGAATTTTGGTGTGTGAAGTCATAAAATGGAGGTGTGTGAAGTCATAGAATGGATGTGTGTGAAGTCATAATGGAGTTGTGTGAAGTCACAGAATTGAGATGTGGGAAGTCATAGAATGGAGGTGTGTGAAATCACAGAATGGAGGTGTGTGAAGTCAAAAATGTGGTGTGTAGAGTCACAAATGGAGGTGTGTGAAGTCATAGAATGGAGGTGTGTGAAGTCAAAGAAGGGAGGTGTGTGAAGTCATCGAATGGATGTGTGTGAAGTCATGGAAAGGAGGTGTGTGAAGTCACAGAATGAAGGTGTGTGAAGTCAGAAAGGATTTGTGTGAAGTCATAGAATGGAGGTGTGTGAAGTCAGAATGGAGGTGTGTGAAGTCATAGAATGGAGGTGTGTGAAGTCAGAATGGAGGTCTGTGAACTCATAGAATGGAGGTGTGTGAAGTCACAATGGAGGTGTGTGAAGTCATAGAATGGAGGTGTGTGAAGTCACAGAATGGAGGTGTGTGAAGTCATAGAATGAAGGTGTGTGAAGTCAGATTGGAGGTGTGTGAAGTCACAGAATGGAGGTGTGTGAAGTCATAGAATGGAGGTGTGTGAAGTCACAGAATGGAGGTGTGTGAAGTCATAGAATGGAGGTGTGTGAAGTCATAGAATGGAGGTGTGTGAAGTCATAGAATGGAGCTGTGTGAAGTCTGAATTGAGGTGTGTGTAGTCACAGAATGGAGGTGTGTGAACTCAGAATGGAGGTGTGTGAAGTCACAGAATGGAGGTGTGTTAAGTCACAGAACGGAGGTTTTTGAACTCAGAATGGAGGTGTGTGAAGTCACAGAATGGAGGTGTGTGAAGTCATAGAATGGATGTGTGTGAAGTCATAATGGAGGTGTTTGAAGTCACAGAATTGAGATGTGTGAAGTCATAGAATGGAGGTGTGTGAAATCACAGAATGGAGGTGTGTGAAGTCAAAATTGTGGTGTGTAGAGTCACAAATGGAGGTGTGTGAACTCATAGAATGGAGGTGTGTGAAGTCAAAGAAGGGAGGTGTGTGAAGTCATCGAATGGATGTGTGTGAAGTCATGGAAAGGAGGTGTGTGAAGTCACAGAATGAAGGTGTGTGAACTCAGAAAGGATTTGTGTGAAGTCATAGAATGGAGGTGTGTGAAGTCAGAATGGAGGTGTGTGAAGTCATAGAATGGAGGTGTGTGAAGTCAGAATGGAGGTCTGTGAACTCACAGAATGGAGGTGTGTGAAGTCACAATGGAGGTGTGTGAAGTCATAGAATGGAGGTGTGTGAAGTCACAGAATGGAGGTGTGTGAAGTCATAGAATGAAGGTGTGTGAAGTCAGATTGAAGGTGTGTGAAGTCACAGAATGGAGGTGTATGAAGTCATAGAATGGAGGTGTGTGAAGTCACAGAATGGAGGTGTGTGAAGTCATAGAATGGAGGTGTGTGAAGTCATAGAATGGAGGTGTGTGAAGTCATAGAATGGAGGTGTGTGAAGTCTGAATTGAGGTGTGTGTAGTCACAGAATGGAGGTGTGTGAACTCAGAATGGAGGTGTGTGAAGTCACAGAATGGAGGTGTGTTAAGTCACAGAACGGAGGTTTTTGAACTCAGAATGGAGGTGTGTGAAGTCACAGAATGGAGGTGTGTGAAGTCATAGAATGGAGCTGTGTGAAGTGAGATTGGAGGTGTGCGAAGTCACAGAATGGAGGTGTGTGAACTCCGAATGGAGGTGTGTGAAGTCACAGAATTGTAGTGTGTGAAGTCATAAAATGGAGGTGTGTGAAGTCATAGAATGGATGTTTGTGAAGTCATAATGGAGGTGTGTGAAGTCCCAGAATTGAGATGTGTGAAGTCACAGAATGGAGGTGTGTGAAGTCATAGAATGTAGGTGTGTGAAATCACAGAATGGAGGTGTGTGAAGTCAAAAATGTGGTGTGTAGAGTCACAAATAGAGGTGTGTGAACTCATAGAATGGAGGTGTGTGAAGTCAAAGAATGGAGGTGTGTGAAGTCATCGAATGGATGTGTGTGAAGTCATGGAAAGGAGGTGTGTGAAGTCACAGAATGTAGGTGTGTGAAGTCAGAAAGGATTTGTGTGAAGTCATAGAATGGAGGTGTGTGAAGTCAGAATGGAGGTGTGTGAAGTCATAGAATGGAGGTGTGTGAAGTCAGAATGGAGGTCTGTGAACTCATAGAATGGAGGTGTGTGAAGTCACAATGGAGGTGTGTGAAGTCATAAAATGGAGGTGTGTGAAGTCACAGAATGGAGGTGTGTGAAGTCATAGAATGAAGGTGTGTGAAGTCAGATTGGAGGTGTGTGAAGTCACAGAATGGAGGTGTGTGAAATCATAGAATGGAGGTGTGTGAAGTCATAGAATGGAGGTGTGTGAAGTCATAGAATGGATGTGTGTGAAGTCATAATGGAGGTGTGTGAAGTCACAGAATGGACGTGTGTGAAGTCATAGAATGGAGCTGTCTGAAGTCAGATTGGAAGTGTGTGAAGTCACATAATGGAGGTGTGTTAAGTCACAGAACGGAGGTGTTTGAACTCAGAATGGAGGTGTGTGAAGTCACAGAATGGAGGTGTGTGAAGTCATAGAATGGAGCTGTGTGAAGTGAGATTGGAGGTGTGCGAAGTCACAGAATGGAGGTGTGTGAACTCAGAATGGAGGTGTGTGAAGTCACAGAATTGTGGTGTGTGAAGTCATAAAATGGAGGTGTGTGAAGTCACAGAATGGATGTGTGTGAAGTCATAATGGAGGTGTGTGAAGTCCCAGAATTGAGATGTGTGAAGTCACAGAATGGAGGTGTGTGAAGTCATAGAATGGAGGTGTGTGAAATCACAGAATGGAGGTGTGTGAAGTCAAAAATGTGGTGTGTAGAGTCACAAATGGAGGTGTGTGAACTCATAGAATGGAGGTGTGTGAAGTCACAGAATGGAGGTGTGTGAAGTCATAGAATGAAGGTGTGTGAAGTCAGATTGGAGGTGTGTGAAGTCACAGAATGGAGGTGTGTGAAGTCATAGAATGGAGGTGTGTGAAGTCACAGAATGGAGGTGTGTGAAGTCACAGAATGGAGGTGTGTGAAGTCATAGAATGGATGTGTGTGAAGTCATAATGGAGCTGTGTGAAGTCTGAATTGAGGTGTGTGTAGTCACAGAATGGAGGTGTGTGAACTCAGAATGGAGGTGTGTGAAGTCACAGAATGGAGGTGTGTTAAGTCACAGAACGGAGGTTTTTGAACTCAGAATGGAGGTGTGTGAAGTCACAGAATGGAGGTGTGTGAAGTCATAGAATGGAGGTGTGTGAAATCATAGAATGGAGGTGTGGGAAGTCAGAGAATGGAGCTGTGTGAATTCAGAATGGAGGTGTGCGAAGTCACAGAATGGAGGTGTGTGAGTCATAGAATGGAGGTGTGTGAAGTCACAGAATGGTGGTGTGTGAAGTCATAGAATGGAGCTGTGTGAAGACAGATTGGAGGTGTGTGAAGTCACAGAATGGAGGTGTGTGAACTCAGAATGGAGGTGGGTGAAGTCACAGAATTGAGGTGTGTGAAGTCATAAAATTGAGGTGTGTGAAGTGAAAGAATGGATGTGTGTGAAGTCATAATTGAGGTGTGTGAAGTCATAGAATGGAGGTGTGTGAAGTCAGAATGGAGGTGTGTGAACTCATAGAATGGAGGTGTGTGAAGTCACAATGGAGGTGTGTGTAGTCATAGAATGGAGCTGTGTGAAGTCAGATTGGAGGTGTGTGAAGTCACTGAATGGAGGTGTGTGAACTCAGAATGGAGGTGTGTGAAGTCACAGAATGGAGGTGGGTGAAGTCATAGAATGGAGGTGTGTGAAGTCATAGAATGGACGTGTGTGAAGTCATAGAATGGAGGTTTGTTAAGAAAGAATGAAGGTGTGTTAAGTCATAGAATGGAGGTGTGTGAAGGCACAGAATGGAGGTGTGTGAAGTCATAGAATGGAGCTGTGTGAAGTCAGAATGGAGGTGTGTGAAGTCACAGAATGGAGGTGTGTGAACTCAGAATGGAGGTGTGTGAAGTCACAGAATGGAGGTGTGTTAAGTGACAGAACGGAGGTGTTTGAACTCAGAATGGAGGTGTGTGAAGTCACAGAATGGAGGTGTGTGAAGTCATAGAATGGAGGTGTGTGAAGTCATAGAATGGATGTGTGTGAAGTCATAGAATGGATGTGTGTGAAGTCATAATGGAGGTGTGTGAAGTCACAGAATGGACGTGTGTGAAGTCATAGAATAGAGCTGTCTGAAGTCAGATTGGAAGTGTGTTAAGTCACATAATGGAGGTGTGTTAAGTCACAGAACGGAGGTGTTTGAACTCAGAATGGAGGTGTGTGAAGTCACAGAATAGAGGTGTGTGAAGTCATAGAATGGAGCTGTGTGAAGTGAGATTGGAGGTGTGCGAAGTCACAGAATGGAGGTGTGTGAACTCAGAATGGAGGTGTGTGAAGTCACAGAATTTTGGTGTGTGAAGTCATAAAATGGAGGTGTGTGAAGTCATAGAATGGATGTGTGTGAAGTCATAATGGAGGTGTGTGAAGTCACAGAATGGACGTGTGTGAAGTCACAGAATGGAGCTGTCTGAAGTCAGATTGGAAGTGTGTGAAGTCACATAATGGAGGTGTGTTAAGTCACAGAACGGAGGTGTTTGAACGCAGAATGGAGGTGTGTGAAGTCACAGAATGGAGGTGTGTGAAGTCATAGAATGGAGCTGTGTGAAGTGAGATTGGAGGTGTGCGAAGTCACAGAATGGAGGTGTGTGAACTCCGAATGGAGGTGTGTGAAGTCACAGAATTGTGGTGTGTGAAGTCATAAAATGGAGGTGTGTGAAGTCATAGAATGGATGTGTGTGAAGTCATAATGGAGGTGTGTGAAGTCCCAGAATTGAGATGTGTGAAGTCACAGAATGGAGGTGTGTGAAGTCATAGAATGGAGGTGTGTGAAATCACAGAATGGAGGTGTGTGAAGTCAAAAATGTGGTGTGTAGAGTCACAAATGGAGGTGTGTGAACTCATAGAATGGAGGTGTGTGAAGTCAAAGAATGGAGGTGTGTGAAGTCATCGAATGGATGTGTGTGAAGTTATGGAAAGGAGGTGTGTGAAGTCACAAAATGAAGGTGTGTGAAGTCAGAAAGGATTTGTGTGAAGTCATAGAATGGAGGTGTGTGAAGTCAGAATGGAGGTGTGTGAAGTCATAGAATGGAGGTGTGTGAAGTCAGAATGGAGGTCTGTGAACTCATAGAATGGATGTGTGTGAAGTCACAATGGAGGTGTGTGAAGTCATAGAATGGAGGTGTGTGAAGTCACAGAATGGAGGTGTGTGAAGTCATAGAATGAAGGTGTGTGAAGTCAGATTGGAGGTGTGTGAAGTCACAGAATGGAGGTGTGTGAAGTCATAGAATGGAGGTGTGTGAACTCATAGAATGGAGGTGTGTGAAGTCATAGAATGGAGCTGTGTGAAGTCTGAATTGAGGTGTGTGTAGTCACAGAATGGAGGTGTGTGAACTCAGAATGGAGGTGTGTGAAGTCAAAGAATGGAGGTGTGTTAAGTCACAGAACGGAGGTTTTTGAACTCAGAATGGAGGTGTGTGAAGTCACAGAATGGAGGTGTGTGAAGTCATAGAATGGAGGTGTGTGAAATCATAGAATGGAGGTGTGGGAAGTCAGAGAATGGAGCTGTGTGAAGTCAGAATGGAGGTGTGTGAAGTCACAGAATGGAGGTGTGTGAAATCATAGAATGGAGGTGTGTGAAGTCATAGAATTGAGGTGTGTGAAGTCATAGAATGGATGTGTGTGAAGTCATAATGGAGGTGTGTGAAGTCACAGAATGGACGTGTGTGAAGTCATAGAATGGAGCTGTCTGAAGTCAGATTGGAAGTGTGTGAAGTCACATAATGGAGGTGTGTTAAGTCACAGAACGGAGGTGTTTGAACGCAGAATGGAGGTGTGTGAAGTCACAGAATGGAGGTGTGTGAAGTCATAGAATGGAGCTGTGTGAAGTGAGATTGGAGGTGTGCGAAGTCACAGAATGGAGGTGTGTGAACTCCGAATGGAGGTGTGTGAAGTCACAGAATTGTGGTGTGTGAAGTCATAAAATGGAGGTGTGTGAAGTCATAGAATGGATGTGTGTGAAGTCATAATGGAGGTGTGTGAAGTCCCAGAATTGAGATGTGTGAAGTCACAGAATGGAGGTGTGTGAAGTCATAGAATGGAGGTGTGTGAAATCACAGAATGGAGGTGTGTGAAGTCAAAAATGTGGTGTGTAGAGTCACAAATGGAGGTGTGTGAACTCATAGAATGGAGGTGTGTGAAGTCAAAGAATGGAGGTGTGTGAAGTCATCGAATGGATGTGTGTGAAGTCATGGAAAGGAGGTGTGTGAAGTCACAGAATAGAGGTGTGTGAAGTCAGAAAGGATTTGTGTGAAGTCATAGAATGGAGGTGTGTGAAGTCAGAATGGAGTTGTGTGAAGTCATAGAGTGGAGGTGTGTGAAGTCAGAATGGAGGTCTGTGAACTCATAGAATGGATGTGTGTGAAGTCACAATGGAGGTGTGTGAAGTCATAGAATGGAGGTGTGTGAAGTCACAGAATGGAGGTGTGTGAAGTCATAGAATGAAGGTGTGTGAAGTCAGATTGGAGGTGTGTGAAGTCACAGAATGGAGGTGTGTGAAGTCATAGAATGGAGCTGTGTGAAGTCAGAATGGAGGTGTGTGAAATCATAGAGTGGAGGTGTGTGAAGTCACAGAATTGAGGTTTGTGAAATCAGAATGGAGGTGTGTGAAGTCAGAATGGAGGTGGGTGATGTCATAGAATGGAGGTGTGTGAATTCACAATGCATTAGTGTGAACTCATAGAATGGAGGTCTGTGAAGTCACAATGTAGGTGTGTGAAGTCACAGAATGGAGGTGTGTGAAGTCACAGAATGGAGGTGTGTGAAATCACAGAGTGTTTGTGTGCGAAGTCATATAATGGAGGTGGTGAAGTCATAGAATGGAGGTGTGTGAAGTCATAGAATGGATGTTTGTTAAGTAAGAATGAAGGTTTGTTAAGTCATAGAATGGAGGTGTGTGAAGGCACAGAATGGAGGTGTGTGAAGTCATAGAATGGAGCTGTGTGAAGTCAGAATTGAGGTGTGTGAAATCATAGAATGGAGGTGTGTGAAGTCACAGAATTGAGGTGTGTGAAATCAGAATGGAGGTGTGTGAAGTCAGAATGGAGGTGTGTGAAGTCATAGAATGGAGGTGTGTGTATTCACAATGCATTTGTGTAAACTCAAAGAATGGAGGTCTGTAAAGTCACAATGTAGGTGTGTGAAGTCACAGAATGGAGGTGTGTGAAGTCATAGAATGGAGGCGCGTGAAGTCAGAATGGAGGTGTGTGAAGTCATAGAATGGAGGTGTGTGAAGTCAGAATGGAGGTGTGTGAACTCATAGAATGGAGGTGTTTGAAGTCACAATGGAGGTGTGTGAAGTCATAGAATGGAGGTGCGTGCAGTCACAGAATGGAGTTGTGTGAACTCAGAATGGAGGTGTGTGAAGTCACAGAATGGAGGTGTGTGAAGTCATAGAATGGAGGTGTGTGAAGTCATAGAATGGATGTGTGTGAAGTCATAATGGAGGTGTGTGAAGTCACAGAATTGAGGTGTGTGAAGTCACAAAATGGAGGTGTGTGAAGTCATAGAATGGATGTTTGTTAAGTAAGAATGAAGGTGTGTTAAGTCATAGAATGGAGGTGTGTGAAGGCACAGAATGGAGGTGTGTGAAGTCATAGAATGGAGCTGTGTGAAGTCTGAATTGAGGTGTGTGAAGTCACAGAATGGAGGTGTGTGAACTCAGAATGGAGGTGTGTGAAGTCACAGAATGGAGGTGTGTTAAGTCACAGAACGGAGGTGTTTGAACTCAGAATGGAGGTGTGTGAAGTCACAGAATGGAGGTGTGTGAAGTCATAGAATGGAGGTGTGTGAAATCATAGAATGGAGGTGTGGGAAGTCAGAGAATGGAGCTGTGTGAAGTCAGAATGGAGGTGTGCGAAGTCACAGAATGGAGGTGTGTGAGTCATAGAATAGAGGTGTGTGAAGTCACAGAATGGTGGTGTGTGAAGTCATAGAATGGAGCTGTGTGAAGACAGATTGGAGGTGTGTGAAGTCACAGAATGGAGGTGTGTGAACTCAGAATGGAGGTGGGTGAAGTCACAGAATTGAGGTGTGTGAAGTCATAAAATTGAGGTGTGTGAAGTCATAGAATGGATGTGTGTGAAGTCATAATGGAGGTGTGTGAAGTCATAGAATGGAGGTGTGTGAAGTCAGAATGGAGGTGTGTGAACTCATAGAATGTAGGTGTGTGAAGTCACAATGGAGGTGTGTGTAGTCATAGAATGGAGCTGTGTGAAGTCAGATTGGAGGCGTGTGAAGTCACAGAATGGAGGTGTGTGAACTCAGAATGGAGGTGTGTGAAGTCACAGAATGGAGGTGTGTGAAGTCATAGAATGGAGGTGTGTGAAGTCATAGAATGGAGGTGTGTGAAGTCATAGAATGGAGGCTTGTTAAGTAAGAATGAAGGTGTGTTAAGTCATAGAATGGAGGTGTGTGAAGGCACAGAATGGAGGTGTGTGAAGTCATAGAATGGAGCTGTGTGAAGTCAGAATGGAGGTGTGTGAAGTCAGAGAATGGAGGTGTGTGAACTCAGAATGGAGGTGTGTGAAGTCACAGAATGGAGGTGTGTTAAGTGACAGAACGGAGGTGTTTGAACTCAGAATGGAGGTGTGTGAAGTCACAGAATGGAGGTGTGTGAAGTCATAGAATGGAGGTGTGTGAAGTCATAGAATGGAGGTGTGTGAAGTCATAGAATGGATGTGTGTGAAGTCATAATGGAGGTGTGTGAAGTCACAGAATGGACGTGTGTGAAGTCATAGAATGGAGCTGTCTGAAGTCAGATTGGAAGTGTGTGAAGTCACATAATGGAGGTGTGTTAAGTCACAAAACGGAGGTGTTTGAACTCAGAATGGAGGTGTGTGAAGTCACAGAATGGAGGTGTGTGAAGTCATAGAATGGAGCTGTGTGAAGTGAGATTGGAGGTGTGCGAAGTCACAGAATGGAGGTGTGTGAACTCAGAATGGAGGTGTGTGAAGTCACAGAATTTTGGTGTGTGAAGTCATAAAATGGAGGTGTGTGAAGTCATAGAATGGATGTGTGTGAAGTCATAATGGAGGTGTGTGAAGTCACAGAATTGAGATGTGTGAAGTCATAGAATGGAGGTGTGTGAAATCACAGAATGGAGGTGTGTGAAGTCAAAAATGTGGTGTGTAGAGTCACAAATGGAGGTGTGTGAACTCATAGAATGGAGGTGTGTGAAGTCAAAGAAGGGAGGTGTGTGAAGTCATCGAATGGATGTGTGTGAAGTCATGGAAAGGAGGTGTGTGAAGTCACAGAATGAAGGTGTGTGAACTCAGAAAGGATTTGTGTGAAGTCATAGAATGGAGGTGTGTGAAGTCAGAATGGAGGTGTGTGAAGTCATAGAATGGAGGTGTGTGAAGTCAGAATGGAGGTCTGTGAACTCATAGAATGGAGGTGTGTGAAGTCACAATGGAGGTGTGTGAAGTCATAGAATGGAGGTGTGTGAAGTCACAGAATGGAGGTGTGTGAAGTCATAGAATGAAGGTGTGTGAAGTCAGATTGGAGGTGTGTGAAGTCACAGAATGGAGGTGTATGAAGTCATAGAATGGAGGTGTGTGAAGTCACAGAATGGAGGTGTGTGAAGTCATAGAATGGAGGTGTATGAAGTCATAGAATGGAGGTGTGTGAAGTCATAGAATGGAGCTGTGTGAAGTCTGAATTGAGGTGTGTGTAGTCACAGAATGGAGGTGTGTGAACTCAGAATGGAGGTGTGTGAAGTCACAGAATGGAGGTGTGTTAAGTCACAGAACGGAGGTTTTTGAACTCAGAATGGAGGTGTGTGAAGTCACAGAATGGAGGTGTGTGAAGTCATAGAATGGAGGTGTGTGAAATCATAGAATGGAGGTGTGGGAAGTCAGAGAATGGAGCTGTGTGAAGTCAGAATGGAGGTGTGTGAAGTCACAGAATGGAGGTGTGTGAAATCATAGAATGGAGGTGTGTGAAGTCATAGAATTGAGGTGTGTGAAGTCACAGAATGGATGTGTGTGAAGTCATAATGGAGGTGTGTGAAGTCACAGAATGGACGTGTGTGAAGTCATAGAATGGAGCTGTCTGAAGTCAGATCGGAAGTGTGTGAAGTCACAAAATGTAGGTGTGTTAAGTCACAGAACGGAGGTGTTTGAACTCAGAATGGAGGTGTGTGAAGTCACAGAATGGAGGTGTGTGAAGTCATAGAATGGAGCTGTGTGAAGTGAGATTGGAGGTGTGCGAAGTCACAGAATGGAGGTGTGTGAACTCCGAATGGAGGTGTGTGAAGTCACAGAATTGTAGTGTGTGAAGTCACAGAATGGAGGTGTGTGAAGTCATAGAATGTAGGTGTGTGAAATCACAGAATGGAGGTGTGTGAAGTCAAAAATGTGGTGTGTAGAGTCACAAATGGAGGTGTGTGAACTCATAGAATGGAGGTGTGTGAAGTCAAAGAATGGAGGTGTGTGAAGTCATCGAATGGATGTGTGTGAAGTCATGGAAAGGAGGTGTGTGAAGTCACAGAATGGAGGTGTGTGAAGTCAGAAAGGATTTGTGTGAAGTCATAGAATGGAGGTGTGTGAAGTCAGAATGGAGGTGTGTGAAGTCATAGAATGGAGGTGTGTGAAGTCAGAATGGAGGTCTGTGAACTCATAGAATGGAGGTGTGTGAAGTCACAATGGAGGTGTGTGAAGTCATAGAATGGAGGTGTGTGAAGTCACAGAATGGAGGTGTGTGAAGTCATAGAATGAAGGTGTGTGAAGTCAGATTGGAGGTGTGTGAAGTCACAGAATGGAGGTGTGTGAAATCATAGAATGGAGGTGTGTGAAGTCATAGAATGGAGGTGTGTGAAGTCATAGAATGGATGTGTGTGAAGTCATAATGGAGGTGTGTGAAGTCACAGAATGGACGTGTGTGAAGTCATAGAATGGAGCTGTCTGAAGTGAGATTGGAAGTGTGTGAAGTCACATAATGGAGGTGTGTTAAGTCACAGAACGGAGGTGTTTGAACTCAGAATGGAGGTGTGTGAAGTCACAGAATGGAGGTGTGTGAAGTCATAGAATGGAGCTGTGTGAAGTGAGATTGGAGGTGTGCGAAGTCACAGAATGGAGGTGTGTGAACTCCGAATGGAGGTGTGTGAAGTCACAGAATTGTGGTGTGTGAAGTCATAAAATGGAGGTGTGTGAAGTCACAGAATGGATGTGTGTGAAGTCATAATGGAGGTGTGTGAAGTCCCAGAATTGAGATGTGTGAAGTCACAGAATGGAGGTGTGTGAAGTCATAGAATGGAGGTGTGTGAAATCACAGAATGGAGGTGTGTGAAGTCAAAAATGTGGTGTGTAGAGTCACAAATGGAGGTGTGTGAACTCATAGAATGGAGGTGTGTGAAGTCAAAGAATGGAGGTGTGTGAAGTCATCGAATGGATGTGTGTGAAGTCATGGAAAGGAGGTGTGTGAAGTCACAGAATGGAGTTGTGTGAAGTCAGAAAGGATTTGTGTGAAGTCATAGAATGGAGGTGTGTGAAGTCAGAATGGAGTTGTGTGAAGTAATAGAATGGAGGTGTGTGAAGTCAGAATGGAGGTCTGTGAACTCATAGAATGGAGGTGTGTGAAGTCACAATGGAGGTGTGTGAAGTCATAGAATGGAGGTGTGTGAAGTCACAGAATGGAGGTGTGTGAAGTCATAGAATGAAGGTGTGTGAAGTCAGATTGGAGGTGTGTGAAGTCACAGAATGGAGGTGTGTGAAGTCATAGAATGGAGGTGTGTGAAGTCACAGAATGGAGGTGTGTGAAGTCACAGAATGGAGGTGTGTGAAGTCATAGAATGGAGGTGTGTGAAGTCATAGAATGGAGCTGTGTGAAGTCTGAATTGAGGTGTGTGTAGTCACAGAATGGAGGTGTGTGAACTCAGAATGGAGGTGTGTGAAGTCACAGAATGGAGGTGTGTTAAGTCACAGAACGGAGGTTTTTGAACTCAGAATCGAGGTGTGTGAAGTCACAGAATGGAGGTGTGTGAAGTTATAGAATGGAGGTGTGTGAAATCATAGAATGGAGGTGTGGGAAGTCAGAGAATGGAGCTGTGTGAATTCAGAATGGAGGTGTGCGAAGTCACAGAATGGAGGTGTGTGAGTCATAGAATGGAGGTGTGTGAAGTCACAGAATGGTGGTGTGTGAAGTCATAGAATGGAGCTGTGTGAAGACAGATTGGAGGTGTGTGAAGTCACAGAATGGAGGTGTGTGAACTCAGAATGGAGGTGGGTGAAGTCACAGAATTGAGGTGTGTGAAGTCATAAAATTGAGGTGTGTGAAGTCAAAGAATGGATGTGTGTGAAGTCATAATTGAGGTGTGTGAAGTCATAGAATGGAGGTGTGTGAAGTCAGAATGGAGGTGTGTGAACTCATAGAATGGAGGTGTGTGAAGTCACAATGGAGGTGTGTGTAGTCATAGAATGGAGCTGTGTGAAGTCAGATTGGAGGTGTGTGAAGTCACTGAATGGAGGTGTGTGAACTCAGAATGGAGGTGTGTGAAGTCACAGAATGGAGGTGGGTTAAGTCATAGAATGGAGGTGTGTGAAGTCATAGAATGGACGTGTGTGAAGTCATAGAATGGAGGTTTGTTAAGAAAGAATGAAGGTGTGTTAAGTCATAGAATGGAGGTGTGTGAAGGCACAGAATGGAGGTGTGTGAAGTCATAGAATGGAGCTGTGTGAAGTCAGAATGGAGGTGTGTGAAGTCACAGAATGGAGGTGTGTGAACTCAGAATGGAGGTGTGTGAAGTCACAGAATGGAGGTGTGTTAAGTGACAGAACGGAGGTGTTTGAACTCAGAATGGAGGTGTGTGAAGTCACAGAATGGAGGTGTGTGAAGTCATAGAATGGAGGTGTGTGAAGTCATAGAATGGAGGTGTGTGAAGTCATAGAATGGATGTGTGTGAAGTCATAATGGAGGTGTGTGAAGTCATAGAATGGAGATGTGTAAAGTCATAGAATGGAGCTGTCTGAAGACAGATTGGAAGTGTGTGAAGTCACAGAATGGAGGTGTGTTAAGTCACAGAACGAAGGTGTTTGGACTCAGAATGGAGGTGTGTGAAGTCACAGAATGGAGGTGTGTGAAGTCATAGAATGGAGCTGTGTGAAGACAGATTGGAGGTGTGTGAAGTCACAGAATGGAGGTGTGTGAACTCAGAATGGAGGTGTGTGAAGTCATAGAATGGAGGTGTGTGAAGTCAGAATGGAGGTGTGTGAAGTCATAGAATGGAGGTGTGTGAAGTCAGAATGGAGTTCTGTGAACTCATAGAATGGAGGTGTGTGAAGTCACAATGGAGGTGTGTGAAGTCATAGAATGGAGGTGTGTGAAGTCACAGAATGGAGGTGTGTGAACTCATAGAATGAAGGTGTGTGAAGTCAGATTGGAGGTGTGAGAAGTCACAGAATGGAGGTGTGTGAAGTCATAGAATGGAGGTGTGTGAAGTCACAGAATGGAGGGGTGTGAAGTCATAGAATGGAGGTGTGTGAAGACATAGAATTGAGGTGTGTGAAGTCATAGAATGGATGTTTGTTAAGTAAGAATGAAGGTGTGTTAAGTCATAGAATGTAGGTGTGTGAAGGCACAGAATGGAGGTGGGTGAAGTCATAGAATGGAGCTGTGTGAAGTCTGAATTGAGGTGTGTGAAGTCACAGAATGGAGGTGTGTGAACTCAGAATGGAGGAGTGTGAAGTCACAGAATGGAGGTGTGTTAAGTCACAGAACGGAGGTGTTTGAACTCAGAATGGAGGTGTGTGAAGTCACAGAATGGAGGTGTGTGAAGTCATAGAATGGAGGTGTGTGAAATCATAGAATGGAGGTGTGGGAAGTCAGAGAATGGAGCTGTGTGAAGTCAGAATGGAGGTGTGCGAAGTCACATAATGGAGGTGTGTGAGTCATAGAATGGAGGTGTGTGAAGTCACAGAATGGAGGTGTGTGAAGTCATAGAATGGAGCTGTGTGAAGACAGATTGGAGGTGTGTGAAGTCACAGAATGGAGGTGTGTGAACTCAGAATGGAGGTGTGTGAAGTCACAGAATTGAGGTGTGTGAAGTCATAAAATTGAGGTGTGTGAAGTCATAGAATGGATGTGTGTGAAGTCATAATGGAGGTGTGTGAAGTCATAGAATGGAGGTGTGTGAAGTCAGAATGGAGGTGTGTGAACTCATAGAATGGAGGTGTGTGAAGTCACAATGGAGGTGTGTGAAGTCACAGAATGGACGTGTGTGAAGTCATAGAATGGAGCTGTCTGAAGTCAGATTGGAAGTGTGTGAAGTCACATAATGGAGGTGTGTTAAGTCACAGAACGGAGGTGTTTGAACTCAGAATGGAGGTGTGTGAAGTCACAGAATGGAGGTGTGTGAAGTCATAGAATGGAGCTGTGTGAAGTGAGATTGGAGGTGTGCGAAGTCACAGAATGGAGGTGTGTGAACTCCGAATGGAGGTGTGTGAAGTCACAGAATTGTGGTGTGTGAAGTCATAAAATGGAGGTGTGTGAAGTCACAGAATGGATGTGTGTGAAGTCATAATGGAGGTGTGTGAAGTCCCAGAATTGAGATGTGTGAAGTCACAGAATGGAGGTGTGTGAAGTCATAGAATGGAGGTGTGTGAAATCACAGAATGGAGGTGTGTGAAGTCAAAAATGTGGTGTGTAGAGTCACAAATGGAGGTGTGTGAACTCATAGAATGGAGGTGTGTGAAGTCAAAGAATGGAGGTGTGTGAAGTCATCGAATGGATGTGTGTGAAGTCATGGAAAGGAGGTGTGTGAAGTCACAGAATGGAGTTGTGTGAAGTCAGAAAGGATTTGTGTGAAGTCATAGAATGGAGGTGTGTGAAGTCAGAATGGAGTTGTGTGAAGTAATAGAATGGAGGTGTGTGAAGTCAGAATGGAGGTCTGTGAACTCATAGAATGGAGGTGTGTGAAGTCACAATGGAGGTGTGTGAAGTCATAGAATGGAGGTGTGTGAAGTCACAGAATGGAGGTGTGTGAAGTCATAGAATGAAGGTGTGTGAAGTCAGATTGGAGGTGTGTGAAGTCACAGAATGGAGGTGTGTGAAGTCATAGAATGGAGGTGTGTGAAGTCACAGAATGGAGGTGTGTGAAGTCACAGAATGGAGGTGTGTGAAGTCATAGAATGGAGGTGTGTGAAGTCATAGAATGGAGCTGTGTGAAGTCTGAATTGAGGTGTGTGTAGTCACAGAATGGAGGTGTGTGAACTCAGAATGGAGGTGTGTGAAGTCACAGAATGGAGGTGTGTTAAGTCACAGAACGGAGGTTTTTGAACTCAGAATGGAGGTGTGTGAAGTCACAGAATGGAGGTGTGTGAAGTTATAGAATGGAGGTGTGTGAAATCATAGAATGGAGGTGTGGGAAGTCAGAGAATGGAGCTGTGTGAATTCAGAATGGAGGTGTGCGAAGTCACAGAATGGAGGTGTGTGAGTCATAGAATGGAGGTGTGTGAAGTCACAGAATGGTGGTGTGTGAAGTCATAGAATGGAGCTGTGTGAAGACAGATTGGAGGTGTGTGAAGTCACAGAATGGAGGTGTGTGAACTCAGAATGGAGGTGGGTGAAGTCACAGAATTGAGGTGTGTGAAGTCATAAAATTGAGGTGTGTGAAGTCAAAGAATGGATGTGTGTGAAGTCATAATTGAGGTGTGTGAAGTCATAGAATGGAGGTGTGTGAAGTCAGAATGGAGGTGTGTGAACTCATAGAATGGAGGTGTGTGAAGTCACAATGGAGGTGTGTGTAGTCATAGAATGGAGCTGTGTGAAGTCAGATTGGAGGTGTGTGAAGTCACTGAATGGAGGTGTGTGAACTCAGAATGGAGGTGTGTGAAGTCACAGAATGGAGGTGGGTGAAGTCATAGAATGGAGGTGTGTGAAGTCATAGAATGGAGGTGTGTGAAGTCATAGAATGGAGGTTTGTTAAGAAAGAATGAAGGTGTGTTAAGTCATAGAATGGAGGTGTGTGAAGGCACAGAATGGAGGTGTGTGAAGTCATAGAATGGAGCTGTGTGAAGTCAGAATGGAGGTGTGTGAAGTCACAGAATGGAGGTGTGTGAACTCAGAATGGAGGTGTGTGAAGTCACAGAATGGAGGTGTGTTAAGTGACAGAACGGAGGTGTTTGAACTCAGAATGGAGGTGTGTGAAGTCACAGAATGGAGGTGTGTGAAGTCATAGAATGGAGGTGTGTGAAGTCATAGAATGGAGGTGTGTGAAGTCATAGAATGGATGTGTGTGAAGTCATAATGGAGGTGTGTGAAGTCATAGAATGGAGATGTGTAAAGTCATAGAATGGAGCTGTCTGAAGACAGATTGGAAGTGTGTGAAGTCACAGAATGGAGGTGTGTTAAGTCACAGAACGAAGGTGTTTGGACTCAGAATGGAGGTGTGTGAAGTCACAGAATGGAGGTGTGTGAAGTCATAGAATGGAGCTGTGTGAAGACAGATTGGAGGTGTGTGAAGTCACAGAATGGAGGTGTGTGAACTCAGAATGGAGGTGTGTGAAGTCATAGAATGGAGGTGTGTGAAGTCAGAATGGAGGTGTGTGAAGTCATAGAATGGAGGTGTGTGAAGTCAGAATGGAGTTCTGTGAACTCATAGAATGGAGGTGTGTGAAGTCACAATGGAGGTGTGTGAAGTCATAGAATGGAGGTGTGTGAAGTCACAGAATGGAGGTGTGTGAAGTCATAGAATGAAGGTGTGTGAAGTCAGATTGGAGGTGTGAGAAGTCACAGAATGGAGGTGTGTGAAGTCATAGAATGGAGGTGTGTGAAGTCACAGAATGGAGGGGTGTGAAGTCATAGAATGGAGGTGTGTGAAGACATAGAATTGAGGTGTGTGAAGTCATAGAATGGATGTTTGTTAAGTAAGAATGAAGGTGTGTTAAGTCATAGAATGTAGGTGTGTGAAGGCACAGAATGGAGGTGTGTGAAGTCATAGAATGGAGCTGTGTGAAGTCTGAATTGAGGTGTGTGAAGTCACAGAATGGAGGTGTGTGAACTCAGAATGGAGGAGTGTGAAGTCACAGAATGGAGGTGTGTTAAGTCACAGAACGGAGGTGTTTGAACTCAGAATGGAGGTGTGTGAAGTCACAGAATGGAGGTGTGTGAAGTCATAGAATGGAGGTGTGTGAAATCATAGAATGGAGGTGTGGGAAGTCAGAGAATGGAGCTGTGTGAAGTCAGAATGGAGGTGTGCGAAGTCACATAATGGAGGTGTGTGAGTCATAGAATGGAGGTGTGTGAAGTCACAGAATGGAGGTGTGTGAAGTCATAGAATGGAGCTGTGTGAAGACAGATTGGAGGTGTGTGAAGTCACAGAATGGAGGTGTGTGAACTCAGAATGGAGGTGTGTGAAGTCACAGAATTGAGGTGTGTGAAGTCATAAAATTGAGGTGTGTGAAGTCATAGAATGGATGTGTGTGAAGTCATAATGGAGGTGTGTGAAGTCATAGAATGGAGGTGTGTGAAGTCAGAATGGAGGTGTGTGAACTCATAGAATGGAGGTGTGTGAAGTCACAATGGAGGTGTGTGTAGTCATAGAATGGAGCTGTGTGAAGTCAGATTGGAGGTGTGTGAAGTCACAGAATGGAGGTGTGTGAACTCAGAATGGAGGTGTGTGAAGTCACAGAATGGAGGTGTGTGAAGTCATAGAATGGAGGTGTGTGAAGTCATAGAATGGAGGTGTGTGAAGTCATAGAATGGAGGTTTGTTAAGTAAGAATGAAGGTGTGTTAAGTCATAGAATTGAGGTGTGTGAAGGCACAGAATGGAGGTGTGTGAAGTCATAGAATGGAGCTGTGTGAAGTCAGAATGGAGGTGTGTGAAGTCACAGAATGGAGGTGTGTGAACTCAGAATGGAGGTGTGTGAAGTCACAGAATGGAGGTGTGTTAAGTGACAGAAGGGAGGTGTTTGAACTCAGAATGGAGGTGTGTGAAGTCACAGAATGGAGGTGTGTGAAGTCATAGAATGGAGCTGTGTGAAGTCATAGAATGGAGGTGTGTGAAGTCATAGAATGGATGTGTGTGAAGTCATAATGGAGGTGTGTGAAGTCACAGAATGGAGGTGTGTGAAGTCATAGAATGGAGCTGTCTGAAGTCAGATTGGAAGTGTGTGAAGTCACATAATGGAGGTGTGTTAAGTCACAGAACGGAGGTGTTTGAACTCAGAATGGAGGTGTGTGAAGTCACAGAATGGAGGTGTGTGAAGTCATAGAATGGAGGTGTGTGAAATCATAGAATGGAGGTGTGGGAAGTCAGAGAATGGAGCTGTGTGAAGTCAGAATGGAGGTGTGCGAAGTCACATAATGGAGGTGTGTGAGTCATAGAATGGAGGTGTGCGAAGTCACAGAATGGAGGTGTGTGAAGTCATAGAATGGAGCTGTGTGAAGACAGATTGGAGGTGTGTGAAGTCACAGAATGGAGGTGTGTGAACTCAGAATGGAGGTGTGTGAAGTCACAGAATTGAGGTGTGTGAAGTCATAAAATTGAGGTGTGTGAAGTCATAGAATGGATGTGTGTGAAGTCATAATGGAGGTGTGTGAAGTCATAGAATGGAGGTGTGTGAAGTCAGAATGGAGGTGTGTGAACTCATAGAATGGAGGTGTGTGAAGTCACAATGGAGGTGTGTGTAGTCATAGAATGGAGCTGTGTGAAGTCAGATTGGAGGTGTGTGAAGTCACAGAATGGAGGTGTGTGAACTCAGAATGGAGGTGTGTGAAGTCACAGAATGGAGGTGTGTGAAGTCATAGAATGGAGGTGTGTGAAGTCATAGAATGGAGGTGTGTGAAGTCATAGAATGGAGGTTTGTTAAGTAAGAATGAAGGTGTGTTAAGTCATAGAATTGAGGTGTGTGAAGGCACAGAATGGAGGTGTGTGAAGTCATAGAATGGAGCTGTGTGAAGTCAGAATGGAGGTGTGTGAAGTCACAGAATGGAGGTGTGTGAACTCAGAATGGAGGTGTGTGAAGTCACAGAATGGAGGTGTGTTAAGTGACAGAAGGGAGGTGTTTGAACTCAGAATGGAGGTGTGTGAAGTCACAGAATGGAGGTGTGTGAAGTCATAGAATGGAGCTGTGTGAAGTCATAGAATGGAGGTGTGTGAAGTCATAGAATGGATGTGTGTGAAGTCATAATGGAGGTGTGTGAAGTCACAGAATGGAGGTGTGTGAAGTCATAGAATGGAGCTGTCTGAAGTCAGATTGGAAGTGTGTGAAGTCACATAATGGAGGTGTGTTAAGTCACAGAACGGAGGTGTTTGAACTCAGAATGGAGGTGTGTGAAGTCACAGAATGGAGGTGTGTGAAGTCATAGAATGGAGCTGTGTGAAGTGAGATTGGAGGTGTGCGAAGTCACAGAATGGAGGTGTGTGAACTCAGAATGGAGGTGTGTGAAGTCACAGAATTGTGGTGTGTGAAGTCATAAAATGTAGGTGTGTGAAGTCATAGAATGGATGTGTGTGAAGTCATAATGGAGGTGTGTGAAGTCACAGAATTGAGATGTGTGAAGTCACAGAATGGAGGTGTGTGAAGTCATAGAATGGAGGTGTGTGAAATCACAGAATGGAGGTGTGTGAAGTCAAAAATGTGGTGTGTAGAGTCACAAATGGAGGTGTGTGAACTCATAGAATGGAGGTGTGTGAAGTCAAAGAATGGAGGTGTGTGAAGTCATCGAATGGATGTGTGTGAAGTCATGGAAAGGAGGTGTGTGAAGTCACATAATGGAGGTGTGTGAAGTCAGAATGGAGGTGTGTGAAGTCATAGAATGGAGGTGTGTGAAGTCAGAATGGAGGTCTGTGAACTCATAGAATGGAGGTGTGTGAAGTCACAATGGAGGTGTGTGAAGTCATAGAATGGAGGTGTGTAAAGTCACAGAATGGAGGTGTGTGAAGTCATAGAATGAATGTGTGTGAAGTCAGATTGGAGGTGTGTGAAGTCACAGAATGGAGGTGTGTGAAGTCACAGAATTGAGGTGTGTGAAATCAGAATGGAGGTGTGTGAAGTCAGAATGGAGGTGGGTGAAGTCATAGAATGGAGGTGTGTGAATTCACAATGCATTAGTGTGAACTCATAGAATGGAGGTCTGTGAAGTCACAATGTAGGTGTGTGAAGTCACAGAATGGAGGTGTGTGAAGTCACAGAATGAGGTGTGTGAAATCACAGAGTGTTGGTGTGTGAAGTCATATAATGGAGGTGGGTGAAGTCATAGAATGGAGGTGGGTGAAGTCATAGAATGGATGTTTGTTAAGTAAGAATGAAGGTGTGTTAAGTCATAGAATGGAGGTGTGTGAAGGCACAGAATGGAGGTGTGTGAAGTCATAGAATGGAGCTGTGTGAAGTCAGAATGGAGGTGTGTGAAATCATAGAATGGAGGTGTGTGAAGTCACAGAATTGAGGGGTGTGAAATCAGAATGGAGGTGTGTGAAGTCAGAATGGAGGTTTGTGAAGTCATAGAATGGAGGTGTGTGAATTCACAATGCATTAGTGTGAACTCATAGAATGGAGGTCTGTGAAGTCACAATGTAGGTGTGTGAAGTCACAGAATGGAGGTGTGTGAAGTCACAGAATGGACTTGTGTGAAATCACAGAGTGTTGGTGTGTGAAGTCATATAATGGAGGTGTGTGAAGTCACAGAATGGAGGTGTGTGAAGTCACAATGGTGGTGTGTGAAGTCATAAAATGGAGATGCGTGAAGTCTCAGAATGGAGGTGTGTGAAGTCATAGAATGGAGCTGTGTGAAGTCAGATTGGAGGTGTGTGAAGTCACAGAATGGAGGTGTGTGAACTCAGAATGGAGGTGTGTGAAGTCACAGAATGGAGGTGTGTGAAGTCATAGAATGGAGGTGTGTGAAGTCATAGAATGGATGTGTGTGAAGTCATAATGGAGGTGTGTGAAGTCACAGAATTGAGATGTGTGAAGTCACAGAATAGAGGTGTGTGAAGTCATAGAATGGAGGTGTGTGAAATCACAGAATGGAGGTGTGTGAAGTCAAAAATGTGGTGTGTAGAGTCACAAATGGAGGTGTGTGAACTCATAGAATGGAGGTGTGTGAAGTCAAAGAATGGAGGTGTGTGAAGTCATCGAATGGATGTGTGTGAAGTCATGGAAAGGAGGTGTGTGAAGTCACAGAATGGAGGTGTGTGAAGTCAGAAAGGATTTGTGTGAAGTCATAGAATTGAGGTGTGTGAAGTCAGAATGGACGTGTGTGAGGTCATAGAATGCAGGTGTGTGAAGTCAGAATGGAGGTCTGTGAACTCATAGAATGGAGGTGTGTGAAGTCACAATGGAGGTGTGTGAAGTCATAGAATGGAGGTGTGTGAAG
Organism: Megascapheus bottae; assembly: GCA_024803745.1. Lineage (NCBI taxonomy): Eukaryota > Metazoa > Chordata > Mammalia > Rodentia > Geomyidae > Megascapheus > Megascapheus bottae. Next base: position 849,366 of record JANJXV010000422.1, read on the forward strand.
ACACAGAATGGAGGTGTGCGAAGTCATAGAATGAAGGTGTGTGAAGTCAGATTGGAGGTGTGTGAAGTCACAGAATGGAGGTGTGTGAACTCAGAATGGAGGTGTGTGAAATCACAGAATGGAGGTGTGTGAAGTCATAGAATGGAGGTTTGTGAAGTCATAGAATGGATGTGTGTGAAGTCATAAGGAGGTGTGTGAAGTCACAGAATTGAGGTGTGTGAAGTCACAGAATCGAGGTGTGTGAAGTCATAGAATGGAGGTGTGTGAAGTAATAGAATGGAGGTGTGTGAAGTCATAGAATGGAGGTGTGTGAAGTCATAGAATGGATGTTTGTTAAGTAAGAATGAAGGTGTGTTAAGTCATAGAATGGAGGTGTGTGAAGGCACAGAATGGAGGTGTGTGAAGTCATAGAATGGAGCTGTGTGAAGTCAGAATGGAGGTGTGTGAAATCATAGAATGGAGGTGTGTGAAGTCACAGAATTGAGGTGTGTGAAATCAGAATGGAGGTGTGTGAAGTCAGAATGGAGGTGGGTGAAGTCATAGAATGGAGGTGTGTGAATTCACAATGCATTAGTGTGAACTCATAGAATGGAGGTGTGTGAAGTCACAATGTAGGTGTGTGAAGTCACAGAATGGAGGTGTGTTAAGTCACAGAACGGAGGTGTTTGAACTCAGAATGGAGGTGTGTGAAGTCACAGAATGGAGGTGTGTGAAGTCATAGAATTGAGGTGTGTGAAATCATAGAATGGAGGTGTGGGAAGTCAGAGAATGGAGCTGTGTGAAGTCAGAATGGAGGTGTGCGAAGTCACAGAATGGAGGTTTGTGAGTCATAGAATGGAGGTGTGTGAAGTCACAGAATGGAGGTGTGTGAAGTCATAGAATGGAGCTGTGTGAAGACTGATTGGAGGTGTGTGAAGTCACAGAATGGAGGTGTGTGAACTCAGAATGGAGGTGTGTGAAGTCACAGAATTGAGGTGTGTGAAGTCATAAAATTGAGGTGTGTGAAGTCATAGAATGGATGTGTGTTAAGTCATAATGGAGGTGTGTGAAGTCATAGAATGGAGGTGTTGGAAGTCAGAATGGAGGTGTGTGAAGTCATAGAATGGAGGTGTGTGAAGTCACAATGGAGGTGTGTGTAGTCATAGAATGGAGCTGTGTGAAGTCATAGAATGGATGTGTGTGAAGTCATAATGGAGGTGTGTGAAGTCACAGAATGGAGATGTGTGAAGTCATAGAATGGAGGTGTGTGAAATCACAGAATGGAGGTGTGTGAAGTCAAAAATGTGGTGTGTAGAGTCACAAATGGAGGTGTGTGAACTCATAGAATGGAGGTGTGTGAAGTCATACAATGGAGGTGTGTGAAGTCAGAATGGAGGTCTGTGAACTCATAGAATGGAGGTGTGTGAAGTCACAATGGAGGTGTGTGAAGTCATAGAATGGAGGTGTGTGAAGTCACAGAATGGAGGTGTGTGAAGTCATAGAATGAAGGTGTGTGAAGTCAGATTGGAGGTGTGTGAAGTCACAGAATGGAGGTGTGTGAAATCATAGAATGGAGGTGTGTGAAGTCATAGAATGGAGGTGTGTGAAGTCATAGAATGGATGTGTGTGAAGTCATAATGGAGGTGTGTGAAGTCACAGAATGGACGTGTGTGAAGTCATAGAATGGAGCTGTCTGAAGTCAGATTGGAAGTGTGTGAAGTCACATAATGGAGGTGTGTTAAGTCACAGAACGGAGGTGTTTGAACTCAGAATGGAGGTGTGTGAAGTCACAGAATGGAGGTGTGTGAAGTCATAGAATGGAGCTGTGTGAAGTGAGATTGGAGGTGTGCGAAGTCACAGAATGGAGGTGTGTGAACTCCGAATGGAGGTGTGTGAAGTCACAGAATTGTGGTGTGTGAAGTCATAAAATGGAGGTGTGTGAAGTCACAGAATGGATGTGTGTGAAGTCATAATGGAGGTGTGTGAAGTCCCAGAATTGAGATGTGTGAAGTCACAGAATGGACTTGTGTGAAGTCATAGAATGGAGGTGTGTGAAATCACAGAATGGAGGTGTTTGAAGTCAAAAATGTGGTGTGTAGAGTCACAAATGGAGGTGTGTGAACTCATAGAATGGAGGTGTGTGAAGTCAAAGAATGGAGGTGTGTGAAGTCATCGAATGGATGTGTGTGAAGTCATGGAAAGGAGGTGTGTGAAGTCACAGAATGGAGTTGTGTGAAGTCAGAAAGGATTTGTGTGAAGTCATAGAATGGAGGTGTGTGAAGTCAGAATGGACGTGTGTGAGGTCATAGAATGGAGGTGTGTGAAGTCAGAATGGAGGTCTGTGAACTCATAGAATGGAGGTGTGTGAAGTCACAATGGAGGTGTGTGAAGTCATAGAATGGAGGTGTGTGAAGTCACAGAATGGAGGTGTGTGAAGTCATAGAATGAAGGTGTGTGAAGTCAAATTGGAGGTGTGTGAAGTCACAGAATGGAGGTGTGTGAAGTCATAGAATGGAGGTGTGTGAAGTCACAGAATGGAGGTGTGTGAAGTCATAGAATGGAGGTGTGTGAAGTCATAGAATGGAGGTGTGTGAAGTCATAGAATGGAGCTGTGTGAAGTCTGAATTGAGGTGTGTGTAGTCACAGAATGGAGGTGTGTGAACTCAGAATGGAGGTGTGTGAAGTCACAGAATGGAGGTGTGTTAAGTCACAGAACGGAGGTTTTTGAACTCAGAATGGAGGTGTGTGAAGTCACAGAATGGAGGTGTGTGAAGTCATAGAATGGAGGTGTGTGAAATCATAGAATGGAGGTGTGGGAAGTCAGAGAATGGAGCTGTGTGAAGTCAGAATGGAGGTGTGCGAAGTCACAGAATGGAGGTGTGTGAGTCATAGAATGGAGGTGTGTGAAGTCACAGAATGGTGGTGTGTGAAGTCATAGAATGGAGCTGTGTGAAGACAGATTGGAGGTTTGTGAAGTCACAAAATGGAGGTGTGTGAACTCAGAATGGAGGTGGGTGAAGTCACAGAATTGAGGTGTGTGAAGTCATAAAATTGAGGTGTGTGAAGTCATAGAATGGATGTGTGTGAAGTCATAATTGAGGTGTGTGAAGTCATAGAATGGAGGTGTGTGAAGTCAGAATGGAGGTGTGTGAACTCATAGAATGGAGGTGTGTGAAGTCACAATGGAGGTGTGTGTAGTCATAGAATGGAGCTGTGTGAAGTCAGATTGGAGGTGTGTGAAGTCACAGAATGGAGGTGTGTGAACTCAGAATGGAGGTGTGTGAAGTCACAGAATGGAGGTGGGTGAAGTCATAGAATGGAGGTGTGTGAAGTCATAGAATGGAGGTGTGTGAAGTCATAGAATGGAGGTTTGTTAAGAAAGAATGAAGGTGTGTTAAGTCATAGAATGGAGGTGTGTGAAGGCACAGAATGGAGGTGTGTGAAGTCATAGAATGGAGCTGTGTGAAGTCAGAATGGAGGTGTGTGAAGTCACAGAATGGAGGTGTGTGAACTCAGAATGGAGGTGTGTGAAGTCACAGAATGGAGGTGTGTTAAGTGACAGAACGGAGGTGTTTGAACTCAGAATGGAGGTGTGTGAAGTCACAGAATGGAGGTGTGTGAAGTCATAGAATGGAGGTGTGTGAAGTCACAGAATGGAGGTGTGTGAAGTCATAGAATGAAGGTGTGTGAAGTCAGATTGGAGGTGTGTGAAGTCACAGAATGGAGGTGTGTGAAATCATAGAATGGAGGTGTGTGAAGTCATAGAATGGAGCTGTGTGAGGACAGATTGGAGGTGTGTGAAGTCACAGAATGGAGGTGTGTGAACTCAGAATGGAGGTGTGTGAAGTCATAGAATGGAGGTGTGTGAAGTCAGAATGGAGGTGTGTGAAGTCATAGAATGGAGGTGTGTGAAGTCAGAATGGAGTTCTGTGAACTCATAGAATGGAGGTGTGTGAAGTCACAATGGAGGTGTGTGAAGTCATAGAATGGAGGTGTGTGAAGTCACAGAATGGAGGTGTGTGAAGTCATAGAATGAAGGTGTGTGAAGTCAGATTGGAGGTGTGAGAAGTCACAGAATGGAGGTGTGTGAAGTCATAGAATGGAGGTGTGTGAAGTCACAGAATGGAGGGGTGTGAAGTCATAGAATGGAGGTGTGTGAAGACATAGAATTGAGGTGTGTGAAGTCATAGAATGGATGTTTGTTAAGTAAGAATGAAGGTGTGTTAAGTCATAGAATGTAGGTGTGTGAAGGCACAGAATGGAGGTGTGTGAAGTCATAGAATGGAGCTGTGTGAAGTCTGAATTGAGGTGTGTGAAGTCACAGAATGGAGGTGTGTGAACTCAGAATGGAGGAGTGTGAAGTCACAGAATGGAGGTGTGTTAAGTCACAGAACGGAGGTGTTTGAACTCAGAATGGAGGTGTGTGAAGTCACAGAATGGAGGTGTGTGAAGTCATAGAATGGAGGTGTGTGAAATCATAGAATGGAGGTGTGGGAAGTCAGAGAATGGAGCTGTGTGAAGTCAGAATGGAGGTGTGCGAAGTCACATAATGGAGGTGTGTGAGTCATAGAATGGAGGTGTGTGAAGTCACAGAATGGAGGTGTGTGAAGTCATAGAATGGAGCTGTGTGAAGACAGATTGGAGGTGTGTGAAGTCACAGAATGGAGGTGTGTGAACTCAGAATGGAGGTGTGTGAAGTCACAGAATTGAGGTGTGTGAAGTCATAAAATTGAGGTGTGTGAAGTCATAGAATGGATGTGTGTGAAGTCATAATGGAGGTGTGTGAAGTCATAGAATGGAGGTGTGTGAAGTCAGAATGGAGGTGTGTGAACTCATAGAATGGAGGTGTGTGAAGTCACAATGGAGGTGTGTGTAGTCATAGAATGGAGCTGTGTGAAGTCAGATTGGAGGTGTGTGAAGTCACAGAATGGAGGTGTGTGAACTCAGAATGGAGGTGTGTGAAGTCACAGAATGGAGGTGTGTGAAGTCATAGAATGGAGGTGTGTGAAGTCATAGAATGGAGGTGTGTGAAGTCATAGAATGGAGGTTTGTTAAGTAAGAATGAAGGTGTGTTAAGTCATAGAATTGAGGTGTGTGAAGGCACAGAATGGAGGTGTGTGAAGTCATAGAATGGAGCTGTGTGAAGTCAGAATGGAGGTGTGTGAAGTCACAGAATGGAGGTGTGTGAACTCAGAATGGAGGTGTGTGAAGTCACAGAATGGAGGTGTGTTAAGTGACAGAAGGGAGGTGTTTGAACTCAGAATGGAGGTGTGTGAAGTCACAGAATGGAGGTGTGTGAAGTCATAGAATGGAGCTGTGTGAAGTCATAGAATGGAGGTGTGTGAAGTCATAGAATGGATGTGTGTGAAGTCATAATGGAGGTGTGTGAAGTCACAGAATGGAGGTGTGTGAAGTCATAGAATGGAGCTGTCTGAAGTCAGATTGGAAGTGTGTGAAGTCACATAATGGAGGTGTGTTAAGTCACAGAACGGAGGTGTTTGAACTCAGAATGGAGGTGTGTGAAGTCACAGAATGGAGGTGTGTGAAGTCATAGAATGGAGCTGTGTGAAGTGAGATTGGAGGTGTGCGAAGTCACAGAATGGAGGTGTGTGAACTCAGAATGGAGGTGTGTGAAGTCACAGAATTGTGGTGTGTGAAGTCATAAAATGTAGGTGTGTGAAGTCATAGAATGGATGTGTGTGAAGTCATAATGGAGGTGTGTGAAGTCACAGAATTGAGATGTGTGAAGTCACAGAATGGAGGTGTGTGAAGTCATAGAATGGAGGTGTGTGAAATCACAGAATGGAGGTGTGTGAAGTCAAAAATGTGGTGTGTAGAGTCACAAATGGAGGTGTGTGAACTCATAGAATGGAGGTGTGTGAAGTCAAAGAATGGAGGTGTGTGAAGTCATCGAATGGATGTGTGTGAAGTCATGGAAAGGAGGTGTGTGAAGTCACATAATGGAGGTGTGTGAAGTCAGAATGGAGGTGTGTGAAGTCATAGAATGGAGGTGTGTGAAGTCAGAATGGAGGTCTGTGAACTCATAGAATGGAGGTGTGTGAAGTCACAATGGAGGTGTGTGAAGTCATAGAATGGAGGTGTGTAAAGTCACAGAATGGAGGTGTGTGAAGTCATAGAATGAATGTGTGTGAAGTCAGATTGGAGGTGTGTGAAGTCACAGAATGGAGGTGTGTGAAGTCACAGAATTGAGGTGTGTGAAATCAGAATGGAGGTGTGTGAAGTCAGAATGGAGGTGGGTGAAGTCATAGAATGGAGGTGTGTGAATTCACAATGCATTAGTGTGAACTCATAGAATGGAGGTCTGTGAAGTCACAATGTAGGTGTGTGAAGTCACAGAATGGAGGTGTGTGAAGTCACCGAATGAGGTGTGTGAAATCACAGAGTGTTGGTGTGTGAAGTCATATAATGGAGGTGGGTGAAGTCATAGAATGGAGGTGGGTGAAGTCATAGAATGGATGTTTGTTAAGTAAGAATGAAGGTGTGTTAAGTCATAGAATGGAGGTGTGTGAAGGCACAGAATGGAGGTGTGTGAAGTCATAGAATGGAGCTGTGTGAAGTCAGAATGGAGGTGTGTGAAATCATAGAATGGAGGTGTGTGAAGTCACAGAATTGAGGGGTGTGAAATCAGAATGGAGGTGTGTGAAGTCAGAATGGAGGTTTGTGAAGTCATAGAATGGAGGTGTGTGAATTCACAATGCATTAGTGTGAACTCATAGAATGGAGGTCTGTGAAGTCACAATGTAGGTGTGTGAAGTCACAGAATGGAGGTGTGTGAAGTCACAGAATGGACTTGTGTGAAATCACAGAGTGTTGGTGTGTGAAGTCATATAATGGAGGTGTGTGAAGTCACAGAATGGAGGTGTGTGAAGTCACAATGGTGGTGTGTGAAGTCATAAAATGGAGATGCGTGAAGTCTCAGAATGGAGGTGTGTGAAGTCATAGAATGGAGCTGTGTGAATTCAGATTGGAGGTGTGTGAAGTCACAGAATGGAGGTGTGTGAACTCAGAATGGAGGTGTGTGAAGTCACAGAATGGAGGTGTGTGAAGTCATAGAATGGAGGTGTGTGAAGTCATAATGGAGGTGTGTGAAGTCACAGAATTGAGATGTGTGAAGTCACAGAATAGAGGTGTGTGAAGTCATAGAATGGAGGTGTGTGAAATCACAGAATGGAGGTGTGTGAAGTCAAAAATGTGGTGTGTAGAGTCACAAATGGAGGTGTGTGAACTCATAGAATGGAGGTGTGTGAAGTCAAAGAATGGAGGTGTGTGAAGTCATCGAATGGATGTGTGTGAAGTCATGGAAAGGAGGTGTGTGAAGTCACAGAATGGAGGTGTGTGAAGTCAGAAAGGATTTGTGTGAAGTCATAGAATTGAGGTGTGTGAAGTCAGAATGGACGTGTGTGAGGTCATAGAATGGAGGTGTGTGAAGTCAGAATGGCGGTCTGTGAACTCATAGAATGGAGGTGTGTGAAGTCACAATGGAGGTGTGTGAAGTCATAGAATGGAGGTGTGTGAAGACACAGAATGGAGGTGTGCGAAGTCATAGAATGATGGTGTGTGAAGTCAGATTGGAGATGTGTGAAGTCACAGAATGGAGGTGTGTGAACTCAGAATGGAGGTGTGTGAAATCACAGAATGGAGGTGTGTGAAGTCATAGAATGGAGGTTTGTGAAGTCATAGAATGGATGTGTGAAGTCATAAGGAGGTGTGTGAAGTCACAGAATTGAGGTGTGTGAAGTCACAGAATCGAGGTGTGTGAAGTCATAGAATGGAGGTGTGTGAAGTAATAGAATGGAGGTGTGTGAAGTCATAGAATGGAGGTGTGTGAAGTCATAGAATGGATGTTTGTTAAGTAAGAATGAAGGTGTGTTAAGTCATAGAATGGAGGTGTGTGAAGGCACAGAATGGAGGTGTGTGAAGTCATAGAATGGAGCTGTGTGAAGTCAGAATGGAGGTGTGTGAAATCATAGAATGGAGGTGTGTGAAGTCACAGAATTGAGGTGTGTGAAATCAGAATGGAGGTGTGTGAAGTCAGAATGGAGGTGGGTGAAGTCATAGAATGGAGGTGTGTGAATTCACAATGCATTAGTGTGAACTCATAGAATGGAGGTGTGTGAAGTCACAATGTAGGTGTGTGAAGTCACAGAATGGAGGTGTGTTAAGTCACAGAACGGAGGTGTTTGAACTCAGAATGGAAGTGTGTGAAGTCACAGAATGGAGGTGTGTGAAGTCATAGAATTGAGGTGTGTGAAATCATAGAATGGAGGTGTGGGAAGTCAGAGAATGGAGCTGTGTGAAGTCAGAATGGAGGTGTGCGAAGTCACAGAATGGAGGTTTGTGAGTCATAGAATGGAGGTGTGTGAAGTCACAGAATGGAGGTGTGTGAAGTCATAGAATGGAGCTGTGTGAAGACTGATTGGAGGTGTGTGAAGTCACAGAATGGAGGTGTGTGAACTCAGAATGGAGGTGTGTGAAGTCACAGAATTGAGGTGTGTGAAGTCATAAAATTGAGGTGTGTGAAGTCATAGAATGGATGTGTGTGAAGTCATAATGGAGGTGTGTGAAGTCATAGAATGGAGGTGTTGGAAGTCAGAATGGAGGTGTGTGAAGTCATAGAATGGAGGTGTGTGAAGTCACAATGGAGGTGTGTGTAGTCATAGAATGGAGCTGTGTGAAGTCATAGAATGGATGTGTGTGAAGTCATAATGGAGGTGTGTGAAGTCACAGAATGGAGGTGTGTGAAGTCATAGAATGGAGGTGTGTGAAATCACAGAATGGAGGTGTGTGAAGTCAAAAATGTGGTGTGTAGAGTCACAAATGGAGGTGTGTGAACTCATAGAATGGAGGTGTGTGAAGTCATACAATGGAGGTGTGTGAAGTCAGAATGGAGGTCTGTGAACTCATAGAATGGAGGTGTGTGAAGTCACAATGGAGGTGTGTGAAGTCATAGAATGGAGGTGTGTGAAGTCACAGAATGGAGGTGTGTGAAGTCATAGAATGAAGGTGTGTGAAGTCAGATTGGAGGTGTGTGAAGTCACAGAATGGAGGTGTGTGAAATCATAGAATGGAGGTGTGTGAAGTCATAGAATGGAGGTGTGTGAAGTCATAGAATGGATGTGTGTGAAGTCATAATGGAGGTGTGTGAAGTCACAGAATGTACGTGTGTGAAGTCATAGAATGGAGCTGTCTGAAGTCAGATTGGAAGTGTGTGAAGTCACATAATGGAGGTGTGTTAAGTCACAGAACGGAGGTGTTTGATCTCAGAATGGAGGTGTGTGAAGTCACAGAATGGAGGTGTGTGAAGTCATAGAATGGAGCTGTGTGAAGTGAGATTGGAGGTGTGCGAAGTCACAGAATGGAGGTGTGTGAACTCCGAATGGAGGTGTGTGAAGTCACAGAATTGTGGTGTGTGAAGTCATAAAATGGAGGTGTGTGAAGTCACAGAATGGATGTGTGTGAAGTCATAATGGAGGTGTGTGAAGTCCCAGAATTGAGATGTGTGAAGTCACAGAATGGACTTGTGTGAAGTCATAGAATGGAGGTGTGTGAAATCACAGAATGGAGGTGTGTGAAGTCAAAAATGTGGTGTGTAGAGTCACAAATGGAGGTGTGTGAACTCATAGAATGGAGGTGTGTGAAGTCAAAGAATGGAGGTGTGTGAAGTCATCGAATGGATGTGTGTGAAGTCATGGAAAGGAGGTGTGTGAAGTCACAGAATGGAGTTGTGTGAAGTCAGAAAGGATTTGTGTGAAGTCATAGAATGGAGGTGTGTGAAGTCAGAATGGACGTGTGTGAGGTCATAGAATGGAGGTGTGTGAAGTCAGAATGGAGGTCTGTGAACTCATAGAATGGAGGTGTGTGAAGTCACAATGGAGGTGTGTGAAGTCATAGAATGGAGGTGTGTGAAGTCACAGAATGGAGGTGTGTGAAGTCATAGAATGAAGGTGTGTGAAGTCAAATTGGAGGTGTGTGAAGTCACAGAATGGAGGTGTGTGAAGTCATAGAATGGAGGTGTGTGAAGTCACAGAATGGAGGTGTGTGAAGTCATAGAATGGAGGTGTGTGAAGTCATAGAATGGAGGTGTGTGAAGTCATAGAATGGAGCTGTGTGAAGTCTGAATTGAGGTGTGTGTAGTCACAGAATGGAGGTGTGTGAACTCAGAATGGAGGTGTGTGAAGTCACAGAATGGAGGTGTGTTAAGTCACAGAACGGAGGTTTTTGAACTCAGAATGGAGGTGTGTGAAGTCACAGAATGGAGGTGTGTGAAGTCATAGAATGGAGGTGTGTGAAATCATAGAATGGAGGTGTGGGAAGTCAGAGAATGGAGCTGTGTGAAGTCAGAATGGAGGTGTGCGAAGTCACAGAATGGAGGTGTGTGAGTCATAGAATGGAGGTGTGTGAAGTCACAGAATGGTGGTGTGTGAAGTCATAGAATGGAGCTGTGTGAAGACAGATTGGAGGTTTGTGAAGTCACAAAATGGATGTGTGTGAACTCAGAATGGAGGTGGGTGAAGTCACAGAATTGAGGTGTGTGAAGTCATAAAATTGAGGTGTGTGAAGTCATAGAATGGATGTGTGTGAAGTCATAATTGAGGTGTGTGAAGTCATAGAATGGAGGTGTGTGAAGTCAGAATGGAGGTGTGTGAACTCATAGAATGGAGGTGTGTGAAGTCACAATGGAGGTGTGTGTAGTCATAGAATGGAGCTGTGTGAAGTCAGATTGGAGGTGTGTGAAGTCACAGAATGGAGGTGTGTGAACTCAGAATGGAGGTGTGTGAAGTCACAGAATGGAGGTGGGTGAAGTCATAGAATGGAGGTGTGTGAAGTCATAGAATGGAGGTGTGTGAAGTCATAGAATGGAGGTTTGTTAAGAAAGAATGAAGGTGTGTTAAGTCATAGAATGGAGGTGTGTGAAGACACAGAATGGAGGTGTGTGAAGTCATAGAATGGAGCTGTGTGAAGTCAGAATGGAGGTGTGTGAAGTCACAGAATGGAGGTGTGTGAACTCAGAATGGAGGTGTGTGAAGTCACAGAATGGAGGTGTGTTAAGTGACAGAACGGAGGTGTTTGAACTCAGAATGGAGGTGTGTGAAGTCACAGAATGGAGGTGTGTGAAGTCATAGAATGGAGGTGTGTGAAGTCACAGAATGGAGGTGTGTGAAGTCATAGAATGAAGGTGTGTGAAGTCAGATTGGAGGTGTGTGAAGTCACAGAATGGAGGTGTGTGAAATCATAGAATGGAGGTGTGTGAAGTCATAGAATGGAGCTGTGTGAGGACAGATTGGAGGTGTGTGAAGTCACAGAATGGAGGTGTGTGAACTCAGAATGGAGGTGTGTGAAGTCATAGAATGGAGGTGTGTGAAGTCAGAATGGAGGTGTGTGAAGTCATAGAATGGAGGTGTGTGAAGTCAGAATGGAGTTCTGTGAACTCATAGAATGGAGGTGTGTGAAGTCACAATGGAGGTGTGTGAAGTCATAGAATGGAGGTGTGTGAAGTCACAGAATGGAGGTGTGTGAAGTCATAGAATGAAGGTGTGTGAAGTCAGATTGGAGGTGTGAGAAGTCACAGAATGGAGGTGTGTGAAGTCATAGAATGGAGGTGTGTGAAGTCACAGAATGGAGGGGTGTGAAGTCATAGAATGGAGGTGTGTGAAGACATAGAATTGAGGTGTGTGAAGTCATAGAATGGATGTTTGTTAAGTAAGAATGAAGGTGTGTTAAGTCATAGAATGTAGGTGTGTGAAGGCACAGAATGGAGGTGTGTGAAGTCATAGAATGGAGCTGTGTGAAGTCTGAATTGAGGTGTGTGAAGTCACAGAATGGAGGTGTGTGAACTCAGAATGGAGGAGTGTGAAGTCACAGAATGGAGGTGTGTTAAGTCACAGAACGGAGGTGTTTGAACTCAGAATGGAGGTGTGTGAAGTCACAGAATGGAGGTGTGTGAAGTCATAGAATGGAGGTGTGTGAAATCATAGAATGGAGGTGTGGGAAGTCAGAGAATGGAGCTGTGTGAAGTCAGAATGGAGGTGTGCGAAGTCACATAATGGAGGTGTGTGAGTCATAGAATGGAGGTGTGTGAAGTCACAGAATGGAGGTGTGTGAAGTCATAGAATGGAGCTGTGTGAAGACAGATTGGAGGTGTGTGAAGTCACAGAATGGAGGTGTGTGAACTCAGAATGGAGGTGTGTGAAGTCACAGAATTGAGGTGTGTGAAGTCATAAAATTGAGGTGTGTGAAGTCATAGAATGGATGTGTGTGAAGTCATAATGGAGGTGTGTGAAGTCATAGAATGGAGGTGTGTGAAGTCAGAATGGAGGTGTGTGAACTCATAGAATGGAGGTGTGTGAAGTCACAATGGAGGTGTGTGTAGTCATAGAATGGAGCTGTGTGAAGTCAGATTGGAGGTGTGTGAAGTCACAGAATGGAGGTGTGTGAACTCAGAATGGAGGTGTGTGAAGTCACAGAATGGAGGTGTGTGAAGTCATAGAATGGAGGTGTGTGAAGTCATAGAATGGAGGTGTGTGAAGTCATAGAATGGAGGTTTGTTAAGTAAGAATGAAGGTGTGTTAAGTCATAGAATTGAGGTGTGTGAAGGCACAGAATGGAGGTGTGTGAAGTCATAGAATGGAGCTGTGTGAAGTCAGAATGGAGGTGTGTGAAGTCACAGAATGGAGGTGTGTGAACTCAGAATGGAGGTGTGTGAAGTCACAGAATGGAGGTGTGTTAAGTGACAGAAGGGAGGTGTTTGAACTCAGAATGGAGGTGTGTGAAGTCACAGAATGGAGGTGTGTGAAGTCATAGAATGGAGCTGTGTGAAGTCATAGAATGGAGGTGTGTGAAGTCATAGAATGGATGTGTGTGAAGTCATAATGGAGGTGTGTGAAGTCACAGAATGGAGGTGTGTGAAGTCATAGAATGGAGCTGTCTGAAGTCAGATTGGAAGTGTGTGAAGTCACATAATGGAGGTGTGTTAAGTCACAGAACGGAGGTGTTTGAACTCAGAATGGAGGTGTGTGAAGTCACAGAATGGAGGTGTGTGAAGTCATAGAATGGAGCTGTGTGAAGTGAGATTGGAGGTGTGCGAAGTCACAGAATGGAGGTGTGTGAACTCAGAATGGAGGTGTGTGAAGTCACAGAATTGTGGTGTGTGAAGTCATAAAATGTAGGTGTGTGAAGTCATAGAATGGATGTGTGTGAAGTCATAATGGAGGTGTGTGAAGTCACAGAATTGAGATGTGTGAAGTCACAGAATGGAGGTGTGTGAAGTCATAGAATGGAGGTGTGTGAAATCACAGAATGGAGGTGTGTGAAGTCAAAAATGTGGTGTGTAGAGTCACAAATGGAGGTGTGTGAACTCATAGAATGGAGGTGTGTGAAGTCAAAGAATGGAGGTGTGTGAAGTCATCGAATGGATGTGTGTGAAGTCATGGAAAGGAGGTGTGTGAAGTCACATAATGGAGGTGTGTGAAGTCAGAATGGAGGTGTGTGAAGTCATAGAATGGAGGTGTGTGAAGTCAGAATGGAGGTCTGTGAACTCATAGAATGGAGGTGTGTGAAGTCACAATGGAGGTGTGTGAAGTCATAGAATGGAGGTGTGTAAAGTCACAGAATGGAGGTGTGTGAAGTCATAGAATGAATGTGTGTGAAGTCAGATTGGAGGTGTGTGAAGTCACAGAATGGAGGTGTGTGAAGTCACAGAATTGAGGTGTGTGAAATCAGAATGGAGGTGTGTGAAGTCAGAATGGAGGTGGGTGAAGTCATAGAATGGAGGTGTGTGAATTCACAATGCATTAGTGTGAACTCATAGAATGGAGGTCTGTGAAGTCACAATGTAGGTGTGTGAAGTCACAGAATGGAGGTGTGTGAAGTCACCGAATGAGGTGTGTGAAATCACAGAGTGTTGGTGTGTGAAGTCATATAATGGAGGTGGGTGAAGTCATAGAATGGAGGTGGGTGAAGTCATAGAATGGATGTTTGTTAAGTAAGAATGAAGGTGTGTTAAGTCATAGAATGGAGGTGTGTGAAGGCACAGAATGGAGGTGTGTGAAGTCATAGAATGGAGCTGTGTGAAGTCAGAATGGAGGTGTGTGAAATCATAGAATGGAGGTGTGTGAAGTCACAGAATTGAGGGGTGTGAAATCAGAATGGAGGTGTGTGAAGTCAGAATGGAGGTTTGTGAAGTCATAGAATGGAGGTGTGTGAATTCACAATGCATTAGTGTGAACTCATAGAATGGAGGTCTGTGAAGTCACAATGTAGGTGTGTGAAGTCACAGAATGGAGGTGTGTGAAGTCACAGAATGGACTTGTGTGAAATCACAGAGTGTTGGTGTGTGAAGTCATATAATGGAGGTGTGTGAAGTCACAGAATGGAGGTGTGTGAAGTCACAATGGTGGTGTGTGAAGTCATAAAATGGAGATGCGTGAAGTCTCAGAATGGAGGTGTGTGAAGTCATAGAATGGAGCTGTGTGAATTCAGATTGGAGGTGTGTGAAGTCACAGAATGGAGGTGTGTGAACTCAGAATGGAGGTGTGTGAAGTCAAAGA
>JANJXV010000423.1:0-65000 GCA_024803745.1 Megascapheus bottae
AAATCATGTACAGCACGTTCTAGCCATAAGTTGTAAGCTCCTAGCTTTTATTTTACTACCTTTCCCAAGGAAAGACTGCACAGGTTCACAGCACCTTCTCCTTTAAAAATGCTTTGTGATATAGACAAGTAGCAATTGTTATAAGAATTCCCAGTTCCTTATACACCTAATCCACTGTGACGCATTCCATTTGTTCCTTGTGTGCAAACTGCAGTTTTAGCTATTTTGTGCTATGAGATTGACTTATGTTATTTCATTATTCTGGATTCCTGCCTTTAGATTTGCTTGAAAAAGGAATTTTCCCCCTAGTTTATCATGTTTCTCCTTTCTGAAGTTACTGATCTTCAATGTCTCAGATTACTCTTAGTCTGTTCAATGTCCTCCTTGTCTTTTCCATCGTATCTGACAACCATTTATATTAACAGTGTGTGTGGGTGTATGCTGAGCATTTTTGAAGTATAATAAATTATTTCTACTTTGAGCTCCATCTAATTAGACATCCTGACTGAAATTCTGCCTGTGGTTCACTGTTGCTAAACCATGAAGAGTTTCGGCTTAAACAGTGGTCTTTATTCCATCCATCTAATGAACGTTTGTAACTAAAGGAGTGATTTTTTTTTCTGCTCATTTTACTGGTCAAAATTATCACAGCGTTGGAATAACTGGAATTTGAAGGGAATTCAGAGACCATCTGGTCCAATCCTCTCCTTTGTTCAACTAAGATAAATGAGCCTCAGAGCTTGAACACGTGGTGTCTGAACTAAAACTGGAATCTAGATCTCTGGTCTCCACGTCTGGTACCTCATTGCCTACTATGATTGCTATACTTTTTTCTTAAGTGAAATAGTGTTATTGCCTAATTTTCAAAACAAAGAGATGCAGGGAATGAAATCTTGATTAATCAGGGATCTTTGGTTATCAGCAGCTGAACTTAACTCTAGCCATTTTAGAAAAAAATGTATTTTTCGGGAAGATCATTAGAGGATCACTGTGTTCCTCAACCAAGGTTGGAGTGTAAGGAAGAGAACTCGGGGTTTGGTCAGACCTCAGGAGTCTTCACATTCTAGTTGGCTGTCTGAATATCCTCATGTTTCCTGGGGATGGGAATGCATTACAGTCTCTGCTGTATTCTGTCAGTGTCATGAGCACAGTTGTAGACAAGGGCCACAAAACCTAGCAGGTGAGTTCTGGACCAGTTAAGTCTTCTGTGGTTGAGTTCTGCAAGAGTCTTGTGAACACTGTATTGTGTGAATGGTAAGGCTAAGATGTTACACCTCCAGTAAAGCCTAAAAGAATCCCACAAACAAACTAATGGTAGTGCTGTAGAAAACAAATGAGCATGTCCTTGTAGAGAAATTGATTAGCAATCCTGGTTTATCAAATAGGTCAATTTATAATAGAAGGTAATTACTAAAAATTCAGAACAGTTGGTTTAAGCCATAAGGACATTTTTCTGCCATGACCAAGTGATGCAATCAAGAAACCAGACACAGTTCATGCTTTTATATGCCATCTTTGCCTTGTTTGTTTGTCACCCTTAAATTGCTAGCTAATAGCTACAGAATGGCTGCCATGTATTACATTTATATTCTGAAATAGGAAGCAAGACTGTGTCCAAGACATCCAAAGAACTACTACTTCCCTTTATATCCGAGGCTACATTTTTCGGTCCTGAGGCATCTGGCTTGTTTTCCCATCTATTTTATTGTAGACATTTGGTCGGTGGATGCCAATTAACAAGACAATGGAATTAGAAAAAAATGACAGATTTACTCTCTGATAGTAGATTAAAAAATGACTATTCCCCTGCCCAAGAGGTGATTTTCCACAAGAAAATCACTGGCAGTTTTATACCTAATGAAATACCATCGCAATTAGCCAAAAGAGAAAGGTGAGCAAGGCAGTTATGTAGGAGACCAATTTCCTTGCTCATTCGTTAGGGTGGTTTTTTTGTGTGTGAGAGTTGGAGCATGCAGGTCCCATGAAGAACAGATATATAGACTAAAAGACTGGTGAAAATTGACTATACAGGTATCAGAAAAACCCAAGAGAATTAAAAAAAACATTTTTATGTGGTACATATTGAATGAGTGATTGAAATATGTGTTAACAGAAAGTATTCCCAATATATATTAATGCATCATGTATATATATATGTATATATGCATGTTGACTGTTTTATAAATTACAGTTTAAAAAATGTATCCCAGGGAAACAGATAGCAATGTATACAAATGTTTACAAGAAATATGTTTATTACTTATAATTATGAAAACTGGCATAATTGCCTGGAAACAAGCAAAGGTTTATGTTTTTGAAGGCAGTATAATGAGTTCAAGAAAATTAAATGCTTCTGTGGAATAAATCAGGTTTGCAAATAAACCAGGTTTCCTCAAGAAAAAAATAATTGCATATTACGAACTATTATTTCTGCATTCTGAAATTGCTATATGTTTATACAAAGCTTATAATTCTCTAAAAAATACTCAGATTTTGCCTAGGGTAGACCTTTATTCTAAGACTGAT
Organism: Megascapheus bottae; assembly: GCA_024803745.1. NCBI lineage: Eukaryota > Metazoa > Chordata > Mammalia > Rodentia > Geomyidae > Megascapheus > Megascapheus bottae. The sequence continues at coordinate 2,527 of JANJXV010000423.1, forward strand.
TTTAGATGTAGAATTTTGCAATCAGTCATCAAAACCTGTTTAAATTTTGATGTAGAATTTAGATTGAATGTAATGTTATTTGCAACTCATAGTCTTAGAAACTGAGGTCAAATAGGTGCCTGCTGATAAGTAGTACCTTCACCTCTCACTTGGAAAATTATTTACTCAACTACAAAGGTATTCCTGTTCATTCTCCTCTACTTACTATTGGTTTTCTACCCAGCAGTCAGACTGAACTTTGATATGCTCATCCAGATGGTGACACATACACACACACTCAAACTTCCTAGAGCCTTCTATCACACTCAGTGATACCCTCAACCCCCTTTTCAGACTCATCTCTTCCTCTATTGCCTACCTCATCTTCTACAACACGTAATGTGGTCACAGTGGCTTCCTCATGGGTCTTAGCCTCACCTTGCTTCTATGACTTTTGAGGACCTGTGAATATGTCTCTTCCTCTTCTTGGATAGAGGTATCTAAGATCCTGTCTGAAATCTTCAAATAGCTCGTTTGCTAACCTCTCTCAAGTTTGTGTTCTGGTGCGTCTTCCTGGCCAGTAAGCAGAGTTTCATTTCTCTGTATCATTCTTTCTGTGTGGTGTGCCTGTTGTGCTTTGTATTTGGCTGTGAGTTCCACAAATGCGAGGATTTGTCTTCTTCTCTGTCGTATCCATATGAGTCACTGGGTCAGTGTTTAAACCATGTTTAATTTATATATCAATCCATAAGTCCTTTGAATAAGTGGATCACTTACCACTTAGAGCCCATGGTTTCTAACTCCAAATGACATGTTTTTTTCCTTACTGCCCAATAGAACATCTGTAGAGTCATAGATTATATAGATAGATATGTATCAATTAATCTCTGATTAGGACATGCTTAGTATGGTTCTTCATTATACTGAGAAAATTTTATTTTCTTACATAGCTGTGCATCTGGCAAGCAAGAAATGAAGATTTATGTACCTTAAGCTTATGATAATGTTGTTTTATAAGAATACTTCAAAGGGAAGAACATTTATATTCATTAGAAAGTCTTTTTGACTTGTCCACAAAAATTCATCACAATTTATTTTTGCCTCTTGCTTAAGCATTGTGATGAATTAAAATAGATAATTAGATAAAAAGCTATTTATAATGTATCATAGCTATTGGTAACCTCAAAGTATTCAAAGCATCATTAATAGCAAAGTGCATAAAGATGGAGTAGTTCAGTTTGCCATTTATAGTAAATTATGCAACCCTTTAAAGTAAAGCAAGAACTTGAGTAATGGATGATCCTGAAGATAATGTCAAGGGACTGGTGACAGTCAGTGGCAAGGGAAGCTAGGCTTTGAGAAAAATAGTTCTGTAAAATCTGTGTACCAGTTGCTCTTTTCCATCCTCACAATAACAATGCAGACCTATCCCATCCCTGACCTGTAAATCCCTGCGTGTTACCCCCAGTCTCATGCTTCCGTCTTAACCCTCTGCCAACGCGGATTCTTTCTAATTACTGTAATCTTATTCCTTAAGCCTGCTGTAGAAAAGAAATTGTCAGTAATATTTTGGAAAATCCTTTTTATCTTTCTTAATTATTTATGAAAACTTGACATCAAGAGATGAGAAAATTCCTGCTAAAAATCAACTAGCCCATAAAAGACGGGTTATGTATACACACATTTTATTATTTCTTTTGCAGTTTTTTTATTGTATTTTATTGTCGGGGAAATGAGGGGTGACATTTACATCCATCAGGTAGTGGGTACATTACTTCTTGAACATTGATTCCCCTTCTCATGTTTTTGTCCCCTTTCCCTCCTCCCCCAGTTACCTTGTTTTTACCCTTTCCTTTCCTATTTCAAATAAACAGATAAATGTATATACAAATACCAGGTAACAAAGTCAGATATGGTAACTACATGAGATTAACCACGAGGGGGGAAAAAGAAAAAAGAAATAACTTCACATAGTACATTAAAACAACAATCACTAAGATAAACCTCTTGTATCCATATCCTAGAGTTCGTTAGTCTCATCCTATATGGACATATATACATAGCTCTTCTTGCAGTTTTTTTTTTAAACAGAATTTTTGTACTTGTGGTTCTTTAAGTTGTTTCTATGTCTTGGCTACTGCAAGTAGCATTTTGATTAGTATGAGAATGCTAATCTCTTCAATAATTTATTGCCCCTATTTCATAAAAATACCTAGAAGAGGGATTGTTATACCGTATGTATTTATTTTTTTGAAGCGTCTCCATAGTAATATTCATAGCAACTGCAATATCTTACACTTATCTATTGCTTTCTTAGTGATATATGCCAAGGACATTTGAGTATTCTGAAATTAGTTTTTTCTTTCTAGAGCCAAACAGGAGAACTTAGAGAGACCCAGAGGGAAAAGCAAGTCAGGCACAAATGTGATGGTGTTCGTACTATCACTGAGAGCACAATTACCAAACATGAGAGGGCAAAATGTCTTTGTTGCGTACTTTAAATCAGATTGCACTCTGTGAGTCAGGGGAGTGAATTTGGCCTACAGGTGTTTTTATTTGGTCAGTACAGTGTTCAATAAGCATTTTTGGAACCATTTATAAGTATCTAGTTGTATGAAACTTTAACATAAATTCCAAGTTTATTGATTGTTTATTTTTTTTGCAAATCAAATACCTGGCATAACAGTTCTGCCAATGTCATTACTTGACATTGAAGCTGAAACTAGGCCATTATTTCTTAGTGTTGGGTACATGCTTTTCAGGTTATCATTGTCTCCACGTATCTTGACCAATCCATTTATATTACCTGAGAGACATATGGATGAATTTGAGCTGTGGCATCTGATGAAGAGCTGTGCAAAAGCTGAGTATACCAGACAAATACCAGCTGAGTATACCAGAACTGGTATTTGTTTGTGTAACAACTAGTGGCACAAGATGGGATACTTTTTTTCATATATTTTTATTGTAATTAATAGAAGGGTTACATGATATTTGCCAGATACCCTTTCACATGCCTTGGTCCCCATTTCCCTCCCCTTATAATCTTGTATGAGTTAGTAAACAAAACTGCTCTGAGCAAAGCGTCAGCTCCTAAGCAGCAACAAGTCATGGCCCAAGCCAGTAAACAAAATATGTCTGACTTACAGGTAGATTGCTATGCTTGCCTTTGAAGCTAGATATTCAAGTAACCTGAATTTAATTGTAAAAGCTATGGAATGATATTTTCACACACATATAGTGTGTGCCCAGTGATCTAAGCTACAGTACTGATCAAAACTATCATAGGTGCTCTTTCTGGTAATACATGTGCCTGCTGCTCTTATCATGATTAGTTTCCTTTATTATTTGGTCCAAACACATGATATCTGGCATTTACCTCATCATTAATCTTTCATTATTGTTGGAGTAAACAGTGATGTGATGAACATCCATTAGTGTAAAAATGTGCTGAAATGCAATCACATTGTTAAGATTTCTTGTACTTATTGGCTATAGTATCCGACAACATTTGATTTTTTATCAAATTCAGCTTAATGTATTTGGAATCCATTTTTGATAACTGTGATACAAATGCCTTAGGGTTATTTTTTAAATAACCAGAAAATTAACCAAGGACCATTACGAAGTTCATCTGTCCTTTGGTGGCCTAATGTCTCCTTTACACTCATTTAAATTTTTTATTTTGTTTCATTTCATTAACCAACCTTGGTTTACATCCTCACTGTGATGAGGTAAGAGGTCACAGAGAGAGAGAAAGAGGTGAGGGAGGGAGAGAGTGAGAGATATTTTGGAGGACATTCTCAGTTATCAGTTGCTGAAATGCCTATTTAATCAAGCAATCTGATTTCTCAGGAGAATTTTACCTCCTGAATTCTAAATGCATGCTGACTGCTTTTCATAATGCACAGACATTTTTAAGCTTTTTTTAGTCTAATTCTTGCAGAGAGCAGAAGTGGCAAGAGCAGTAAGGCAGTCTGCTTTCCAGGGTGATATCTCTTGATGTTTGAAGCCACACTGGCTGTGAAGGAGCAGAGAAGAGGGCTAGCCATCAGCTTTTCCTCTTGACCACTTCTAGTGTCACCTAGGTCAAACTGATTAACCTTAAGAGACTCATTTCTCAGTAAAGTGAAGCTACCTACAGTTCGTATACTATGAATGCTTCTAAGAAAAGGTGGTTTTTTTGCACCTTTGAATACTAAGTTGTCACAGGTGAATTTCAGATTATTGGAAAATGAGATTGGCAGTGGTAATGATGAACCTAGAAGTCAATCAGAAGGAATAAAATACCTTTTCTTGCCTAGGCTGGCATCTAAGCATAATTCTCAGGCCTCAGCCGACTGAATAGCTAGGATTACTGGTGTGAGCCACCAATAATCATATAAATATATATATATGTATATATACACATATATATATGCATATGTGTACATATAATTAGCTTAGGCTTTCTATTTCATTAATTAGTATTATCTTTAATTAGTTGTACAAAGTAGTTATTCAGCATAGCAGCTTATGGATACAGCACGTGTTGATCAGTGTCACCCTGCATTTGGAATTTTTTTCCAAGAATTTAGGTGATATTATGAAAACTAAACAGAATGAAAGGAAGAAAGAATAAGAAGAGAAGAGCAAGTGGAGAAGTTCATGTTTGTGTGCCTTTGTCATTCTGCAGCTGCAGTTTCAGAGCAGGTCTAAGATTCTGGATGGATTTTCCCAGCCTCTCTGCCCTGTGTTGGCAAACAATCTTGAGAATAGCATCCCCTGAGCCCTGGGAGAGGAGAAAATGCAGCCCAGGTGCTTCCTCTGCCTCCAGTGGAAAAGTGAATCCTTGGCCAAAGGCATAGGCTTCTGTTTCACAGCTAGCCCCACCCCTTATTCTGCAGGGTAGCTGTCAGCTCCGATTAGCCTTTCTGACTGAGATTCATGAGCTGTATGAACAGTCTTCTTCCTTCAGCCCTCCTCCTCCAGCTGCAATAGTTGGCTATCTTTACTGTCTGATGAGCTGCCATAGCTGGCTGATGATCTTGTTGTCCAATCAGCATCCCTCGTATGCAAACCCCAGACTGACCTTGCTTTGTCTTTGCTTTTCCTATCCCTCTGATCCTCCTGTAGTTGAACCTTCTACCCCTGCTGTCTGATCTCACTGCTTCTCTAATCATCCTGGTCGCCAGTTTGATTAGCTGCTCCTTCCTCCCTCCCTCTTTTCCTGCTGCTACCAGATGTACTCAGGACCTGCTAATAACTCACCATCGGTTCCTTCTGACCCTCCATTAGTGCTGCTTGATGATCAGCTTAATGTTTTTCCTCAGCAACTCTCTGATCTATTACTGTGTCCTATTACCACAGACTCTTGTCCTCCTCCTGATGGCTTCTGTTTCTGTCTCCTACGTGATTTCCCTGTTATTGATCAAACCATTTTGATGGCAGACACATTTTCATATCCCGAGGTTGAGGTAACTTTTGGCAAGTGCATTCTAACTCCAGGTGCTGTCCTTACATCTTTCCCCAATGTTCACTGGTTATCTATGTAACCTGGGCAAATTACTTAACCATTCTGGGGCTTAATATCTTATTTCTCCAATTATTACAGTTATTTATTTAAGTAACAATTATTGAGCAACTACTATGTTAGGTACTGAGCTTCTAAATGAAATATGCATATGGAAAGATTAGAGAGAGTCTCTCTCTATGCTTAAAGAGCAGGAGTTGAACGTTATTAGAACACAGTCAAATCACTTTTAACATTAATATTTTTAAGCATCCTTTAATGTTTATTTTCCTCTTAAGCAAGTTACCTTGAGGTATAAACAGGAGGACTTCAGGCCAGGTATTAAGTATGAAGTCATATTTCAAAAATAATGAATGTAATACAGGCTGGAGGTACAGGTCAAGTGTCACAGTGCTCTTCCAGTAAGTGTGGGGCCTGAAATTCAACCCCCCCCCCAAAAAAGCAAAACCAAAAATACAAGAGCCAGGTGTTTGGCCTAATGGTAGAGTGCTTGCCTAACATGCACGAAGACCCAGGTTTAATTCCTCAGTACCACATACATAGAAAAAAAGCTGGAAGTGGTGCTGTGGCTCAAGTAGTAGAGGTCTAGCCTTGACAAAGCTCAAGGACAGTGCCCAGACCCTGAATTCAAGGCCCAGTACTGGTTACATAAATAAATGAATAAAAGCACTGAAAATCTCCAAAAGTACAAGAAATAAAAAAGTAATGGAACAGGAAAAGATTAGAGGTAGAGAGGCTAATCTCAGTGGACTTATGGAAATCTTATGGAATCTCAGGAATCTTATGGAAAACACAATTCAGTGTTCAAGTACAGATTTTTGTTTAATTTGATATCTAACAAGGAATACCATGTGGATATTAGGAACTGATACGAAGTTTTAAATATTTTTCAAATCATTTAACAGTTAATCAGTATAAAAGTTATAGGAAGGTAATCTTTTGTATTTTCTTTAGTAAAAATAATAAATTTTATCTTAATGTATTTTTGGTACATTGCATGATTATGAAGTTTTTTCCCAAAACATTAAGAGCTTTTGTCTTTTATTAAGTCTCTGAAGAAAGTTAATTGTCTTGATTTTCAAACAAGTGTCCTTCTGAAGAAGAACATCTAGAAAATACTCTGTATTCTAATTGAACTGAATAATGGCCTGAATGTGGCTAAAACTAACATCCACAAAGATGAGAAGTATTGTGTTGAAAGATAAGGAGTATTGAAATGCTTCATAGGGAAAGCTGGGTGTCTGGGAGTTATTGATGAACAAAGTCTTGGTCTAAATTCCTGGGTGCCTGATTGCCTCCAGAAAACACAGGAACATTGAGAGGGATAGAATTTGTTCACTTGAGCATTCTGAAAACTCCCTGAGGACTCTAATAAAAGTTGGGTATAATAGACACACGAAATTGCTCAAAAGCTCATCTTTTGAAGGTAAATACATAAAGCTTGAAAACCTTGAATACCTTTCTGACATTTTGCCATTAACATTACCATCATTTGTCTCAAATTTATTGTCTTCTTTAGTTCTTGCTTCTGAAATATTTTAGGGACCTCTCAGCATAGAAGCTCCCCCAATAAATCCTATTTACAACACTCATTTGTATGCTGGTGGAATTGAAAATGTTTTTTGAGGGGCCAGGTTAAAGCAGCTGCTTCACACTTGATTTATAGTTAGCACAAGTCCATTATTAACGTCAACTAACTGCACACTTGAGAAAATAGGTCAGAGATTCTCTGTCTAGAAAAGGGGTACGAAGATCAAATTGCAAAATCCCTATGACATATATTGAAGACTCTCCATCTTCTCTTCGTGAAGACTTACAAGAGTTACTTAAGATTCCAAACAGGCCACCAAGGTTGTGTGGTCAGTAATTCAAAAGGATTGAATTGGGTAAAAACAAAATAAAACAAAACAAAACCCAAAGGAACTTTTTTCACACCGTATAGTGTTATTTATTAATGAGTCAATTCATCCAGCCAATACTTTTCCTTCCCCTCTATATAGACTGCCAATAAGTGGTCTAGGTGCTGGTGAAAAGGCACTGAACAAGAGAAAGTTTGTGGGTTTTGGTCCATAATTGTCCACTTTAACTTGGAAGTGTACACCTCTAAACCTCTGTGGATATGTAATGTAATATAGCTCAAATCTCTCTCTCTCTCTCTCTCTCTCTCTCTCTCTCTCTCTCTCTCTCTCTCTCTCCTCTCTCTCTCTCTCTCTCTCTCTCTCTCTCTCTCTCTCTCTCTCTCTCTCTCTCTCTCTCTCTCTCTCTCTCTCTCTCTCTCCCTCTCTAGTCTTCTGTGAAACCGGTCCAATGTGAACGGGTTATAGCATGTATGAATCCAGTGCAATAGAATGTGCACATGCAAGTTACATGCAATCAGTTTAAGGATGGGTAGATGATACAGTCAGCTTAATGTTTTTTTTGCAAGGTTCAGAATCTTTCTCCACACAGCATATTACATGTAGTGCATTGGTTCAATCACCTACAGATATGTACCAAAGTCCATCTGTAGGCAGCCAGTCTATGATGCAGGGCAAGATGGTTTCTCAAGACTCAGGAAAGTTTACATGGTAATAAGGTATTGTCTGTGCATTTTCCACTTGCACTGAAGCTAACCAACCTCAGAAAACAGCCTGCCTCAGGCTATACACCAGAGGAACAATCTACTGACAGAAGCATCACATATACTGATTGCTATAGGAGACAGGAATAGAGCTGCTGCGGTCATAGGATAATGCACCTTACTCAGTCATTCTTAACTACAATAAACAAGAAAAAGAGGAAAACTGGGTTAGCTCTAGGTTACCAAGAAAAGGATGGCTCACACCATCCTTTTTTTGTTTTTGCCAGTCCTGAGCCTGAGCTCAGGGCCTGAGCACTGTCCTTGGGTTTTCTCAAGGCTAGAGCTCTACCACTTGAGCCTCAGCACCACTTCCAGCTTTTTTCTATGTATGTGGTACCGAGGAATTGAACCCGGGTCTTCATGCTTGCTAGGCAAGCACTCTACCACTAGGCCAAACTCCTGCCCTCCCACTCCCCCCACACACAATCCTTTTGCAGGGAGCACTCCAGAATGAGTTTACCTTACTTGCAGCACCTGCATCTTAACTAATACAGTAGATTATGTCTTTCACCCTTTAAAGACGCACTGAACTTGGATTCCTACTTCTTTGATGATGGGTTATGTTCTGTGTCACTGTATTTCACATCTCCTTTAAAAATCATATATTTAATCAAAAAATTTACTCTTGGATCTATAATGGATTTTTAATGAGAAAGATAATTTTGATAATGTTTTGAATGGATACATAAGAGATATATTTTAATCTCTCCAATAAGGCATTATGTAATCACGTTTGCACTTAGAAAGCCAACACTGTAATTGTTCTTTTGGATTGAACAAATATATTTTATTTTTGCATTCCTGGCTGATTCCTATGTATTTAACTAGAGATGGATGATTTATCTGCATTAGAATGTGCTCTTGTGGTTGTTATTAAAAATAATAAAAGCGATGGCAATGGTACTCAATAAACACTATGTTGAAAAGGAGCTATACAACCTGTGTGAGGGACAAGAAGACAAAAAGGGAGAGATGAAAGGGTGCCTTTATCCAAAGAGAAATGTACTCTTCACCTAACTTATGACATCATAACCCTCTGTACATCATCTTCATAATAACAACCAAATAATAAGCTACAAAAATAGAGAAAACTACAGAAAGTTTAACTCAGAAATCTCTATCTTTGCATTTGGTTACTTGAAATTGGACAGGGAAGGGGGGAAAGCCAAGAGGGGGGTGGGGGGGAGGGTAATGGGACCAAGACATGTGGAAGGGTATCAATGTATGTGAATTAATGCACCTTCTATCTGGCAAATATCACATTACCCTTTTATTAAATACAATAAAAAAATAAATTTAAAAAAAAGAAATCTCTATCTGCACTTGTGGAATTGAAGTATGACAAATATACACAGTGAATGTATTTTGACTAAAGCCCAAAGTACTGGATAATTGCTGATCTTTGACTTGTTTATAATTTAGAAACGGTAAATGACAAATGAAGAATATTGATGCATAGATCATTAAGCAGTGAGGCCAGTTGCCAAAGCCACTGAGTGTCCAATAGGACTCTATTCTGCCCCATATAGAGCCTCTCATGGGTAAAGCCAAGTGTTCACTCTGGAAAAAAACAATAGGATTCATCTGTTGACATAAGATTTTGTTGACTATGGTAACTAAGAGGGTTAAATTGATATAGTTTTATTATTGCTTTGCTTATTGTGGGGGATTTATGATCTTTATTATCTTTGTGTTTAATCAATATGAGCCTCTTGGTGTGTACTTTTAAGCATTAGCCTGTAGTTTTGAATAAAACAATGAATGCATACTACAACTATCAAATATTCTCATGATAGACTATTGTAGGATGGCATATGGAAAATTTATCCATACATAGAAAGATGATAAAAAATAGTAGCAGATTAATGGGTATGTTCTTGAGTTCTTCAGTTGGTAGACAAATGAAACCCAATTTTCAAATTTGTTGGCCAATTCTGTCCTGGGGGAGAGAGATGACTTGACAATTTTTAGGAAAGTAGAGGTAAGAAACAGTTTTTATTCTGAATGTACTCTGAGCTTTCTGTTTTGTGAAAAATGAATGGGAAATTGTGGAAAAAGATCAGAAGTAAAAAGAATCAATAAATTTGTTGGAAGAAATGAGAATTTCATCTTCTATAATCAAGATGTTTTTCCCAGTCCTCATGTGACATTCTCAGTTCATGAATGCCAGATGAGTTCTGTACACTTTGCCAAAAATTCTATGATTCTAGAGCTTTGTTTTCTTTGGCCATTGAAGCCTGACCAGTGAGGCTTTGTTATTTGAATTGAGACTTTTTGAATAGATAAGGTTTCTAATTCCCAGATATGCAAATTGAGTAATCTTTATAAACTTTGAGCTTGTTCTGGCAAATGAAAACTAAAGACAAAGAAAATGCTGTGATGTCTAGCCCATCCTTATAAAAGAAACACATCTATTGCTTTAAAAGTTTTTGTAATATGCCTGTCCTCTAGCAAAAGTGGAAATATGACAACCTGAATTTCTCAGAAAAATCCTCGGAGATAATATCATTTTCTCCATATTAGAATGGGGAACATAAACCATAGTGAAGCAATATAATTTGTCTAAGTTCACACAAGTTTTATTCCAGGCAGAAAACTTAGCATTGAAAGAAAGATGCAAAGCAGTGAATAGACACCTGCATTTTAGGGTCTTGAGACAGTAGGATCCTGAATTCCAAGCCAGCTTTGAGTACCTATCAAGAAATTGTCTTAAATGGGAAGAATATAATTACAACATGTTCGCACACGCAAACACACACACATGCACACACACACACACACACACACACAAGGATAAATTAGAAATCATTATATGATGAGAATCTGCCTTGTTCTCACGCTCCTCAGTAACACCCCCAGGCCCACTGCTCATCTTCCCCAACCTCCAGTCAGAGAAATCTCCACCCCAGAGTGGGACAGTAAAAACATCACCACTGACTTATCTTAAAAAAAAGCCATTCTTTTCTGTCACAATAGGGGCAGCATAGCTTTTGACCTAAGTGCTCTTCATAATGTCTGTGATCTGCTGCAGCTCATGTGCCTGTACAGAGCCCCAGAGTTCCTCTCTGCACTCCTCTCATCTCCCAGACCATGGGTGCTGCTTGGTGCCTCTCTTCAGCAGTCATTAAAATCTGACATGATCTGTTGAGGTCTCAGTCCCCCCTTTCTTTTCTTTTGTCCATTTGATCTTTCCTAACAAATGGTGCTGAAACCTGGGATGGGTGGAGAAATCTCATCCTTGCAGGGGACTCTGCTTGCTCTCGCTCGTTCTCTCTCTCTCTCTCTCTCTCTCTCTCTCTCTCTCTCTCTCTCTCTCTCTCTCTCTCTCGCTCTCCCTCTCTCTCTCTCTCTCTCTGTCTCAACAAGTTTTGACCTAGGTTTCTAACCATTTGGTTAGCAAACTCAGTTTTAAGTCCATTGCTCTGCTCTTTCTTTTGCTATCAGATTTTCATATTGTTTTGACTCAATTACCTTATAATTTAAAAAACTACTTTTCTTCTCTTAATAATAGCTTGGGTTGACTCCTTTTCCTTGTGAGCATTATTGTTTCTTTCTTCTGTGTGGCTGCTAGGAAATCTAAGAGACCCTATAACACATATCAGTGTTGCTCTCAGGATCTCACCATGAGTATACTACTTCAAGAGAATTTTTTCTGTTTCTCTTGAAGCCTGAGCATCTCTAATTATTTTCTGTTATCCTTTCAAAGAAGAGATTTTTAGCAGGTGAGTTGAAAAAGGAAACATGATCTAAAAGTTCCAGAGAATTGGTTTATATTTTCTACATATCCCATGACATTTAAATAAACTGTATTGAAGTAATACTGTGAAATAACAATGTATTTTATAGTGGTGAGCCTTTGTGGTATTTAGAGGGAATGAACAGATTTCATTTTCATTTTCAAGGTCAAAGATCACTCATGAAAGTGAAATGGAATTTCTATGTGAGCGTGAATTCTAAGTTGAAAATATTATTTTACACAGAAGATATATCTGAGATTCTGTGATACTCATGGAGAAAAATTATATGTTGCTTTTTAATAATGTTAACCAAGGGTCTGGGAGTTTGGCCTTGTGATAGAGTACTTGCCTAGCTTACACAAAGACCTGGCTTCAATTCCTTGGTACCACATACATAGAGAAAGCCTGAAATGGTGCTGTGGCTCAACTGGTAAAGCTCTAGCCTTGAGAAAGCCAAAGGACAATGCTCAAGCCCTGAGTTCAAGCCCCAGGACTGGCAAAAAAAAGATTGTTAATGTTAGCTAAGTGGGAATTTGATCTTATCTGGGCGGGGGGTGGCTCATGCCTGAGGATCATGGTTCAAAGCCAGGCTGGGAACTAAGACTATTATACTTCTTTTTCATGAGTGAAAAAGGTTTATTGTCAGGAAGAGCTAACAAAACATGGAGGACAAGAGAATATAGATTGATAAACACTAGATGTTGTCTAGAAATTGGGCCATGATGAGATGGCAAAGTGCTAGCTTTAAATTACAATGAGAAGCAACTTACTATCTCAGTGTTATAACAAATCAATGTCACATCTATAGTCTTGTTTTCTAGAGCAAATACTTTAGGATAAATTCTTTCCTCTCTGTAGCTTTATTGTGATATAAATCATATACATCCATACAAGCCACTCATGTCAAGTGTACAATGTAATCACTTTTAGTATTTTAAAAATATCACCACTACATAGTTTTAGAATATTTTCCACCCCCCCTGAAGACCATTACACTCTTATCTCTAATTAACCCCTAGAAAACCAGAAGTGGCACTGAAGCTCAAAGAGTAGGGAAGTAGCCTTAAGCTGAAGAGCCCAGGGAAAATGCCCAGGCCCAGAGTCCAATCTCCACAACAACAAGAAAAAAGAAAGAAATGAAGAAAGAAAGAGAGAAGTTTGATCTTGGATCTCTCGGGAATTCTATGGAAATTTGTCCAAATTGACTTAATTTGTACTATGTGACATTTATATAATTAGGCACCTTATTGATCAAATCAATACACTGATGCCATTACCTTACTTAATGAATCCAGACTTAGAAAAGAAATGAGGGAAATTTTTATTTGATGAATCTGCTTCAGAAATCTAATATTTAATGTCTAGCAGTGAGGACCAGCAAATTCCAAGTACTTTAAAAATCTAATAGTGCTTATTTAACACAACCCATTTGCTTTGCAAATCAGTTCAGGGTAGGTTTGCCTTGGAGAATAGCATGAGGAGCCTCTAGAAATGGCAGATATTCCTTAAGAACAACAAGCATTCATTATATGGCTTATGTTTCTATATCCTAGAGATCCTTTCATTTAGCGTCCTACTATATGGCCTTTTGTATCAAGGTTTTTCTCTATTGCAAATCTCTGCTAGGGGATTCTTATGTATATTGTTCTACTTAATCAGAGAGGAGAATCACTTATGGAAATAGCAAAGAGTTCTATTGTGGAAATGGATAACAGCTATAGTTGGGTGTTGAACACAGGCTGAGAACACGGTGCAACATAGACTGCCGTCTCAGATACCCCACAAATAATTGAAATCATTGTGCCTTGATGTGTCAATAGCCAAGAGCACTGAATTTCCTTTTTCTTTTGCTGTTGTCTAAAGTACTGCAAAAATTGGTGTTGGCAGGATACCCTGAAACATCATCCCTGTATGAAGATTTCAAGTGTTTAAAGCATTTGGTAGTATACATAAGTGATTGGCTCTATCTCTATCTCAGGAAACAGCAGCTGCTTCTAAATGAAAAGTGCTGCATAATCCCATAGAAATCTCTCTGACTACACTGTATGGAGTCATGAGACCAGTTAATGGAGACTTACATATCCCAACATGACCACCCAAGGCTTTTTAAATCCTCCTCAAGTGTCTATATAGAGAAGGGCAGTAAAGACTTGTACTTCAGTTTCCTCAGTGGCTGAAGACATAAGGACATTGAGTGTTTAAATGTCCAATGATTCCTATGAACCATGGCTGAATAGTGCTTGTGTACAGAGAGGGACTCTGAGGCAATAATGCAGGTGGACCTAAGAGGGGAGAACTCCTGAGATAATTTTTATGTAGGAAATAATGCCAGGCTTTATACAAAGACTGGTTTGGCTGGTAAAAGCAAATCTTCTTCTTGCCTAACTTGGATACCTGGACAAATCACCTTAGGCTCTTCGCAAGATTTTTAGGTAACTCCTATGTAATTGTATTATGTTTAGCAAACAGAAAAGTCTCCAGTCCACCTCCTTGTCTTCCAACTAGAACACATGCCCTTTAAAGATACGAATTGTGAGATACTGTAACAATATGAGATAACCAAGGGACAGCAAAGGAGATGAGAGACAACATAGTACATTAGGGACAATAATCATTCATTATATGGCTTTTGTTTCAATATCCTGGAGGTCCTTTCAATTAGCTTCATACTATATGGCCTTATGTATCACGATTTTGAAAAAAAAATAAAGTAATTTCACTCTTCTATCAGAAAAATTATAAAGATACGAATTGTAACTGCAGGACATTCTATTACTCAGATATCTGAGATGTTATTTCAGGAAAAAAAACAAGCTTAAGAAAGAATTAGATCCAAGTAAGTAATGACAATATTCTTTTGCATATCTTTTTCTTGTTCTCTAAAAGGAGGAAGTGTTACATTTAAAATATAAAAGTGTATTTAAAATCATGTACAGCACGTTCTAGCCATAAGTTGTAAGCTCCTAGCTTTTATTTTACTACCTTTCCCAAGGAAAGACTGCACAGGTTCACAGCACCTTCTCCTTTAAAAATGCTTTGTGATATAGACAAGTAGCAATTGTTATAAGAATTCCCAGTTCCTTATACACCTAATCCACTGTGACGCATTCCATTTGTTCCTTGTGTGCAAACTGCAGTTTTAGCTATTTTGTGCTATGAGATTGACTTATGTTATTTCATTATTCTGGATTCCTGCCTTTAGATTTGCTTGAAAAAGGAATTTTCCCCCTAGTTTATCATGTTTCTCCTTTCTGAAGTTACTGATCTTCAATGTCTCAGATTACTCTTAGTCTGTTCAATGTCCTCCTTGTCTTTTCCATCGTATCTGACAACCATTTATATTAACAGTGTGTGTGGGTGTATGCTGAGCATTTTTGAAGTATAATAAATTATTTCTACTTTGAGCTCCATCTAATTAGACATCCTGACTGAAATTCTGCCTGTGGTTCACTGTTGCTAAACCATGAAGAGTTTCGGCTTAAACAGTGGTCTTTATTCCATCCATCTAATGAACGTTTGTAACTAAAGGAGTGATTTTTTTTTCTGCTCATTTTACTGGTCAAAATTATCACAGCGTTGGAATAACTGGAATTTGAAGGGAATTCAGAGACCATCTGGTCCAATCCTCTCCTTTGTTCAACTAAGATAAATGAGCCTCAGAGCTTGAACACGTGGTGTCTGAACTAAAACTGGAATCTAGATCTCTGGTCTCCACGTCTGGTACCTCATTGCCTACTATGATTGCTATACTTTTTTCTTAAGTGAAATAGTGTTATTGCCTAATTTTCAAAACAAAGAGATGCAGGGAATGAAATCTTGATTAATCAGGGATCTTTGGTTATCAGCAGCTGAACTTAACTCTAGCCATTTTAGAAAAAAATGTATTTTTCGGGAAGATCATTAGAGGATCACTGTGTTCCTCAACCAAGGTTGGAGTGTAAGGAAGAGAACTCAGGGTTTGGTCAGACCTCAGGAGTCTTCACATTCTAGTTGGCTGTCTGAATATCCTCATGTTTCCTGGGGATGGGAATGCATTACAGTCTCTGCTGTATTCTGTCAGTGTCATGAGCACAGTTGTAGACAAGGGCCACAAAACCTAGCAGGTGAGTTCTGGACCAGTTAAGTCTTCTGTGGTTGAGTTCTGCAAGAGTCTTGTGAACACTGTATTGTGTGAATGGTAAGGCTAAGATGTTAAACCTCCAGTAAAGCCTAAAAGAATCCCACAAACAAACTAATGGTAGTGCTGTAGAAAACAAATGAGCATGTCCTTGTAGAGAAATTGATTAGCAATCCTGGTTTATCAAATAGGTCAATTTATAATAGAAGGTAATTACTAAAAATTCAGAACAGTTGGTTTAAGCCATAAGGACATTTTTCTGCCATGACCAAGTGATGCAATCAAGAAACCAGACACAGTTCATGCTTTTATATGCCATCTTTGCCTTGTTTGTTTGTCACCCTTAAATTGCTAGCTAATAGCTACAGAATGGCTGCCATGTATTACATTTATATTCTGAAATAGGAAGCAAGACTGTGTCCAAGACATCCAAAGAACTACTACTTCCCTTTATATCCGAGGCTACATTTTTCGGTCCTGAGGCATCTGGCTTGTTTTCCCATCTATTTTATTGTAGACATTTGGTCGGTGGATGCCAATTAACAAGACAATGGAATTAGAAAAAAATGACAGATTTACTCTCTGATAGTAGATTAAAAAATGACTATTCCCCTGCCCAAGAGGTGATTTTCCACAAGAAAATCACTGGCAGTTTTATACCTAATGAAATACCATCGCAATTAGCCAAAAGAGAAAGGTGAGCAAGGCAGTTATGTAGGAGACCAATTTCCTTGCTCATTCGTTAGGGTGGTTTTTTTGTGTGTGAGAGTTGGAGCATGCAGGTCCCATGAAGAACAGATATATAGACTAAAAGACTGGTGAAAATTGACTATACAGGTATCAGAAAAACCCAAGAGAATTAAAAAAAACATTTTTATGTGGTACATATTGAATGAGTGATTGAAATATGTGTTAACAGAAAGTATTCCCAATATATATTAATGCATCATGTATATATATATGTATATATGCATGTTGACTGTTTTATAAATTACAGTTTAAAAAATGTATCCCAGGGAAACAGATAGCAATGTATACAAATGTTTACAAGAAATATGTTTATTACTTATAATTATGAAAACTGGCATAATTGCCTGGAAACAAGCAAAGGTTTATGTTTTTGAAGGCAGTATAATGAGTTCAAGAAAATTAAATGCTTCTGTGGAATAAATCAGGTTTGCAAATAAACCAGGTTTCCTCAAGAAAAAAATAATTGCATATTACGAACTATTATTTCTGCATTCTGAAATTGCTATATGTTTATACAAAGCTTATAATTCTCTAAAAAATACTCAGATTTTGCCTAGGGTAGACCTTTATTCTAAGACTGATTTTAGATGTAGAATTTTGCAATCAGTCATCAAAACCTGTTTAAATTTTGATGTAGAATTTAGATTGAATGTAATGTTATTTGCAACTCATAGTCTTAGAAACTGAGGTCAAATAGGTGCCTGCTGATAAGTAGTACCTTCACCTCTCACTTGGAAAATTATTTACTCAACTACAAAGGTATTCCTGTTCATTCTCCTCTACTTACTATTGGTTTTCTACCCAGCAGTCAGACTGAACTTTGATATGCTCATCCAGATGGTGACACATACACACACACTCAAACTTCCTAGAGCCTTCTATCACACTCAGTGATACCCTCAACCCCCTTTTCAGACTCATCTCTTCCTCTATTGCCTACCTCATCTTCTACAACACGTAATGTGGTCACAGTGGCTTCCTCATGGGTCTTAGCCTCACCTTGCTTCTATGACTTTTGAGGACCTGTGAATATGTCTCTTCCTCTTCTTGGATAGAGGTATCTAAGATCCTGTCTGAAATCTTCAAATAGCTCGTTTGCTAACCTCTCTCAAGTTTGTGTTCTGGTGCGTCTTCCTGGCCAGTAAGCAGAGTTTCATTTCTCTGTATCATTCTTTCTGTGTGGTGTGCCTGTTGTGCTTTGTATTTGGCTGTGAGTTCCACAAATGCGAGGATTTGTCTTCTTCTCTGTCGTATCCATATGAGTCACTGGGTCAGTGTTTAAACCATGTTTAATTTATATATCAATCCATAAGTCCTTTGAATAAGTGGATCACTTACCACTTAGAGCCCATGGTTTCTAACTCCAAATGACATGTTTTTTTCCTTACTGCCCAATAGAACATCTGTAGAGTCATAGATTATATAGATAGATATGTATCAATTAATCTCTGATTAGGACATGCTTAGTATGGTTCTTCATTATACTGAGAAAATTTTATTTTCTTACATAGCTGTGCATCTGGCAAGCAAGAAATGAAGATTTATGTACCTTAAGCTTATGATAATGTTGTTTTATAAGAATACTTCAAAGGGAAGAACATTTATATTCATTAGAAAGTCTTTTTGACTTGTCCACAAAAATTCATCACAATTTATTTTTGCCTCTTGCTTAAGCATTGTGATGAATTAAAATAGATAATTAGATAAAAAGCTATTTATAATGTATCATAGCTATTGGTAACCTCAAAGTATTCAAAGCATCATTAATAGCAAAGTGCATAAAGATGGAGTAGTTCAGTTTGCCATTTATAGTAAATTATGCAACCCTTTAAAGTAAAGCAAGAACTTGAGTAATGGATGATCCTGAAGATAATGTCAAGGGACTGGTGACAGTCAGTGGCAAGGGAAGCTAGGCTTTGAGAAAAATAGTTCTGTAAAATCTGTGTACCAGTTGCTCTTTTCCATCCTCACAATAACAATGCAGACCTATCCCATCCCTGACCTGTAAATCCCTGCGTGTTACCCCCAGTCTCATGCTTCCGTCTTAACCCTCTGCCAACGCGGATTCTTTCTAATTACTGTAATCTTATTCCTTAAGCCTGCTGTAGAAAAGAAATTGTCAGTAATATTTTGGAAAATCCTTTTTATCTTTCTTAATTATTTATGAAAACTTGACATCAAGAGATGAGAAAATTCCTGCTAAAAATCAACTAGCCCATAAAAGACGGGTTATGTATACACACATTTTATTATTTCTTTTGCAGTTTTTTTATTGTATTTTATTGTCGGGGAAATGAGGGGTGACATTTACATCCATCAGGTAGTGGGTACATTACTTCTTGAACATTGATTCCCCTTCTCATGTTTTTGTCCCCTTTCCCTCCTCCCCCAGTTACCTTGTTTTTACCCTTTCCTTTCCTATTTCAAATAAACAGATAAATGTATATACAAATACCAGGTAACAAAGTCAGATATGGTAACTACATGAGATTAACCACGAGGGGGGAAAAAGAAAAAAGAAATAACTTCACATAGTACATTAAAACAACAATCACTAAGATAAACCTCTTGTATCCATATCCTAGAGTTCGTTAGTCTCATCCTATATGGACATATATACATAGCTCTTCTTGCAGTTTTTTTTTTAAACAGAATTTTTGTACTTGTGGTTCTTTAAGTTGTTTCTATGTCTTGGCTACTGCAAGTAGCATTTTGATTAGTATGAGAATGCTAATCTCTTCAATAATTTATTGCCCCTATTTCATAAAAATACCTAGAAGAGGGATTGTTATACCGTATGTATTTATTTTTTTGAAGCGTCTCCATAGTAATATTCATAGCAACTGCAATATCTTACACTTATCTATTGCTTTCTTAGTGATATATGCCAAGGACATTTGAGTATTCTGAAATTAGTTTTTTCTTTCTAGAGCCAAACAGGAGAACTTAGAGAGACCCAGAGGGAAAAGCAAGTCAGGCACAAATGTGATGGTGTTCGTACTATCACTGAGAGCACAATTACCAAACATGAGAGGGCAAAATGTCTTTGTTGCGTACTTTAAATCAGATTGCACTCTGTGAGTCAGGGGAGTGAATTTGGCCTACAGGTGTTTTTATTTGGTCAGTACAGTGTTCAATAAGCATTTTTGGAACCATTTATAAGTATCTAGTTGTATGAAACTTTAACATAAATTCCAAGTTTATTGATTGTTTATTTTTTTTGCAAATCAAATACCTGGCATAACAGTTCTGCCAATGTCATTACTTGACATTGAAGCTGAAACTAGGCCATTATTTCTTAGTGTTGGGTACATGCTTTTCAGGTTATCATTGTCTCCACGTATCTTGACCAATCCATTTATATTACCTGAGAGACATATGGATGAATTTGAGCTGTGGCATCTGATGAAGAGCTGTGCAAAAGCTGAGTATACCAGACAAATACCAGCTGAGTATACCAGAACTGGTATTTGTTTGTGTAACAACTAGTGGCACAAGATGGGATACTTTTTTTCATATATTTTTATTGTAATTAATAGAAGGGTTACATGATATTTGCCAGATACCCTTTCACATGCCTTGGTCCCCATTTCCCTCCCCTTATAATCTTGTATGAGTTAGTAAACAAAACTGCTCTGAGCAAAGCGTCAGCTCCTAAGCAGCAACAAGTCATGGCCCAAGCCAGTAAACAAAATATGTCTGACTTACAGGTAGATTGCTATGCTTGCCTTTGAAGCTAGATATTCAAGTAACCTGAATTTAATTGTAAAAGCTATGGAATGATATTTTCACACACATATAGTGTGTGCCCAGTGATCTAAGCTACAGTACTGATCAAAACTATCATAGGTGCTCTTTCTGGTAATACATGTGCCTGCTGCTCTTATCATGATTAGTTTCCTTTATTATTTGGTCCAAACACATGATATCTGGCATTTACCTCATCATTAATCTTTCATTATTGTTGGAGTAAACAGTGATGTGATGAACATCCATTAGTGTAAAAATGTGCTGAAATGCAATCACATTGTTAAGATTTCTTGTACTTATTGGCTATAGTATCCGACAACATTTGATTTTTTATCAAATTCAGCTTAATGTATTTGGAATCCATTTTTGATAACTGTGATACAAATGCCTTAGGGTTATTTTTTAAATAACCAGAAAATTAACCAAGGACCATTACGAAGTTCATCTGTCCTTTGGTGGCCTAATGTCTCCTTTACACTCATTTAAATTTTTTATTTTGTTTCATTTCATTAACCAACCTTGGTTTACATCCTCACTGTGATGAGGTAAGAGGTCACAGAGAGAGAGAAAGAGGTGAGGGAGGGAGAGAGTGAGAGATATTTTGGAGGACATTCTCAGTTATCAGTTGCTGAAATGCCTATTTAATCAAGCAATCTGATTTCTCAGGAGAATTTTACCTCCTGAATTCTAAATGCATGCTGACTGCTTTTCATAATGCACAGACATTTTTAAGCTTTTTTTAGTCTAATTCTTGCAGAGAGCAGAAGTGGCAAGAGCAGTAAGGCAGTCTGCTTTCCAGGGTGATATCTCTTGATGTTTGAAGCCACACTGGCTGTGAAGGAGCAGAGAAGAGGGCTAGCCATCAGCTTTTCCTCTTGACCACTTCTAGTGTCACCTAGGTCAAACTGATTAACCTTAAGAGACTCATTTCTCAGTAAAGTGAAGCTACCTACAGTTCGTATACTATGAATGCTTCTAAGAAAAGGTGGTTTTTTTGCACCTTTGAATACTAAGTTGTCACAGGTGAATTTCAGATTATTGGAAAATGAGATTGGCAGTGGTAATGATGAACCTAGAAGTCAATCAGAAGGAATAAAATACCTTTTCTTGCCTAGGCTGGCATCTAAGCATAATTCTCAGGCCTCAGCCGACTGAATAGCTAGGATTACTGGTGTGAGCCACCAATAATCATATAAATATATATATATGTATATATACACATATATATATGCATATGTGTACATATAATTAGCTTAGGCTTTCTATTTCATTAATTAGTATTATCTTTAATTAGTTGTACAAAGTAGTTATTCAGCATAGCAGCTTATGGATACAGCACGTGTTGATCAGTGTCACCCTGCATTTGGAATTTTTTTCCAAGAATTTAGGTGATATTATGAAAACTAAACAGAATGAAAGGAAGAAAGAATAAGAAGAGAAGAGCAAGTGGAGAAGTTCATGTTTGTGTGCCTTTGTCATTCTGCAGCTGCAGTTTCAGAGCAGGTCTAAGATTCTGGATGGATTTTCCCAGCCTCTCTGCCCTGTGTTGGCAAACAATCTTGAGAATAGCATCCCCTGAGCCCTGGGAGAGGAGAAAATGCAGCCCAGGTGCTTCCTCTGCCTCCAGTGGAAAAGTGAATCCTTGGCCAAAGGCATAGGCTTCTGTTTCACAGCTAGCCCCACCCCTTATTCTGCAGGGTAGCTGTCAGCTCCGATTAGCCTTTCTGACTGAGATTCATGAGCTGTATGAACAGTCTTCTTCCTTCAGCCCTCCTCCTCCAGCTGCAATAGTTGGCTATCTTTACTGTCTGATGAGCTGCCATAGCTGGCTGATGATCTTGTTGTCCAATCAGCATCCCTCGTATGCAAACCCCAGACTGACCTTGCTTTGTCTTTGCTTTTCCTATCCCTCTGATCCTCCTGTAGTTGAACCTTCTACCCCTGCTGTCTGATCTCACTGCTTCTCTAATCATCCTGGTCGCCAGTTTGATTAGCTGCTCCTTCCTCCCTCCCTCTTTTCCTGCTGCTACCAGATGTACTCAGGACCTGCTAATAACTCACCATCGGTTCCTTCTGACCCTCCATTAGTGCTGCTTGATGATCAGCTTAATGTTTTTCCTCAGCAACTCTCTGATCTATTACTGTGTCCTATTACCACAGACTCTTGTCCTCCTCCTGATGGCTTCTGTTTCTGTCTCCTACGTGATTTCCCTGTTATTGATCAAACCATTTTGATGGCAGACACATTTTCATATCCCGAGGTTGAGGTAACTTTTGGCAAGTGCATTCTAACTCCAGGTGCTGTCCTTACATCTTTCCCCAATGTTCACTGGTTATCTATGTAACCTGGGCAAATTACTTAACCATTCTGGGGCTTAATATCTTATTTCTCCAATTATTACAGTTATTTATTTAAGTAACAATTATTGAGCAACTACTATGTTAGGTACTGAGCTTCTAAATGAAATATGCATATGGAAAGATTAGAGAGAGTCTCTCTCTATGCTTAAAGAGCAGGAGTTGAACGTTATTAGAACACAGTCAAATCACTTTTAACATTAATATTTTTAAGCATCCTTTAATGTTTATTTTCCTCTTAAGCAAGTTACCTTGAGGTATAAACAGGAGGACTTCAGGCCAGGTATTAAGTATGAAGTCATATTTCAAAAATAATGAATGTAATACAGGCTGGAGGTACAGGTCAAGTGTCACAGTGCTCTTCCAGTAAGTGTGGGGCCTGAAATTCAACCCCCCCCCCAAAAAAGCAAAACCAAAAATACAAGAGCCAGGTGTTTGGCCTAATGGTAGAGTGCTTGCCTAACATGCACGAAGACCCAGGTTTAATTCCTCAGTACCACATACATAGAAAAAAAGCTGGAAGTGGTGCTGTGGCTCAAGTAGTAGAGGTCTAGCCTTGACAAAGCTCAAGGACAGTGCCCAGACCCTGAATTCAAGGCCCAGTACTGGTTACATAAATAAATGAATAAAAGCACTGAAAATCTCCAAAAGTACAAGAAATAAAAAAGTAATGGAACAGGAAAAGATTAGAGGTAGAGAGGCTAATCTCAGTGGACTTATGGAAATCTTATGGAATCTCAGGAATCTTATGGAAAACACAATTCAGTGTTCAAGTACAGATTTTTGTTTAATTTGATATCTAACAAGGAATACCATGTGGATATTAGGAACTGATACGAAGTTTTAAATATTTTTCAAATCATTTAACAGTTAATCAGTATAAAAGTTATAGGAAGGTAATCTTTTGTATTTTCTTTAGTAAAAATAATAAATTTTATCTTAATGTATTTTTGGTACATTGCATGATTATGAAGTTTTTTCCCAAAACATTAAGAGCTTTTGTCTTTTATTAAGTCTCTGAAGAAAGTTAATTGTCTTGATTTTCAAACAAGTGTCCTTCTGAAGAAGAA
Organism: Megascapheus bottae; assembly: GCA_024803745.1. Classification (NCBI taxonomy): domain Eukaryota; kingdom Metazoa; phylum Chordata; class Mammalia; order Rodentia; family Geomyidae; genus Megascapheus; species Megascapheus bottae. The sequence goes on from JANJXV010000423.1 coordinate 26,420, forward strand.
CATCTAGAAAATACTCTGTATTCTAATTGAACTGAATAATGGCCTGAATGTGGCTAAAACTAACATCCACAAAGATGAGAAGTATTGTGTTGAAAGATAAGGAGTATTGAAATGCTTCATAGGGAAAGCTGGGTGTCTGGGAGTTATTGATGAACAAAGTCTTGGTCTAAATTCCTGGGTGCCTGATTGCCTCCAGAAAACACAGGAACATTGAGAGGGATAGAATTTGTTCACTTGAGCATTCTGAAAACTCCCTGAGGACTCTAATAAAAGTTGGGTATAATAGACACACGAAATTGCTCAAAAGCTCATCTTTTGAAGGTAAATACATAAAGCTTGAAAACCTTGAATACCTTTCTGACATTTTGCCATTAACATTACCATCATTTGTCTCAAATTTATTGTCTTCTTTAGTTCTTGCTTCTGAAATATTTTAGGGACCTCTCAGCATAGAAGCTCCCCCAATAAATCCTATTTACAACACTCATTTGTATGCTGGTGGAATTGAAAATGTTTTTTGAGGGGCCAGGTTAAAGCAGCTGCTTCACACTTGATTTATAGTTAGCACAAGTCCATTATTAACGTCAACTAACTGCACACTTGAGAAAATAGGTCAGAGATTCTCTGTCTAGAAAAGGGGTACGAAGATCAAATTGCAAAATCCCTATGACATATATTGAAGACTCTCCATCTTCTCTTCGTGAAGACTTACAAGAGTTACTTAAGATTCCAAACAGGCCACCAAGGTTGTGTGGTCAGTAATTCAAAAGGATTGAATTGGGTAAAAACAAAATAAAACAAAACAAAACCCAAAGGAACTTTTTTCACACCGTATAGTGTTATTTATTAATGAGTCAATTCATCCAGCCAATACTTTTCCTTCCCCTCTATATAGACTGCCAATAAGTGGTCTAGGTGCTGGTGAAAAGGCACTGAACAAGAGAAAGTTTGTGGGTTTTGGTCCATAATTGTCCACTTTAACTTGGAAGTGTACACCTCTAAACCTCTGTGGATATGTAATGTAATATAGCTCAAATCTCTCTCTCTCTCTCTCTCTCTCTCTCTCTCTCTCTCTCTCTCTCTCTCTCTCCCTCTCTCTCTCTCTCTCTCTCTCTCTCTCTCTCTCTCTCTCTCTCTCTCTCTCTCTCTCTCTCTCTCTCTCTCTCTCTCTCCCTCTCTAGTCTTCTGTGAAACCGGTCCAATGTGAACGGGTTATAGCATGTATGAATCCAGTGCAATAGAATGTGCACATGCAAGTTACATGCAATCAGTTTAAGGATGGGTAGATGATACAGTCAGCTTAATGTTTTTTTTGCAAGGTTCAGAATCTTTCTCCACACAGCATATTACATGTAGTGCATTGGTTCAATCACCTACAGATATGTACCAAAGTCCATCTGTAGGCAGCCAGTCTATGATGCAGGGCAAGATGGTTTCTCAAGACTCAGGAAAGTTTACATGGTAATAAGGTATTGTCTGTGCATTTTCCACTTGCACTGAAGCTAACCAACCTCAGAAAACAGCCTGCCTCAGGCTATACACCAGAGGAACAATCTACTGACAGAAGCATCACATATACTGATTGCTATAGGAGACAGGAATAGAGCTGCTGCGGTCATAGGATAATGCACCTTACTCAGTCATTCTTAACTACAATAAACAAGAAAAAGAGGAAAACTGGGTTAGCTCTAGGTTACCAAGAAAAGGATGGCTCACACCATCCTTTTTTTGTTTTTGCCAGTCCTGAGCCTGAGCTCAGGGCCTGAGCACTGTCCTTGGGTTTTCTCAAGGCTAGAGCTCTACCACTTGAGCCTCAGCACCACTTCCAGCTTTTTTCTATGTATGTGGTACCGAGGAATTGAACCCGGGTCTTCATGCTTGCTAGGCAAGCACTCTACCACTAGGCCAAACTCCTGCCCTCCCACTCCCCCCACACACAATCCTTTTGCAGGGAGCACTCCAGAATGAGTTTACCTTACTTGCAGCACCTGCATCTTAACTAATACAGTAGATTATGTCTTTCACCCTTTAAAGACGCACTGAACTTGGATTCCTACTTCTTTGATGATGGGTTATGTTCTGTGTCACTGTATTTCACATCTCCTTTAAAAATCATATATTTAATCAAAAAATTTACTCTTGGATCTATAATGGATTTTTAATGAGAAAGATAATTTTGATAATGTTTTGAATGGATACATAAGAGATATATTTTAATCTCTCCAATAAGGCATTATGTAATCACGTTTGCACTTAGAAAGCCAACACTGTAATTGTTCTTTTGGATTGAACAAATATATTTTATTTTTGCATTCCTGGCTGATTCCTATGTATTTAACTAGAGATGGATGATTTATCTGCATTAGAATGTGCTCTTGTGGTTGTTATTAAAAATAATAAAAGCGATGGCAATGGTACTCAATAAACACTATGTTGAAAAGGAGCTATACAACCTGTGTGAGGGACAAGAAGACAAAAAGGGAGAGATGAAAGGGTGCCTTTATCCAAAGAGAAATGTACTCTTCACCTAACTTATGACATCATAACCCTCTGTACATCATCTTCATAATAACAACCAAATAATAAGCTACAAAAATAGAGAAAACTACAGAAAGTTTAACTCAGAAATCTCTATCTTTGCATTTGGTTACTTGAAATTGGACAGGGAAGGGGGGAAAGCCAAGAGGGGGGTGGGGGGGAGGGTAATGGGACCAAGACATGTGGAAGGGTATCAATGTATGTGAATTAATGCACCTTCTATCTGGCAAATATCACATTACCCTTTTATTAAATACAATAAAAAATAAATTTAAAAAAAAGAAATCTCTATCTGCACTTGTGGAATTGAAGTATGACAAATATACACAGTGAATGTATTTTGACTAAAGCCCAAAGTACTGGATAATTGCTGATCTTTGACTTGTTTATAATTTAGAAACGGTAAATGACAAATGAAGAATATTGATGCATAGATCATTAAGCAGTGAGGCCAGTTGCCAAAGCCACTGAGTGTCCAATAGGACTCTATTCTGCCCCATATAGAGCCTCTCATGGGTAAAGCCAAGTGTTCACTCTGGAAAAAAACAATAGGATTCATCTGTTGACATAAGATTTTGTTGACTATGGTAACTAAGAGGGTTAAATTGATATAGTTTTATTATTGCTTTGCTTATTGTGGGGGATTTATGATCTTTATTATCTTTGTGTTTAATCAATATGAGCCTCTTGGTGTGTACTTTTAAGCATTAGCCTGTAGTTTTGAATAAAACAATGAATGCATACTACAACTATCAAATATTCTCATGATAGACTATTGTAGGATGGCATATGGAAAATTTATCCATACATAAAAAGATGATAAAAAATAGTAGCAGATTAATGGGTATGTTCTTGAGTTCTTCAGTTGGTAGACAAATGAAACCCAATTTTCAAATTTGTTGGCCAATTCTGTCCTGGGGGAGAGAGATGACTTGACAATTTTTAGGAAAGTAGAGGTAAGAAACAGTTTTTATTCTGAATGTACTCTGAGCTTTCTGTTTTGTGAAAAATGAATGGGAAATTGTGGAAAAAGATCAGAAGTAAAAAGAATCAATAAATTTGTTGGAAGAAATGAGAATTTCATCTTCTATAATCAAGATGTTTTTCCCAGTCCTCATGTGACATTCTCAGTTCATGAATGCCAGATGAGTTCTGTACACTTTGCCAAAAATTCTATGATTCTAGAGCTTTGTTTTCTTTGGCCATTGAAGCCTGACCAGTGAGGCTTTGTTATTTGAATTGAGACTTTTTGAATAGATAAGGTTTCTAATTCCCAGATATGCAAATTGAGTAATCTTTATAAACTTTGAGCTTGTTCTGGCAAATGAAAACTAAAGACAAAGAAAATGCTGTGATGTCTAGCCCATCCTTATAAAAGAAACACATCTATTGCTTTAAAAGTTTTTGTAATATGCCTGTCCTCTAGCAAAAGTGGAAATATGACAACCTGAATTTCTCAGAAAAATCCTCGGAGATAATATCATTTTCTCCATATTAGAATGGGGAACATAAACCATAGTGAAGCAATATAATTTGTCTAAGTTCACACAAGTTTTATTCCAGGCAGAAAACTTAGCATTGAAAGAAAGATGCAAAGCAGTGAATAGACACCTGCATTTTAGGGTCTTGAGACAGTAGGATCCTGAATTCCAAGCCAGCTTTGAGTACCTATCAAGAAATTGTCTTAAATGGGAAGAATATAATTACAACATGTTCGCACACGCAAACACACACACATGCACACACACACACACACACACACACAAGGATAAATTAGAAATCATTATATGATGAGAATCTGCCTTGTTCTCACGCTCCTCAGTAACACCCCCAGGCCCACTGCTCATCTTCCCCAACCTCCAGTCAGAGAAATCTCCACCCCAGAGTGGGACAGTAAAAACATCACCACTGACTTATCTTAAAAAAAAGCCATTCTTTTCTGTCACAATAGGGGCAGCATAGCTTTTGACCTAAGTGCTCTTCATAATGTCTGTGATCTGCTGCAGCTCATGTGCCTGTACAGAGCCCCAGAGTTCCTCTCTGCACTCCTCTCATCTCCCAGACCATGGGTGCTGCTTGGTGCCTCTCTTCAGCAGTCATTAAAATCTGACATGATCTGTTGAGGTCTCAGTCCCCCCTTTCTTTTCTTTTGTCCATTTGATCTTTCCTAACAAATGGTGCTGAAACCTGGGATGGGTGGAGAAATCTCATCCTTGCAGGGGACTCTGCTTGCTCTCGCTCGTTCTCTCTCTCTCTCTCTCTCTCTCTCTCTCTCTCTCTCTCTCTCTCTCTCTCTCTCTCTCTCTCTCTCTCGCTCTCCCTCTCTCTCTCTCTCTCTCTGTCTCAACAAGTTTTGACCTAGGTTTCTAACCATTTGGTTAGCAAACTCAGTTTTAAGTCCATTGCTCTGCTCTTTCTTTTGCTATCAGATTTTCATATTGTTTTGACTCAATTACCTTATAATTTAAAAAACTACTTTTCTTCTCTTAATAATAGCTTGGGTTGACTCCTTTTCCTTGTGAGCATTATTGTTTCTTTCTTCTGTGTGGCTGCTAGGAAATCTAAGAGACCCTATAACACATATCAGTGTTGCTCTCAGGATCTCACCATGAGTATACTACTTCAAGAGAATTTTTTCTGTTTCTCTTGAAGCCTGAGCATCTCTAATTATTTTCTGTTATCCTTTCAAAGAAGAGATTTTTAGCAGGTGAGTTGAAAAAGGAAACATGATCTAAAAGTTCCAGAGAATTGGTTTATATTTTCTACATATCCCATGACATTTAAATAAACTGTATTGAAGTAATACTGTGAAATAACAATGTATTTTATAGTGGTGAGCCTTTGTGGTATTTAGAGGGAATGAACAGATTTCATTTTCATTTTCAAGGTCAAAGATCACTCATGAAAGTGAAATGGAATTTCTATGTGAGCGTGAATTCTAAGTTGAAAATATTATTTTACACAGAAGATATATCTGAGATTCTGTGATACTCATGGAGAAAAATTATATGTTGCTTTTTAATAATGTTAACCAAGGGTCTGGGAGTTTGGCCTTGTGATAGAGTACTTGCCTAGCTTACACAAAGACCTGGCTTCAATTCCTTGGTACCACATACATAGAGAAAGCCTGAAATGGTGCTGTGGCTCAACTGGTAAAGCTCTAGCCTTGAGAAAGCCAAAGGACAATGCTCAAGCCCTGAGTTCAAGCCCCAGGACTGGCAAAAAAAAGATTGTTAATGTTAGCTAAGTGGGAATTTGATCTTATCTGGGCGGGGGGTGGCTCATGCCTGAGGATCATGGTTCAAAGCCAGGCTGGGAACTAAGACTATTATACTTCTTTTTCATGAGTGAAAAAGGTTTATTGTCAGGAAGAGCTAACAAAACATGGAGGACAAGAGAATATAGATTGATAAACACTAGATGTTGTCTAGAAATTGGGCCATGATGAGATGGCAAAGTGCTAGCTTTAAATTACAATGAGAAGCAACTTACTATCTCAGTGTTATAACAAATCAATGTCACATCTATAGTCTTGTTTTCTAGAGCAAATACTTTAGGATAAATTCTTTCCTCTCTGTAGCTTTATTGTGATATAAATCATATACATCCATACAAGCCACTCATGTCAAGTGTACAATGTAATCACTTTTAGTATTTTAAAAATATCACCACTACATAGTTTTAGAATATTTTCCACCCCCCCTGAAGACCATTACACTCTTATCTCTAATTAACCCCTAGAAAACCAGAAGTGGCACTGAAGCTCAAAGAGTAGGGAAGTAGCCTTAAGCTGAAGAGCCCAGGGAAAATGCCCAGGCCCAGAGTCCAATCTCCACAACAACAAGAAAAAAGAAAGAAATGAAGAAAGAAAGAGAGAAGTTTGATCTTGGATCTCTCGGGAATTCTATGGAAATTTGTCCAAATTGACTTAATTTGTACTATGTGACATTTATATAATTAGGCACCTTATTGATCAAATCAATACACTGATGCCATTACCTTACTTAATGAATCCAGACTTAGAAAAGAAATGAGGGAAATTTTTATTTGATGAATCTGCTTCAGAAATCTAATATTTAATGTCTAGCAGTGAGGACCAGCAAATTCCAAGTACTTTAAAAATCTAATAGTGCTTATTTAACACAACCCATTTGCTTTGCAAATCAGTTCAGGGTAGGTTTGCCTTGGAGAATAGCATGAGGAGCCTCTAGAAATGGCAGATATTCCTTAAGAACAACAAGCATTCATTATATGGCTTATGTTTCTATATCCTAGAGATCCTTTCATTTAGCGTCCTACTATATGGCCTTTTGTATCAAGGTTTTTCTCTATTGCAAATCTCTGCTAGGGGATTCTTATGTATATTGTTCTACTTAATCAGAGAGGAGAATCACTTATGGAAATAGCAAAGAGTTCTATTGTGGAAATGGATAACAGCTATAGTTGGGTGTTGAACACAGGCTGAGAACACGGTGCAACATAGACTGCCGTCTCAGATACCCCACAAATAATTGAAATCATTGTGCCTTGATGTGTCAATAGCCAAGAGCACTGAATTTCCTTTTTCTTTTGCTGTTGTCTAAAGTACTGCAAAAATTGGTGTTGGCAGGATACCCTGAAACATCATCCCTGTATGAAGATTTCAAGTGTTTAAAGCATTTGGTAGTATACATAAGTGATTGGCTCTATCTCTATCTCAGGAAACAGCAGCTGCTTCTAAATGAAAAGTGCTGCATAATCCCATAGAAATCTCTCTGACTACACTGTATGGAGTCATGAGACCAGTTAATGGAGACTTACATATCCCAACATGACCACCCAAGGCTTTTTAAATCCTCCTCAAGTGTCTATATAGAGAAGGGCAGTAAAGACTTGTACTTCAGTTTCCTCAGTGGCTGAAGACATAAGGACATTGAGTGTTTAAATGTCCAATGATTCCTATGAACCATGGCTGAATAGTGCTTGTGTACAGAGAGGGACTCTGAGGCAATAATGCAGGTGGACCTAAGAGGGGAGAACTCCTGAGATAATTTTTATGTAGGAAATAATGCCAGGCTTTATACAAAGACTGGTTTGGCTGGTAAAAGCAAATCTTCTTCTTGCCTAACTTGGATACCTGGACAAATCACCTTAGGCTCTTCGCAAGATTTTTAGGTAACTCCTATGTAATTGTATTATGTTTAGCAAACAGAAAAGTCTCCAGTCCACCTCCTTGTCTTCCAACTAGAACACATGCCCTTTAAAGATACGAATTGTGAGATACTGTAACAATATGAGATAACCAAGGGACAGCAAAGGAGATGAGAGACAACATAGTACATTAGGGACAATAATCATTCATTATATGGCTTTTGTTTCAATATCCTGGAGGTCCTTTCAATTAGCTTCATACTATATGGCCTTATGTATCACGATTTTGAAAAAAAAATAAAGTAATTTCACTCTTCTATCAGAAAAATTATAAAGATACGAATTGTAACTGCAGGACATTCTATTACTCAGATATCTGAGATGTTATTTCAGGAAAAAAAACAAGCTTAAGAAAGAATTAGATCCAAGTAAGTAATGACAATATTCTTTTGCATATCTTTTTCTTGTTCTCTAAAAGGAGGAAGTGTTACATTTAAAATATAAAAGTGTATTTAAAATCATGTACAGCACGTTCTAGCCATAAGTTGTAAGCTCCTAGCTTTTATTTTACTACCTTTCCCAAGGAAAGACTGCACAGGTTCACAGCACCTTCTCCTTTAAAAATGCTTTGTGATATAGACAAGTAGCAATTGTTATAAGAATTCCCAGTTCCTTATACACCTAATCCACTGTGACGCATTCCATTTGTTCCTTGTGTGCAAACTGCAGTTTTAGCTATTTTGTGCTATGAGATTGACTTATGTTATTTCATTATTCTGGATTCCTGCCTTTAGATTTGCTTGAAAAAGGAATTTTCCCCCTAGTTTATCATGTTTCTCCTTTCTGAAGTTACTGATCTTCAATGTCTCAGATTACTCTTAGTCTGTTCAATGTCCTCCTTGTCTTTTCCATCGTATCTGACAACCATTTATATTAACAGTGTGTGTGGGTGTATGCTGAGCATTTTTGAAGTATAATAAATTATTTCTACTTTGAGCTCCATCTAATTAGACATCCTGACTGAAATTCTGCCTGTGGTTCACTGTTGCTAAACCATGAAGAGTTTCGGCTTAAACAGTGGTCTTTATTCCATCCATCTAATGAACGTTTGTAACTAAAGGAGTGATTTTTTTTTCTGCTCATTTTACTGGTCAAAATTATCACAGCGTTGGAATAACTGGAATTTGAAGGGAATTCAGAGACCATCTGGTCCAATCCTCTCCTTTGTTCAACTAAGATAAATGAGCCTCAGAGCTTGAACACGTGGTGTCTGAACTAAAACTGGAATCTAGATCTCTGGTCTCCACGTCTGGTACCTCATTGCCTACTATGATTGCTATACTTTTTTCTTAAGTGAAATAGTGTTATTGCCTAATTTTCAAAACAAAGAGATGCAGGGAATGAAATCTTGATTAATCAGGGATCTTTGGTTATCAGCAGCTGAACTTAACTCTAGCCATTTTAGAAAAAAATGTATTTTTCGGGAAGATCATTAGAGGATCACTGTGTTCCTCAACCAAGGTTGGAGTGTAAGGAAGAGAACTCAGGGTTTGGTCAGACCTCAGGAGTCTTCACATTCTAGTTGGCTGTCTGAATATCCTCATGTTTCCTGGGGATGGGAATGCATTACAGTCTCTGCTGTATTCTGTCAGTGTCATGAGCACAGTTGTAGACAAGGGCCACAAAACCTAGCAGGTGAGTTCTGGACCAGTTAAGTCTTCTGTGGTTGAGTTCTGCAAGAGTCTTGTGAACACTGTATTGTGTGAATGGTAAGGCTAAGATGTTACACCTCCAGTAAAGCCTAAAAGAATCCCACAAACAAACTAATGGTAGTGCTGTAGAAAACAAATGAGCATGTCCTTGTAGAGAAATTGATTAGCAATCCTGGTTTATCAAATAGGTCAATTTATAATAGAAGGTAATTACTAAAAATTCAGAACAGTTGGTTTAAGCCATAAGGACATTTTTCTGCCATGACCAAGTGATGCAATCAAGAAACCAGACACAGTTCATGCTTTTATATGCCATCTTTGCCTTGTTTGTTTGTCACCCTTAAATTGCTAGCTAATAGCTACAGAATGGCTGCCATGTATTACATTTATATTCTGAAATAGGAAGCAAGACTGTGTCCAAGACATCCAAAGAACTACTACTTCCCTTTATATCCGAGGCTACATTTTTCGGTCCTGAGGCATCTGGCTTGTTTTCCCATCTATTTTATTGTAGACATTTGGTCGGTGGATGCCAATTAACAAGACAATGGAATTAGAAAAAAATGACAGATTTACTCTCTGATAGTAGATTAAAAAATGACTATTCCCCTGCCCAAGAGGTGATTTTCCACAAGAAAATCACTGGCAGTTTTATACCTAATGAAATACCATCGCAATTAGCCAAAAGAGAAAGGTGAGCAAGGCAGTTATGTAGGAGACCAATTTCCTTGCTCATTCGTTAGGGTGGTTTTTTTGTGTGTGAGAGTTGGAGCATGCAGGTCCCATGAAGAACAGATATATAGACTAAAAGACTGGTGAAAATTGACTATACAGGTATCAGAAAAACCCAAGAGAATTAAAAAAAACATTTTTATGTGGTACATATTGAATGAGTGATTGAAATATGTGTTAACAGAAAGTATTCCCAATATATATTAATGCATCATGTATATATATATGTATATATGCATGTTGACTGTTTTATAAATTACAGTTTAAAAAATGTATCCCAGGGAAACAGATAGCAATGTATACAAATGTTTACAAGAAATATGTTTATTACTTATAATTATGAAAACTGGCATAATTGCCTGGAAACAAGCAAAGGTTTATGTTTTTGAAGGCAGTATAATGAGTTCAAGAAAATTAAATGCTTCTGTGGAATAAATCAGGTTTGCAAATAAACCAGGTTTCCTCAAGAAAAAAATAATTGCATATTACGAACTATTATTTCTGCATTCTGAAATTGCTATATGTTTATACAAAGCTTATAATTCTCTAAAAAATACTCAGATTTTGCCTAGGGTAGACCTTTATTCTAAGACTGATTTTAGATGTAGAATTTTGCAATCAGTCATCAAAACCTGTTTAAATTTTGATGTAGAATTTAGATTGAATGTAATGTTATTTGCAACTCATAGTCTTAGAAACTGAGGTCAAATAGGTGCCTGCTGATAAGTAGTACCTTCACCTCTCACTTGGAAAATTATTTACTCAACTACAAAGGTATTCCTGTTCATTCTCCTCTACTTACTATTGGTTTTCTACCCAGCAGTCAGACTGAACTTTGATATGCTCATCCAGATGGTGACACATACACACACACTCAAACTTCCTAGAGCCTTCTATCACACTCAGTGATACCCTCAACCCCCTTTTCAGACTCATCTCTTCCTCTATTGCCTACCTCATCTTCTACAACACGTAATGTGGTCACAGTGGCTTCCTCATGGGTCTTAGCCTCACCTTGCTTCTATGACTTTTGAGGACCTGTGAATATGTCTCTTCCTCTTCTTGGATAGAGGTATCTAAGATCCTGTCTGAAATCTTCAAATAGCTCGTTTGCTAACCTCTCTCAAGTTTGTGTTCTGGTGCGTCTTCCTGGCCAGTAAGCAGAGTTTCATTTCTCTGTATCATTCTTTCTGTGTGGTGTGCCTGTTGTGCTTTGTATTTGGCTGTGAGTTCCACAAATGCGAGGATTTGTCTTCTTCTCTGTCGTATCCATATGAGTCACTGGGTCAGTGTTTAAACCATGTTTAATTTATATATCAATCCATAAGTCCTTTGAATAAGTGGATCACTTACCACTTAGAGCCCATGGTTTCTAACTCCAAATGACATGTTTTTTTCCTTACTGCCCAAAAGAACATCTGTAGAGTCATAGATTATATAGATAGACATGTATCAATTAATCTCTGATTAGAACATGCTTATTATGGTTCTTCATTATACTGAGAAAATTTTATTTTCTTACATAGCTGTGCATCTGGCAAGCAAGAAATGAAGATTTATGTACCTTAAGCTTATGATAATGCTGTTTTATAAGAATACTTCAAAGGGAAGAACATTTATATTCATTAGAAAGTCTTTTTGACTTGTCCACAAAAATTCATCACAATTTATTTTTGCCTCTTGCTTAAGCATTGTGATGAATTAAAATAGATAATTAGATAAAAAGCTATTTATAATGTATCATAGCTATTGGTAACCTCAAAGTATTCAAAGCATCATTAATAGCAAAGTGCATAAAGATGGAGTAGTTCGGTTTGCCATTTATAGTAAATTATGCAACCCTTTAAAGTATAGCAAGAACTTGAGTAATGGATGATCCTGAAGATAATGTCAAGGGACTGGTGACAGTCAGTGGCAAGGGAAGCTAGGCTTTGAAAAAAAATAGTTCTGTAAAATCTGTGTACCAGTTGCTCTTTTCCATCCTCACAATAACAATGCAGACCTATCCCATCCCTGACCTGTAAATCCCTGCGTGTTATCCCCAGTCTCATGCTTCAGTCTTAACCCTCTGCCAACGCGGATTCTTTCTAATTACTGGAATCTTATTCCTTAATCCTTCTATAGAAAAGAAATTGTCAGTAATATTTTGGAAAATCCTTTTTATCTTTCTTAATTATTTATGAAAACTTGACATCAAGAGATGAGAAAATTCCTGCTAAAAATCAACTAGCCCATAAAAGATGGGTTATGTATACACACATTTTATTATTTCTTTTGCAGTTTTTTTATTGTATTTTATTGTCGGGGAAATGAGGGGTGACATTTACATTCATCAGGTAGTGGGTACATTACTTCTTGAACATTGATTCCCCTTCTCATGTTTTTGTCCCCTTTCCCTCCTCCCCCAGTTACCTTGTTTTTACCCTTTCCTTTCCTATTTCAAATGAACAGATAAATGTATATACAAATACCAGGTAACAAAGTCAGATATGGTAACTACATGAGATTAACCACGAAGGGGGAAAAAGAAAAAAGAAATAACTTCACATAGTACATTAAAACAACAATCACTAAGATAAACCTCTGGTATCCATATCCTAGAGTTCATTAGTCTCATCCTATATGGACATATATACATAGCTCTTCTTGCAGTTTTTTTTTTTAAACAGAATTTTTGTACTTGTGGTTCTTTAAGTTGTTTCTATGTCTTGGCTACTGCAAGTAGCATTTTGATTAGTATGAGAATGCTAATCTCTTCAATAATTTATTGCCCCTATTTCATAAAAATACCTAGAAGAGGGATTGTTATACCGTATGTATTTATTTTTTTGAAGCGTCTCCATAGTAATATTCATAGCAACTGCAATATCTTACACTTATCTATTGCTTTCTTAGTGATATATGCCAAGGACATTTGAGTATTCTGAAATTAGTTTTTTCTTTCTAGAGCCAAACAGGAGAACTTAGAGAGACCCAGAGGGAAAAGCAAGTCAGGCACAAATGTGATGGTGTTCGTACTATCACTGAGAGCACAATTACCAAACATGAGAGGGCAAAATGTCTTTGTTGGGTATTTTAAATCAGATTGCACTCTGTGAGTCAGGGAGTGAATTTGGCCTACAGGTGTTTTTTTTTGGTCAGCACAGTGTTCAATAATTAGGTTAATTAGGTTTAAGGATCTTACAGACTTTCCTGCTCAAGTTGACCTCAAACCGTAATCCTCAGATCTCAGCTTCCTGAGTAGCTAGGATTGTAAGTGTGAGATACTGGTGCCTGATATAAGTCTTCTGTTTTGTTAAATGATGGCCGCTTTTAGCCGCTCAAAGTAGAAAGAACCTCAGGAAGGACGAGGGCGTCATCTACCCCACCCCTAACACCCCTGATCCTGAGGAAGAAAGAGACCGGGTCTTTCAGGTATCTGTGCCGGGGCTTGCAGGTGAACGAACCAGGGAGTAGAGACCCCAGTCGGGGCGACACGGGGGCTGCACGGGGCCTGCATGGGGTCGGTGCGTCATGGTCTGAGAGGAACTAGGGGCCTTGACTGGGCTGATAGGTTTTGGGATGATCTACGCATGCGGAAAGTTGTCTCTCAGGCTGGAGGATCTGCGCATGTGCGAAGTTGCCCCAGTTGCATTTCGCAGGCCTGAAGCGCGCGATGCGTGCAGCCTTCCAGTGGGATTTTTCATTTTTTGGTTTTTGCTGTGAAGATTGTTGAGTCTGTGTCTTGCGGGAGTCACGGTGAGTCGGCCTTTTGTTTACATTTCATTAGCTGTCAGATAAGGAAGAGTCATAACAACAGCTCAGCCGCTCCGTGCCTTCCGGGGCCTTGCACTCGGGCCGGCAGCCTGAGTGTCTGTGCTCAAGGCTGGTGCACAAACACGGAGCTCCCGTTGGCTATTATTGTTTTATGTTTACGTTTCGACCTGTGCCAAGGAGGCCTAGTGTATCTCCTATTCCTTCCTGTAAAGTTTTTAGTGTGTCAGCTTTTACTTCCAGGTCTTTGATCCATTTGGAGTTAATTCTAGTGCAAGGTGACAAAGAAGGATCCAACTTTAGTTTTCTACAGGTGCTTAACCAGATCTGCCAGCACATCTTGTTGAAGGGGCTGTCTTTCTTCCATTCTATTTTTTTTGGCTCCGTTGTCAAAGATTAGGTGGCCATAGGTCTGTGGTTTAATATCTGGGTCCTCAGTTCTATTCCATTGGTCTTCAGGCCTGTTCTTGTGCCAGTACCAAGCTGTCTTGTGAAATATAGCTCTGTAATAGAGTCTAAAGTTTGGAATTGAAATTCCTCCAGCGCTGTTCTTTCTGCTAAGAAGTGATTTTGCTATACGGGGTCTTTTATATTCCATATGAAATTTTGAATTGCCTCTTTATTTCTTTAAAGAATGCCATTGGGATATTGATGGGTATTGCATTGAATTTGCAGATAGCCCTTGGCAAGATTGTCATTTTCACAATGTTGATTCTTCCAATCCAGGAGAGTGGGAGGTTTTTCCATTTCCTTAGTTCTGCTTGAATTTCCTTTTTTAGGGTTTTAAAGTTTTCATCAAAAAGGTCCTTTACATTCTTAGTTAAGCTAATTCCTAGGTACTTTATTTTCTTTGAGGCTATTGTGAAAGGAGTGACTTTCCTGATTTCTTTGAGCTACATCTATTGGAGAAGAGAGAGAGAAGAGGGTGGATATGCCTCACTCTCACTTATTCTGATTCATTGGTATACAATTGACCTAGAAACCGATCATAATATTAAATAGTTATAATCTTGTATGAGTTAGTAAACAAAACTGCTCTGAGCAAAGCGTCAGCTCTTAAGCAGCAACAAGTCATGGCCCAAGCCAGTAAACAAAATATGTCTGACTTACAGGTAGATTGCTATGCTTGCCTTTGAAGCTAGATATTCAAGTAACCTGAATTTAATTATAAAAGCTATGGAATGATATTTTCACACACATATACTGTGTGCCCAGTGATCTAAGCTACAGTACTGATCAAAACTATCATAGGTGCTCTTTCTGGTAATACATGTGCCTGCTGCTCTTATCATGATAAATTTCCTTTATTATTTGGTCCAAACACATGATATCTGGCATTTACCTCATCATTAATCTTTCATTATTGTTGGAATAAACAGTGATGTGATGAACATCCATTAGTGTAAAAATGTGCTGAAATGCAATCACATTGTTAAGATTTCTTGTACTTATTGGCTAAAGTATCCGACAACATTTGATTTTTTTATCAAATTCAGCTTAATGTATTTGGAATCCATTTTTGATAACTGTGATACAAATGCCTTAGGGTTATTTTTTAAATAACCAGAAAATTAACCAAGGACCATTAGGAAGTTCATCTGTCCTTTGGTGGCCTAATGTCTCCTTTACACTCATTTAAATTTTTTATTTTGTTTCATTTCATTAACCAACCTTGGTTTACATCCTCACTGTGATGAGGTAAGAGGTCACAGAGAGAGAGAAAGAGGTGAGGGAGGGAGAGAGTGAGAGATATTTTGGAGGACATTCTCAGTTATCAGTTGCTGAAATGCCTATTTAATCAAGCAATCTGATTTCTCAGGAGAATTTTACCTCCTGAATTCTAAATGCATGCTGACTGCTTTTCATAATGCACAGACATTTTTAAGCTTTTTTTTAGTCTAATTCTTGCAGAGAGCAGAAGTGGCAAGAGCAGTAAGGCAGTCTGCTTTCCAGGGTGATATCTCTTGATGTTTGAAGCCACACTGGCTGTGAAGGAGCAGAGAAGAGGGCTAGCCGTCAGCTTTTCCTCTTGACCACTTCTAGTGTCGCCTAGGTCAAACTGATTAACCTTAAGAGACTCATTTCTCAGTAAAGTGAAGCTACCTACAGTTCGTATACTATGAATGCTTCTAAGAAAAGGTGGTTTTTTTGCACCTTTGAATACTAAGTTGTCACAGGTGAATTTCAGATTATTGGAAAATGAGATTGGCAGTGGTAATGATGAACCTAGAAGTCAATCAGAAGAAAGAAAATACCTTTTCTTGCCTAGGCTGGCCTAATGGTAGAGTGCTTGCCTAACATGCACGAAGACCCAGGTTTAATTCCTGAGTACCACATACATAGAAAAAAAGCTGGAAGTGGTGCTGTGGCTCAAGTAGTAGAGGTCTAGCCTTGAGAAAGCTCAAGGACAGTGCCCAGACCCTGAATTCAAGGCCCAGTACTGGCTAAATAAATAAATGAATAAAAGCACTGAAAATCTCCAAAAGTACAAGAAATAAAAAAGTAATGGAACAGGAAAAGATTAGAGGTAGAGAATCTAATCTCAGTGGACTTATGGAAATCTTATGGAATCTCAGGAATTTTATGGAAAACACAATTCAGTTTTCAAGTACAGATTTTTGTTTAATTTGATATCTAACAAGGAATACCATGTGGATATTAGGAACTGATACGAAGTTTTAAATATTTTTCAAATCATTTAACAGATAATCAGTATAAAAGTTATAGGAAGGTAATCTTTTGTATTTTCTTTAGTAAAAATAATAAATTTTATCTTAATGTATTTTTGGTACATTGCATGATTATGAAGTTCTTTCCCAAAACATTAAGAGCTTTTGTCTTTTATTAAGTCTCTGAAGAAAGTTAATTGTCTTGGTTTTCAAACAAGTGTCCTTCTGAAGAAGAACATCTAGAAAATACTCTGTATTCTAATTGAACTGAATAATGGCCTGAATGTGGCTAAAACTAACATCCACAAAGATGAGAAGTATTGTGTTGAAAGATAAGGAGTATTGAAATGCTTCATAGGGAAAGCTGGGTGTCTGGGAGTTATTGATGAACAAAGTCTTGGTCTAAATTCATGGGTGCCTGATTGCCTCCAGAAAACACAGGAACATTGAGAGGGATAGAATTTGTTCACTTGAGCATTCTGAAAACTCCCTGAGGACTCTAATAAAAGTTGGGTATAATAGACACATGAAATTGCTCAAAAGCTCATGTTTTGAAAGAAAATACATAAAGCTTGAAAACCTTGAATACCTTTCTGACATTTTGCCATTAACATTACCATCATTTGTCTCAAACTTATTGTCTTCTTTAGTTCTTGCTTCTGAAATATTTTAGGGACCTCTCAGCATAGAAGCTCCCCCAATAAATCCTATTTACAACACTCATTTGTATGCTGGTGGAATTGAAAATGTTTTTTGAGGGGCCAGGTTAAAGCAGCTGCTTCACACTTGATTTATAGTTAGCACAAGTCCATTATTAACGTCAACTAACTGCACACTTGAGAAAATAGGTCAGAGATTCTCTGTCTAGAAAAGGGGTACGAAGATCAAATTGCAAAATCCCTATGACATATATTGAAGGCTCTCCATCTTCTCTTTGTGAAGACTTACAAGAGTTACTTAAGATTCCAAACAGGCCACCAAGGTTGTGTGGTCAGTAATTCAAAAGGATTGAATTGGGTAAAAACAAAATAAAACAAAACAAAACCCAAAGGAACTTTTTTCACACCGTATAGTGTTATTTATTAATGAGTCAATTCATCCAGCCAATACTTTTCCTTCCCCTCTATATAGACTGCCAATAAGTGGTCTAGGTGCTGGTGAAAAGGCACTGAACAAGAGAAAGTTTGTGGGTTTTGGTCCATAATTGTCCACTTTAACTTGGAAGTGTACACCTCTAAACCTCTGTGGATATGTAATGTAATATTGCTCAAATATCTCTCTCTCTCTCTCTCTTTCTCTCTCTCTCTCTCTCTCTCTCTTTCTCTCTCTCTCTCTCTCTCTCTCTCTCTCTCTCTCTCTCTCTCTCTCTCTCTCTCTCTCTCTCTCTCTCTCCCTCTCTAGTCTTCTGTGAAACCGGTCCAATGTGAACGGGTTATAGCATGTATGAATCCAGTGCAATAGAATGTGCACATGCAAGTTACATGCAATCAGTTTAAGGGTGGGTAGATGATACAGTCAGCTTAACGTTTTTTTTGCAAGGTTCAGAATCTTTCCCCACACAGCATATTACATGTAGTGCATTGGTTCAGTCACCTACAGATATGTACCAAAGTCCATCTGTAGGCAGCCAGTCTATGATGCAGGGCAAGATGGTTTCTCAAGACTCAGGAAAGTTTACATGGTAATAAGGTATTGTCTGTGCATTTTCCACTTGCACTGAAGCTAACCAACCTCAGAAAACAGCCTGCCTCAGGCTATACACCAGAGGAACAATCTACTGACAGAAGCATCACATATCCTGATTGCTATAGGAGACAGGAATAGAGCTGCTGCTGTCATAGGATAATGCACCTTACTCAGTCATTCTTAACTACAATAAACAAGAAAAAGAGGAAAACTGGGTTAGCTCTAGGTTACCAAGAAAAGGATGGCTCACACCATCCTTTTTTTTGTTTTTGCCAGTCCTGAGCCTGAGCTCAGGGCCTGAGCACTGTCCTTGGGTTTCCTCAAGGCTAGAGCTCTACCACTTGAGCCTCAGCACCACTTCCAGCTTTTTTCTATGTATGTGGTACCGAGGAATTGAACCCGGGTCTTCATGCTTGCTAGGCAAGCACTCTACCACTAGGCCAAACTCCTGCCCTCCCACTCCCCCCACACACAATCCTTTTGCAGGGAGCACTCCAGAATGAGTTTATCTCACTTGCAGCACCTGCATCTTAACTAATACAGTAGATTATGTCTTTCACCCTTTAAAGACGCACTGAACTTGGATTCCTACTTCTTTGATGATGGGTTATGTTCTGTGTCACTGTATTTCACATCTCCTTTAAAAATCATATATTTAATCAAAAAATTTACTCTTGGATCTATAATGGATTTTTAATGAGAAAGATAATTTTGATAATATTTTGAATGGATACATAAGAGATACATTTTAATCTCTCCAATAAGGCATTATGTAATCACGTTTGCACTTAGAAAGCCAACACTGTAATTGTTCTTTTGGATTGAACAAATATATTTTATTTTTGCATTCCTGGCTGTTTCCTATGTATTTAACTAGAGATCGATGATTTGTCTGCAGTAGAATGTGGTCTTGTGGTTGTTATTAAAAATAATAAAAGCGATGGCAATGGTACTCAATAAACACTATGTTGAAAAGGAGCTATACAACCTGTGTGAGGGACAAGAAGACAACAAGGGAGAGATGAAAGGGTGCCTTTATCCAAAGAGAAATGTACTCTTCACCTAACTTATGACATCATAACCCTCTGTACATCATCTTCATAATAACAACCAAATAATAAGCTACAAAAATAGAGAAAACTACAGAAAGTTTAACTCAGAAATCTCTACCTTTGCATTTGGTTACTTGAAATTGGACAGGGAAGGGGGGAAACCAAGAGGGGGGTGGGGGGGAGGGTAATGGGACCAAGACATGTGGAAGGGTATCAATGTATGTGAATTAATGCACCTTCTATCTGGCAAATATCGCATTACCCTTTTATTAAATACAATAAAAATAAATTTTAAAAAAAGAAATCTCTATCTGCTCTTGTGGAATTGAAGTATGACAAATATACCCAGTGAATGTATTTTGACTAAAGCCCAAAGTACTGGATAATTGCTGATCTTTGACTTGTTTATAATTTAGAAACGGTAAATGACAAATGAAGAATATTGATGCATAGATCATTAAGCAGTGAGGCCAGTTGCCAAAGCCACTGAGTGTCCAATAGGACTCTATTCTGCCCCATATAGAGCCTCTCATGGGTAAAGCCAAGTGTTCACTCTGGAAAAAACAATAGGATTCATCTGTTGACATAAGATTTTGTTGACTATGGTAACTAGGAGGGTTAAATTGATATAGTTTTATTATTGCTTTGCTTATTGTGGGGGATTTATGATCTTTATTATCTTTGTGTTTAATCAATATGAGCCTCTTGGTGTGTACTTTTAAGCATTAGCCTGTAGTTTTGAATAAAACAATGAATGCATACTACAACTATCAAATATTTTCATGATAGACTATTGTAGGATGGCATATGGAAAATTTATCCATACATAGAAAGATGATAAAAAATAGTAGGCAGATTAATGGGTATGTTCTTGAGTTCTTCAGTTGGTACACAAATGAAACCCAATTTTCAAATTTGTTGGCCAATTCTGTCCTGGGGTAGAGAGATGACTTGACAATTTTTAGGAAAGTAGATTTAAGAAACAGTTTTTATTCTGAATGTACTCTGAGCTTTCTGTTTTGTGAAAAATGAGTGGGAAATTGTGGAAAAAGATCAGAAGTAAAAAGAATCAATAAATTTGTTGGAAGAAATGAGAATTTCATCTTCTATAATCAAGATTTTTTCCCAGTCCTCATGTGACATTCTTAGTTCATGAATGCCAGATGAGTTCTGTACACTTTGCCAAAAATTCTATGGTTCTAGAGCTTTGTTTTCTTTGGCCATTGAAGCCTGACCAGTGAGGCTTTGTTATTTGAATTGAGACTTTTTGAATAGATAAGGTTTCTAATTCCCAGATATGCAAATTGGAGTAATCTTTATAAACTTTGAGCTTGTTCTGGCAAATGAAAACTAAAGACAAAGAAAATGCTGTGATGTCTAGCCCATCCTTATAAAAGAAACACATCTATTGCTTTAAAAGTTTTTGTAATATGCCTGTCCTCTAGCAAAAGTGGAAATATGACAACCTGAATTTCTCAGAAAATTCCTCGGAGATAATATCATTTTCTCCATATTAGAATGGGGAACATAACCCATAGTGAAGCAATATAATTTGTCTAAATTCACACAAGTTTTATTCCAGGCAGAAAACTTAGCATTGAAAGAAAGATGCAAAGCAGTGAATAGACACCTGCATTTTAGGGTCTTGAGACAGTAGGATCCTGAATTCCAAGCCAGCTTTGAGTACCTATCAAGAAATTGTCTTAAATGGGAAGAATATAATTACAACACGTTCGCACACGCAAACACACACACATGCACACACACACACACACAAGGATAAATTAGAAATCATTATATGATGAGAATCTGCCTTGTTCTCACGCTCCTCGGTAACACCCCCAGGCCCACTGCCCATCTTCCCCAACCTCCAGTCAGAGAAATCTCCACCCCAGAGTGGGACAGTAAAAACATCACCACTGACTTATCTTAAAAAAAAAAAAGCCATTCTTTTCTGTCACAATAGGGGCAGCATAGCTTTTGACCTACGTGCTCTTCATAATGTCTGTGATCTGCTGCAGCTCATGTGCCTGTACAGAGCCCCAGAGTTCCTCTCTGCACTCCTCTCATCTCCCAGCCCATGGGTGCTGCTTGGTGCCTCTCTTCAGCAGTGATTAAAATCTGACATGATCTGTTGAGGTCTCAGTCCCCCCTTTCTTTTCTTTTGTCCATTTGATCTTTCCTAACAAATGGTGCTGAAACCTGGGATGGATGGAGGAATCTCATCCTTGCAGGGGACTCTGCTTGCTCTCGCTCGTTCTCTCTCTCTCTCTCTCTCTCTCTCTCTCTCTCTCTCTCTCTCTTTCTCTCTCTCTGTCTCAACAAGTTTTGACCTAGGTTTCTAACCATTTGGTTCTTTTGCTATCAGATTTTCATATTGTTATGACTCAATTACCTTATAATTTAAAAAACTACTTTTCTTCTCTTAATAATAGCTTGGGTTGACTACTTTTCCTTGTGAGCATTATTGTTTCTTTCTTCTGTGTGGCTGCTAGGAAATCTAAGAGACCCTATAACACATATCAGTGTTGCTCTCAGGATCTCACCATGAGTATACTACTTCAAGAGAATTTTTCTGTTTCTCTTGAAGCCTGAGCATCTCTAATTATTTTCTGTTATCCTTTCAAAGAAGAGATTTTTAGCAGGTGAGTTGAAAAAGGAAACATGATCTAAAAGTTCCAGAGGATTGGTTTATATTTTCTACATATCCCATGACACTTAAATAAACTGTATTGAAGTACTACTGTGAAATAACAATGTATTTTATAGTGGTGAGCCTTTGTGGTATTTAGAGGTGAATGAACAGATTTCATTTTCATTTCAAGGTCAAAGATCACTCATGAAAGTGAAATGGAATTTCTATGTGAGCGTGAATTCTAAGTTGAAAATATTATTTTACACAGAAGATATATCTGAGATTCTGTGATACTCATGGAGAAAAATTATATGTTGCTTTTTAATAATGTTAACCAAGGGTCTGGGAGTTTGGCCTTGTGATAGAGTACTTGCCTAGCTTACACAAAGACCTGGCTTCAATTCCTTGGTACCACATACATAGAGAAAGCCTGAAATGGTGCTGTGGCTCAACTGGTAAAGCTCTAGCCTTGAGAAAGCCAAAGGACAATGCTCAAGCCCTGAGTTCAAGCCCCAGGACTGGCAAAAAAAGATTGTTAATGTTAACTAAGTGGGAATTTGATCTTATCTGGGCGGGGGGTGGCTCATGCCTGAGGATCATGGTTCAAAGCCAGGCTGGGAACTAAGACTATTATACTTCTTTTTCATGAGTGAAAAAGGTTTATTGTTGGGAAGAGCCAACAAAACATGGAGGACAAGAGAATATAGATTGATAAACACTAGATGTTGTCTAGAAATTGGGCCATGATGAGATGGCAAAGTGCTAGCTTTAAATTACAATGAGAAGCAACTATCTCAGCGTTATAACAAATCAATGTCACATCTATAGTCTTGTTTTCTAGAGCAAATACTTTAGGATAAATTCTTTCCTCTCTGTAGCTTTATTGTGATATAAATCATATACATCCATACAAGCCACTCATGTCAAGTGTACAATGTAATCACTTTTAGTATTTTAAAAATATCACCACTACATAGTTTTAGAATATTTTCCACCCCCCCTGAAGACCATTACACTCTTATCTCTAATTAACCCCTAGAAAACCAGAAGTGGCACTGAAGCTCAAAGAGTAGGGAAGTAGCCTTAAGCTGAAGAGCCCAGGGACAATGCCCAGGCCCAGAATCCAATCCCCACAACAAGAAAAAAAGAAAGAAATGAAGAAAGAAAGAGAGAAGTTTGATCTTGGATCTCTCAGGAATTCTATGGAAATTTGTCCAAATTGACTTAATTTGTACTATGTGACATTTATATAATTAGGCACCTTATTGATCAAATCAATACACTGATGCCATTACCTTACTTAATGAATCCAGACTTAGAAAAGAAATGAGGGAAATTTTTATTTGATGAATCTGCTTCAGAAATCTAATATTTAATGTCCAGCAGTGAGGACCAGCAAATTCCAAGTACTTTAAAAATCTAATAGTGCTTATTTAACACAACCCATTTGCTTTGCAAATCAGTTCAGGGTAGGTTTGCCTTGGAGAATAGCATGAGGAGCCTCTAGAAATGGCAGATATTCTGTGGAGGGACATTAATCAGAAGAAATTGAAAAGGCATTTGCTTCTGGCCTTAAAGTCCTTGGACTGGAACAAATGGTAGTCAGAATTACCCAGTCTGAGGTGTCTGAAAACTATCATCAGCATTTGTGTGAGTGATTCGGCATCTGTTACACGGGTGTGTTTGTGCATACCATTCAGGAGAGGGTGGTTAGAACTTCTTTCAAAGATAACACTGGATACAGCTCAATGTTTGAGGTGAATTTCTTTCAATGACACAGTGCTACTAATTCTGTCAGGTCTTGGCTCTATGGAGGTGAGAACACAGACTTGTGGAAGCTTCCATGTCATGCTCCTTCATGAACTGCTTCGGTCTAGATGAATAAGGCATACCTGTACTGCTAATATCAATAAAAATGAAGAAGGCACAGAAGCTGTACTTTCCTGTGTCTGTATAAACAAAGCCCAAGCAGCCATCAAACTGGTATCCCATAAAAAATATGCCCCTGGGAAAGCTACTTGAGAAACTCAGATTGGAAATTATGTCAGCTACACAGATAGCATTGAGGTGAAGCAAGAATCAAGAAAGTGAAAATGACACCTCCAAAAAGCTGATGTTGATGTGTGGCTCAAGTGATAGCGCATCAGCCTTGAGCAGGAACATCCGGGAGCTGTGCCCAGGCCTTGAGTTCAAGACCTAGTCCTGGAACATAAAAAACTACTAAATACTGCCTATGAAAAACTCATTGCTAATACCATACTGAGCTGGGAAAAAAATCACATCTATTTCTTCTGAATTCATGAACAAGACTTTCTATCACATTTACTAACATGCACCAAAGTGTTATCTAGAGTACGTAGGCAAAAAAAGGAGAAACTTGTGCATACAGATAGGGAAGAATGAATTGAATTATCCTTGTTTGAAAATGACAAGGTTTTATACATAGGAAAACCTAAATACTTCATCAAAAAACTCTTGGAATCGATTAATGAATTCAGTGCAGTAGCAGGATGTCCAATCAGTACAGAAAAGACTTACATTTTAAACATTTATAATGAATTTACTGAAAAGGCATCAAAATGATCCCATTCATAATAGCCATAAAATTAAAATAATCAGGATTAAATTAACCCAAGGAAATGAAGATGCAAATTATAAAACCCTGATGACAAGATCTCTGGAGGACATAAAAATGAAAATACACCCTATACAGAAGCATAAAAACTCAGAAAAGCCATAGTGATCCTGGGAAAAGGAAAAGAAGGACAAAGACGATGAAAAGAGGAAGAAGAGGAGAAGGAAGTGGCTAAATCTGGTGGTATCACAACTGTATTTCATACTAAAAGCTGTAGTAATGAAACATCATGATACTAGCAAAAAGTGGACACATAGGTTAGTGGAACAGAATAAAAAACAGAAATTAATCCACTTTCATACAGCAGACTGAGTTTTTATAGTTATAAGAACGTATAGTGATTGAACAAGTTTACTGCCACCAACAGTATTCAGCCACTCTGGAAAGCAGTATGGAGTTTCCTCAAAAGACTAAACATAGAAATTCCCTATGATTCAGCAATCCCACTTGTGGGCATTTACCCAAAAGACCACAAACAAGGCCACACTATCAGCACAACTATGCTCATTACTGCATTATTTACCATAGCTAAGATATGGAACCAACCCAAATGCCCCTGAGTAGAAGAATAGATCAAGAAAATATGGTGTACGTGCACAGTGGAATTCAATTTTTCCATCAGAAAGAGCAACATAGCCCCATTCACAAGGAAATAGAAAGACTTGGAAAAAAATTATATTAAGTGAAATAAGCCAGACCCAAAGGAAAATAGACTCCATGGTTTCGCTCATATGTAATAATTAGTATATGTCTAGGATAGTCCTAGAAGAGGATAGCTCAATAGCTATGTATACATGACCATGTAAGATGAGGCTAAGCAAAATGAACCCCAAGATATAGAAACGAGAGGTTTTTGTTGTTGTTTTGAGGTACTGTGTGAAGTTACTTCATTTATTTCATTTGTTTTATCCCCGGTTGTTACTGTATTTGATTTCAGTCCCTGGGTCTTATGTATATGTTTATCTGAATTGGGGAAGGGAAAGAGCACAAAGAATTGACAAGACAAAGGACAACTGGCAAGGCAGTGCAACAACCATATCCAAAATATGCTGGAAATGAGCTTTACAACTTGGAGGGAGGCTGAGGAGAAGTAATGTGGGAGAAATACAAAGGAGGAGGTAACAATGTTCAACAAGAAATATACTCATTGCCTTATGTATGAAGCTATAAACCCCCCTTACTTCACCTGGATGATAAAATTAATTTAAAAAAAAAAAGAATGTAAAGGAAAGACAGTCTTACACCAAATGATGCTAAGATCACTTATACACACATGAAGAATAATGCAGCCAGATCCCACCTCTTATCCACACAGAAGTCAACCAAAATGGATCAAAGGCCTAAATGCAAATCCTGAGATCATCAAACGATGTGAGAAAACACAACAGCATTGTTTAAAATAGTGATGTTACCAATGACTTTTTAGATAGCATCTCAGGGTCATAGGTAACAAAAACATACTAAGAATCTTTTGCACAGCAAAGGAAATTATCTAAAGGAATAAACAGTGATCTACAGAATGAGGATATGTATTTGCAAACTACTTAGCTGATAAGTGATCACTATACAGAACATATAAACAATTTAGAGAGCTAAACACATTAATTATTTTTAATTTAAAATGAGCTAATGAACTAGATAGATAACATGGTAGAATGTACTTAGGGTACATACAAATATCATAAACTGATATCTACAGAGAAGGATCTGACTTGTAAATAAGTAGACTAGCCATTCATACACTGTTAAAATATAATTTAGTAAAATATAACCTGAAGGTCGGATCTGACTTCTTATCTATGGGTAAATATAGTTTTATTGGAAAACAATCACAACCTTAGTTTGGATGTTATTGATAATTGTTTTGTTGCTGTTCTTCCAAAGCTAAATAGTGGTGGTAGATTAGATAGTCCATAGCATCTAAACTAATTGCTGTAAATCCACTTAATAAATGACTATTTTAAAATGTTATGTAAATGAATGATTGCATGACCTGTAGGGTACACCTTGATATCTTGTTCCTCTGTAGAAGGAAGGTTCTATTTACTCACACCCTGTCATACCCAGTGTGTCCTGAATGACAATGTATATGAGGTCTGTTCTAGGTACATGATAACCATAGAATATAAAATGCATGCAATCATCTTCGACAGAATTTATCATATCAGCCATACATGCTACAAACTAATTTGCTGAGTCACTAGCAGACAATCCTATTGAACTATATCATTTACTAAGATTATTTATGTAGTAACTTTCTCATCCCATTGCAGCTACCTTAAAGTCTGGATAATATTTCTATCAAAAATATTTGTTATGACCACACATAATTTATAAATATCTCTGTCTGTGATATGCACAGGTGGACTATAGAGTGCCCTGAATTCATGTGGAACTTTGATTAAGGCTAACTTAAATTTCAGACTATGAAGACACTAATGACATTAGCCAGCCTTCTTGAACTCTTAGAAAGAGGGGTGGGCATTGTATATCTGTACTTATTCATGTCATGAATACTGGAATAGAACTGATTATAATGAGACTGAAGGACACTGGATAAGAAAACCTTGCACTAATGTACATACAAATATCTAGTAACTAAATTAGAGTAGTAGTGGAGCTGATAAATAAAAAAAGTGAAATCAAGATTAGTTGATTTATGTCAGAAGTAAGATCCATAGGCTCTATTGGTGATTAAAAATGTTGAATTGAAGCACTATAGTCTCATCTAAGAAGGAAGAATGCTTTCTGTAAGGCAAAATGACATGCATTGAGGCTCTAAGATGGCATTTCCTGTCCTGATAGCACAAAAGAAGTTACATAAAGTACAAGAATGTGTCTTTCTTCTAATGAGATTCAATTGTTTGTTAAACCAAAGCTCTAACAAGCTAGATTTGGCTCCTGGATAAACCTTTCCTGGCTCTATTTCAGATTTCCATCTTGACAGTTTAGAGGACCATAATAATTAACTTATAAACGCTAATGCTTATTAGACGTATGGATATTTGCATAGAAGCATTGCAATTTAAAATTTCAAGGGCAAGAATTATGGGCAGCATCCTCTTCTGGATAGTTCCTATGATTCATTTGTGAAAGTATATGTTCTCATTATTATTCTTACGAACATAAATATATTGCTGTTTAGCTTATCTGGAAGTCATTAGTACTTTTAAAAGAAGCAGATGGCTATATTATTAATGTCCTTCCTCAAATTAAGAAATATACAGTGGAAGAGATGCACCGCAAAGCTCAACTCATATACTGAGTTACTCATCTAATCTTGATCATGGCTCCATGGGTGTCACCTTTACACACATCATCTGGCACTAGATTGAGAAAAATGGGAGCAATTATAAATGTCCTAAAGTTCCCGGGATCCCTGGCACATGTTTCTCCATAGTCTATTAATCTTCAAATAGGCCATCTTCTAGCACAAGTGATTAATAGAAAATTCTTCTGAAAGAGCTAGATTTTTATAAGATTCCTATTTGAATTAAATTTATAATTCCTTTCCTTTCTATAATATAAAGGGATGGGGCCCAATGTAAAATTGTCTCTTCTGATTCTTCTGAAGTGGGTCTGGTCTTCTTTCAGCATCTTATTCAATTTGCTTTTTACTTTAAGAAGAAAAATATGGCTGTTAAAACATCAGACATTTTCAATGTCATCCCCAGTAAAGTAAGAATGATGACATATTCAAAACCTAAGTCAAATCAAACGAGAGGCAAAAACAATAGGCATTGCCTCTTCTTTGTATTTTAGAAATGAACAGAGATGTATCTGCAGGCCTGACCAAGGTACATTTTTTTAGACAATCTCACTTTTATCCACAGATACCTACATGGAATTATGAAGTTTTATCAGAAGCAGGCTTTGATCAGTTGTGCAAAACCCCGTGCTATAGTTCAACCCAGGCTTACACAGCTCTGCACTCACGTTTTGCACCACTGCCCTTAGCAACTTACTGGACTGACAAATGAACCTTGTTCTTAATCTGAGAGGTCACAGCAAGACCTGTGTTACTGTTTAGTAAAAGTTAGCTTAGGAAGTACCTTTGTCTAGCTGGCTGTATTAGTAACGAAGTTCTCTTATATGGAAAAATCCTTTGTTCTGCATGTACGCGATGTGTGTTTTTAAGGGTTCTTTGGAGAAGAGCCATGTAGCTAGTGCACTAGACCTCACCACCTCCCTCCACACACACACACTTCTTTTTTCCATTCTTCTTTTCAAATTTCAAATTGGATTTTTGACATAGATTTTTGGTTGATTTCAAATAATTGAAATGTCCCTTCTATGTGGCCTGTTTTCTAGGTCACTGTCAGGCAGTGTTTGGTGGCAACTATTCTATTTACAGGGTGTATAGTTTTGTTTATCCATACTTCTGCCTGTCTTCTGGTTTTCATTCTATGGTAATTGATTTTATCTACACGTTGCCTTCAATAATCAAAACATTTGAGATTGACATGGTTTCTTTACCTTCTCCACTATCTTCCCTTCCCGTAGGCTTTGAAATTCCACATTTGATATAAGTCTTTCCTTTGGTACTTTGGGTCAATTTCCTCTCAAATAATGACTCTGAATAATGCCAGGTTATTTTTAATCCAGGATGTTTGATGTTTAAACTTATTGAGACTTAATGGATCAAACTTATTTATATTTGAGAGGAAACAAATTTTTATCCGTTCAGAAACAGAATATATGGTGATTAATTATATCCTAAGCACTAATTGGAAAAGATATCACAAATGCAGGTGAAAGTAATGTTCACTTTTCCAGATTCAATAAATTATCATCTGCTTTAAAGACGAAGAAATTGAGGATACTAAAGTCAAATAATGTACTTACCTTAACCAAAGGTAGACTTTTTTTCCTATGAAAATATGTGTTTCATAAATTGATCAATATATTTGCTATCCAAATCTATCACGTAAGAGCCAGAAGCAAGAAGTATTCACCACGAGCCGTTTTACAAATAATACTAATACAAGATTTGATCTCAAGTGGAAGGAAAGGTCAGACTAAAAATGTGAAAAGGAGCAAGAGAATAATGCACTGAAGGTAGGAAGCCAACAGAAATGCACAGCAGGTGATGACATTTGACATTCACTGGCTTAATTATTCTACAAAATTACATCCAGATCATATTATATGCCATGCAGAATGGTGCATGGTAGAGACAGAAGTATAGAAATTAGTAAGACACTGTCTCCAGTATCCAAATTCTCCATTTTAAATACAAAGTTACTGAGTGTGGGGAAAAAAGAAAAGAAAATGTATATTGTATAAGATGGAGTTCCCAGTTTATGAGGAACAAAAGGACTGCAAAATGCAGTTGTGCATTCAACCACATCGGAACGTGACAGGGAGGAGGTGCAAGGGTGCCTGCATTAGATGCCAAGGGTTATAAGAAGGAAACGAAGGATCCAGTCAGAAAGGAGAGCAAAAGAACAGATCCAGAAATGGACATGTACTTGTCAGGCTTTATGAAATAGGTTGGAAAGAATGGGAGAGAGTAGAGAATAAGGAGGGCCCTGTGAGCCAAAAAAAGGGTTCTATCAATTTATTTTTCTTTCCTCGAGTAACAGAAGAAGTGATTAGAAGCTTTCTGTGGAGGGATTTCATACAAAGAACCACCTTGGTCACCGTGTCAAACTGGCAATCAGGAGGTGAGGTGAACACAGTTCCAAGGCAGAGACAGGAACTGAAGTACCCTCTTGCCTTGAACCAAGTGGATTGAGACTAAAGATACAGTGTAAATTATCAGTGAAAGTCCCTATGGAGGGCAGGGTGTACAGCTGTGCATGGAGCAGATAGGAAGGAGTTCTTTCTTCAATGAGCTTTCCATTTGGTGATGAAGCAGCCAGTTCGCATGGGGAAAGACACAAATGTTTACAAGTGAACGGTATGGAATCAAAACAGTCAGAATAAAGTGGTAGGCAGATCTCTGCTTCTTGCTAACCATGGGGCATATTTGAGAGATGGTGTACATTTGAATTAACATATATGTTCAAAGTGCACCAGGTTCCAAGTAGACATTAGACACTCAGTAGATGCTGGTGACTTAAATAAAATCCAGTGCTTCCTACTCTTTCTACAATTTTTCTTATTTGGAAAATTGCCTGAGTAGTATGAATTTAGAAAGGCAAAATGCATGCACTTGTAGTGTGTGTGTGTGTGTGTGTGTGTGTGTGTGTGTGTGTGTGTACAGTTATAGAAGGCATAGCTGACTTTTGAGAAGAAAGAGCTTCTCTACTTTGCTAACTTGGGTTTTGAATTGTTGTTAATTCTGACTAATCATGACTAAATACTTTATATTGCCATTTAGTTTTATACAAGCATATGTGGAATGTAAATGTCACAATAAACACGAAAGTCTTTTCTCCACGTTGAAGATTATGTAGAAGAAGCACAAGCTTGCTTTTGATTCCTGATACTATGAGCAATGTCTGCATTTAATTTGCTAGTGTAAGATAACGTGGTCATCTTTTATTTTCCAGATTGAAGCTGGCCACAGGATTGTCCCAGCACTGCATTCTGGACCCTCCCTTGGCCTAACAGTCCACACTTCAGACCCTGGCACACGTGAGTAATGATCACGTTCACTTATCAGTACTTTCTTAACACACTAGACTTTGCTTTTTGAAACATCTTCCAAAGACATTGGCCAAGTTGGGTGCTAAATAAATGGTGTCATGAACACATTTAAACATTATAACAGTAACAGCATAATCTGTGGTTTCCCAGTTAAAATATTACGACTACACTTTCTTTTTGGTGCACATGCACTCTGTGTTGATTGAGTAGAGAAAAACCTCCTCTTCTTTATATGAGAATTAGCAATTTCACAAGGCTGTGTGGAGTAGGCAGCAATCGTAGCCATGTATTGTGTTATTCTGTGTGTGTGTGTGTGTGTGCGTGTGTTAAACCTTTCATGTGTTGTGTTATTGTGTGTGTGTGTGTGTGTGTGTATTAGACCTTTCATGTGTTAGATCTTCTATTTGTACCTGTCAGAAGATGACAGTGATGGAGGAACTAGGCCCAAAAGCTTTGTATATGGTTATTTTCCTACAATTCTGGGTGGATAGTTGGAGAACAATGACAAATTATTTTTAAGAAAATCATTTCTTGATTGTTTATATTCCTTTAAATAGAAATAGTAATCATTTATTGCATTTTGTTCTTGAAGGAGTGTGGGGGAGGGGTACATGATAGCAAAATGGCAGAATAGAAGCAATAAAGGCCTGGGGTTCAGACAAACAAAACATTTTAAATCCCAGATTTAATGCTTAGTAATTGTATGATCTTGGGAGAAACAACCATTAGAAAGAAACAAGTTCATTGTGTTGGCCTCAATTATCTATAAAGCAGTGCAGGGTACTTTCAAAGTAAAAATAGGGAAACTTTGCTTAATTTAGAGGTCTCATTTATATTTGTAAAGCACTTCATCACTTTCAAACATATTTTCCCAGGCCGTTTTCTTTCTCCAATTGTTAGTTTAATGACTGCCTGCTCATGTCCTTTGTGGTGGATAGATTCTGCCTCAAGTTTCTAGAGATGGATGAATATAGGGATCACAGCATTGGACAGATGGACATGGCAGTAGTTTATAATAGTTACTCAAGTTTACAGGAAGAAGGACATTGTATGAGAAGACAGGAGCTGTGGGAGGTGACTAGATTCAGGCATAGATGCCCTCTGTTCCTGTGTGTGGAAGGGTTTACCTTTTTTGAGGCATTTTAAGGGCATGCACAGAACTGATACATAAATCTCAGGAAAGAGCAGGACTCGTGCAAATCACCTTGATCTAGGAGGCTCTGTGGCAGGGAAATGGGGAGAGAATCTTGTAGTTAGGTGAGAAGGGACTTAGCTAGTTTCCTCTGGGGGTCAAGACTCACCTATAGGTTAAGGTTACATGATACATGATTTCTTTTTATCATAATTAGTAATGATATGAAATTCTGAAGATCTTAAAACTGTACAAAAGTTGTCATGATAAAATGATTGATAAATTAGAAAGTAAGAAGTAATCTGTGTGTAATAATTCTGTGACAGTAAATGTAGTTCATATCCCTGCATACATGAAAGGATTTTGAAATTTAAGAATAACTCTCTCTGCAATTAGTGTAGTAGGAAAATATCCCTGTAATTACATGGGATTAAACATCTTGGTAAAGTAAAGCCATATTTGATGCCATAACATTTTACCAACTCCTGCCCAAACCCTTCCTTCTCATTGCCAGCACAATTTGAAGACTTGTACTACATTCCTCTGCCACCCAGGACAAAGATCAGAGCTTCAGTTTTGATTTATGAGTTTCTATGGTACAAAATCATTCTCTCTGATGGAAGAGTAGAATTGCATTTTGTGTTATATTGGATAAATGCCCAGAAGTAGAATTGCTGGATCATAGGGAAGCTCTAATGTTTCAACTTTGAGGAACCTCTGTACTGCTTTCCAGAGTGGTTGAACAAGTTCACATTCTTACCAGTAGTGCAGTAGAGTTCCTTTTGGCCACATCCTACCAGTATTTGTTATTATTACTTTTTTGATAATGGCCATTTTAACTCCAGTAAGGTAGAATCTCAACGTTCTTTGTATTTGTATTTCTGTATATTAAGTGGGTAAGCCAAACCCAAAGAAACAGACTGCTTGATTTCTCTTATTTGTGGTAACTAAAATATGCCTATCAATCTGCAACTAAACACACTCAATATTACAAGATAAAAAATACACTGGGATATGATAAATTTTACAGGTCTCCAGACATTGACACAGTGAGACCAAAGGAGGATAATCTTGGCAGAGGATCACAAAGATTCAATAGCTATGTGCCTATAAAATAATATCTATTCAACTCCAGGAAGCAGAAAGAAGAGGGTATTTTAAAAAAATTTGTTGGGCCAGGAGTTTGGCCTAGTAGTAGAGTGCTTGCCTAGCATGCATGAAGATGCGGGTTCGATTCCTCAGTACCACATACATAGAAGTGGTGCTGAGGCTCAAGTGGTAGAACTTTAGTCTTGAGAAAATCCAAGGACAGGCCTCAGGCTCTGAGCTCAAGCCCAGGACTGGCAAAAAAATAATTTGTTGCTGTTTGTTTTTGTTTTGTTAATCTGTTTTTGAGAGGATGGGATTAAAGGTTAAAAAATTGCAGCAGTGATACTCACCAGGTGAGGATGAGGGAAAAAACTGGGAGAGAGCAAGGGAAGGGGTGACACTGTTAAAAATGTATTCAATACTTGACTTATGTAACAGCAACCCTCTGCACATTACCCTACAAATACATACACACATATTTAAGAGTTCATATAGCAAGGGCTTTCCCATACCTGTTCATTCCATTTACAGTCACCTACCTTCAGCCTCATCTGTTTTTTTTTTGCCAGTCCTGGGCTTGAGCTCAGGGTCTGAGCACTGTCCTTGGACTTTCTCAAGGCTAGAGCTCTACCACTTGAGCCTCAGCACCACTTCCGGCTTTTTTCTATGTATGTGGAACCGAGGAATCGAACCCGGGTCTTCATGCATGCTAGGCAAGCACTTTAACCACTAGGCCAAACTCCCGGTCCCCTCATCTGTTTTTATACCTTCTCCAGCCTCAGAGCTTCCCATAGACCTGGCATGCTTTATCTTCCCAACCTATCTTCCTAGTTTTACCTATACCACTTTTGCTATATGACAACTACTGGTTTGCTTAAGTGACATTTCCTATGAGAACATTTTTCTATAGTAAAGTTGACCACCATGGTATGAGTAATTCTGTAGTTCTTCTTCACAGTATTCCTGAAATTTATACAATGGAGTAAATTAAGAATCTTGCTTTTACTTTTTAACTATGTTGGCAATAGATGAAGAAAACACATGGGAATGGGTATCAATGTTCAAGAAATAATGTACCCACTACATGATGAATGTTACTGTAACCCCGTATATATCATTTTGACAATAAAATACAATTAAAAGAAAAGAAAAAATAAAGAACCCTGTGATTGCCAGGCAATTGAGGCATTAAAAAAATAAAGACAAAAACCAGTCTTCCAGTCCAGTTTATTTAAAAACATCTCATCATCTCTTAAGCAGTGATCTTCTATTAACATTTATGTCTAGCTTGAGGGTAATCAACAGAAACTTATTTCTGAATTAATTAATATCCCATTGAGAACACATTTCATAGTGTCTCCAAGAAATTTCAGTACAACTAATGATCTTGCACATTTGTCAAAATGTTTAGGATTTTGAAATGCAGAAACATTGATAACACTTAACCAATTAAATGGTCAGACTTTAGTGTAATAAATATTGAAAAGACATCAAAATCTTTTATGTACATGGGTTCCTAAGTTTTTTAATTATTTTAAAACTTGCAGTTTTAGTTGGTATCTTTAATAGTTGCAATTAAAAACAATTATTGATTAATAAACTTAAATATTTAGTACCTAAATATTCAGTAACTAATGAATTATTTTATTAATAATTGATTTTAACATTTATTTCTTTGGATAAGTAGATGAATTAATAAATGGAGATTATCATAATTTTTAATTCATATCTATATACTTAAATTGTATATTTTATAATTTTTATTTTATATTCCTTTTTATTATAATTAATAGAAGGGTTACATTATATTTGCCAGATAGAAGGTGCATTATTTCACATACATTGATACCCCTTCTCATGTTTTTGTCCCAGTTCCCCTCCCCTGATGCCCTCATCTTGTATTCCCCCTTTCCTATCCTATTTCAGATATTTTATAATTTTTATTCACAATTTATGAATTGCAGACTAAGTCAAATACAATAGAAGCATTTGTTTTTTTGTATGAATTAGTGGCTCATTAGTAGTAAAACTTTTTGAATGTATGTTCATAAGTTTGACTAATAAAAAATTAAATTAGAACTATAGTATCATATTTTTGGAAAAACTATGGGCCAACTAATTTTGTGTTTTATTTCTGATTGAGTGGCTCAGTCAACTAGACGTAATCTCTGAAAAGTTCTCTTTGGAGTCCAAAGCATTTTAAATTAATTATTTTATGAGTATGGAACCATAATATAGATTCTGGCATAAAAGACTATAATAGGGGGTTGGGAATGTGGCCTAGTGGTAGAGTGCTTGCCTAGCATTCTTGAAGAAGCCCTGGGGTTGATTCCTCAATACCACATACACAGAAAAATCCAGAAGTGGTACTGTGGTTGATGTGGTAGAGTGTTAGCCTTGAGGAAAGCCCAAGGACAGTGCTCAGGCCCCAAGTGCAAGCGCCAGGACTAGCCAAAAAAAAGCCTATTATATACCACAAAAAATGATCTAACAAATGTGATTATTTTGACACCAATTCTCACTATACAAAAAACATTCAGTTTCTTCCTTGTGAATGAAGATGATTAAGGAAGCATGTAAAGTTTTCCACTTCATTTGGGTTTATGTTCTGGTCTGATATCTTCTATTTAGAAGTAGTTTTCTAAGGCAATTTGTATCATTGTCAGCATGTGGCTTCTTCTGGGAGTCAGAGGCAATTAACTGCCAAATTTGCCAGTGATCTCTTTTGTTGTATGACGACCTGCAAAACACTTTTCCTAACCAGACAGTTTATAGATTTTCTCTTAGTGACAAAGGGAATAATACAGCTTAGAGCTTACAATGGTATATGTGCACTAAATGAAGAAAAATGTTTCATGGCTTATTCTTTGCATGAAATAGATGAAAGTACCTTCACACAGTCCTGGCAAACACATTTTAATACTAGGAGGCAATGATACATTTATATTTCACTAGGGACTGATGTCATTCATCCAAGCAATGCTGCTGAGTGCCCACAGATTAATGGTGAAGGGAATGTTGTGACTGTCCACTTTGACCTAGTCACCCAGTGTTATATGCATGTCAGTTTATTAGGTCTCACCACTTTTTCAAGAGGTAGTGTCTCATTGCCCTATTCATATGGAAATAGAAAGACTTGGAAAAAATTATATTAAATGAAGTAAGCCATGATTTTCCTCACTTGTAATAATTAGAATGTGCCTATAAAGCTACATGTAAACTTTATGAATGGTAAAAGACAAAATATTATACTTTGGTCAGGACTCTAAAGCATTCACACAGGGAGACCAAAGGAGGATATTCTTAGGAGAGGATCACAAAGGCTCAGTAATTATGTGCATATGATCATAGAAAATGTTGCTGCTTATGGAATTGAACTCCAAGAAATGAAAACAAGAGGTTTTCTTTTTATTATATTGTTTGTGGTTCTTTTTTTCTTCTGATTTTTCCCTTTTGTCTCTGTTTTTGATTTCTCTACCCTTTGTCTTGTAAGTGATTAGGGGAGAAGGAGGAAAATCACAAAAATGGTAGAACAAAGGGAGACCTAATTCAGCAATGATACTCACTAGACTATATTTGACACTATGTTTGAAGTGACTTATTTTAATAATTAATAATCCCTTTGGATATCACCTTTAGAATTAAAAAGAAACATAAAAAAGTTATAGTGTCTCATTAAAGTACAAGGCCATATAGTACTTAGTCCTTTGATATTTGCAGTTGTAAGATTATTCTGTGAACATACCAAGATAGGCTTATTGAAGGAATATTCTGTAATCATGCTTTAGAGTCAGACAGGGTCTACTTAGTGTCTGCTATATGGCTTAGGGAATGGTAGTTGAGACCGGTTCTTGATCTGCTTTTGTTTTTCTCAGTCTGAAAAATGAAGATACTGTTGTTTGTCTTTAAGTGTTGTAAGAAATAGAATACCCAACTTCCCCAAATATGATAAGTAGACACTAAAGGCTTCTTATCTTGAAATTGGGGCACTGAGCAGTATTCTTTTTATATTTAATCAAAGTTAAGCAAGCAAAATGTATCTTGTAATAATACAGAAAAAAATGAAGTACTCCTTTGCCATCTAGGTTAAAGTAACTGATTTTAAGTTTGGTACATAGATTTTGTCAATTGCACTTTTTCATGTTTTCAGGAACTAGGCTATAGAGAGAGATTATTGTTCATTTTTCAAAATAGGAATATTCATTAATTTCCACCTTCGTAAATAGTGTGCTTAGATATTTTTATGTTTTAATTTTTTCACAACTGTGCTATGTATATAGTATAGCAGGGAACTTTGGAAAATAAGGAGATCTTCATTATTTCAAGTATGAGCTGTAATCAGATTATGCTAAATACTTCTCCATTTTGCCAAAACAAAATCAAACCCCTAAAGCCTGGGGGAGGAATTGTATAATATGCTAATGATGATAGCGAAGATATTAAGAACAGTCACATATATTTTCAGCAATGACCATTAGCGTTAATGATGTTCACTTACAGTGAGTTATCGAGAATTGAATCCAGAGAGAAGTAGATGGCTTAATAAGTATTTAGATTTATTAATCAAATTCTTACATATTACTCTCAAGAAATAATGATGAGATTTAGGCTTTTAATTCTTAAGGACATAATTATATATGGTTGTTTGCGATGAGTGTTCATGAATGCGCTTTATTAATTACCTTCATATGGTTCATATGTCCCAGCACACTTGATGACAAATGCAATCAGTGAATGCAATCAGTGTCAAACATATACTAGCCAGTTGAATAATATGTTTATTGTAAACAATAATAAGTATATTATTTATGTGTTAGGCATGTGTTGATATTTTTATGTATTTTGTTTTACTTTTAAGTCTTTTACCATGCAAAGTGTGCCACAGGTGACAAGCAAAATATTACTGTTAAATTTTATTTTTTGAGTGATAAATTATTACACTTTTTAAAAATTTTTTCATTGTAATTAGTAAAAGGGTTACATGATATTTGCCAGATAGAAGGTGCATTAATTCACATACATTGATACCCTTTCACATGTCTTGGTACCCATTACAATCCCACCCCCCCCGTCTTGGTTTTCCCCCCTTCCCTATCAAATTTCAAATAACCAAGTAGAACTAAATTCAATATATCATATAACAAAGTGAGATACTGTAACAATATGAGGTAACCAAGGGACAGCAAAGGAGATGAGAGACAACATATTACATTAAGGACAACAA